>VXBC01001852.1:1480176-1564795 GCA_013399945.1 Ploceus nigricollis | reverse complement strand
AACTGCAAAACAAAGAGCTACAACTTGCTGTAAACCACCATATACACTATTTTAATAAAAAAGGCCTCTATTCATTATATAGATTTATATATTAGTTGAGTTTCAGTAACAATTTTTGCTAAGTACTTGGCTAGCCTTTCTAAATCTCTGTAGTTATTTGTACGTACCATTTCTCTGATACCGTAGCCAAGTATAGATGTTGCCAAGAAGTACGAGGTTTATTATAAAAACTTGCTTATTCTTTTTGCATCTTACAGCATAAATTTCCATTCTTTTTTATTTCCCCTGACACTCAGCTGTGCTTCCGAACTCTACCCATCCTACTGAATCTAGTAAAGTCTCATTTGGTTGTATTTTATTGTCTTCTGATGGCCACTTCATTTTCATTTTCTTTTCCCTTTTTTTAAAATTTTTGCTCCTCCCCTTGAATTTGTTTTTCTTTTGTTTTAAATCCATTTGTGCCTTCTGCTTTCATCTTCTTAAAGCAGACTCTTTCTTGAGATAACTATATGTGTATAATGTATTTTTATATACATATCTCTGAACATATGTATGCATATAAAAATACAAATATGTTTCTAGATGAAATATAAAAAGATAATCCTAGTTTTATTCGCTGTCATTTACTGCCCTTTCCTTATAATTTTCCTTTGCTTTTTTTGGTGCTCTTTCCTCTTTCCTTAACTTTTATTAAGACCGTCTCACACATTTTCCTGAGCTTTAGCAAACATTCTTTAAATTTAATCTTTCAAAGGTAGGATTTTCTGAAGATATGGCTTAGAATTTAAATGATTAACTGAAATATGTTGACAGCCTATTTTCAAAATATACTTTAATAGAAATAAATCTTAAAACTGAACAGCTACAAAGGCATTTTGTCCAGTGATACTAACCAGAAAAATATTACAGCAGACGACAGGTATCAGATAAGTAAATCCCAGGAAATTTTTTCTTCATCAGATGACACTTCGGAATTGATAAATATTTATTGGAGACATCTCTGAACACACCCAAAGTGCAGGCCTAAACATCCAATACTGAGGTGCCAACACACAAAAGGGGTACTAGTAAATCTTTAACAAAGTCTCTGTAAGATTTGCTATTGAATCTTTTTTCACATAAATTTATTAAATTTATTCCAGTCTGTGTTTGAAATCAATAACGAAATCTTTTTTTTAATAGAAAAGGCTCCAAGAAAATCCATTCTCTTTTTTTATGTTTTTTTTTTTTTCAGATAAATCAATGTAATCAGGGTGAAAAAACTGTGGAGCTAGTCTCAAATATAAGCAGGGATAACACTGGCTTTTCAACACTTTCACAAGTACTCTGAAGGTTTTTTCAGAAAATTATTTTCTTTTACATAAAAAAAGCCTCTCTCCAACAAGCAATGTATGACATTTTAAAAATTGGCAGGAATTTGTATGATCACTAAAATATTTCTAAATTAAGGCTGTGAAACACCTTTGGAGCAAACTGCATTATAAGCTTCTACTTCTGTATAAGTATTTCGCTTTTCTTTCAAAAACTGATTTGATGTGTCCTGTGAAAAGGTGTTGAATAAAATACGTCAGGAGTGTGGCACACCTCCTCGTCTTACACTTGTGTTGTGCTGTCAAAGGTTCCCTTTCCCTTCCCTTTCTCACTCTTCCCCTTCCTTATTTATTTCATTTTCATTGCTCTGTGACACTCAGCAATACATTCTGCAATTTAGCAGGCCCAGTGTGAAACCTAAAGGGAAACTGGTAAAAAATATTTAACTCCTATGGAACACTAAAGTAAGGCTGAAAGCATTTTCCAACCCACCAAACACCTGTTTGCCTCATACCCTGTGCTTGCACTGTAAGGGTCAAGCATCTATTTTTTAATAGAATTTGATGATTCTTTTTTTGTTGTGATGGGATGTCTGAGAAGTCTGTTCCCTAGGACTGAAAATACATCAAACAAAAACTTCAAATGAAAAAAAAAACCCAAACAAATAACAAAAAACAAGCAGAAAAAACAAGAGAAAAAAAAAAAAGGAACCAACCCAAATCCACAGTAAGTTAACCTAATGTGAAAATAGAAATTTGTGATTATTTCTTACCTGTTTGTCTCCAGATTTGATTGCTTAATTTCTATTTCTTTTGCTACACCAGAAGTAATCTTGATACCAGTGAAATAGCCTCCCCTTAAATGGAGAAGTAATATTATTTTCTAAATATTGTAGACAGATATGAAATGAGAGGAATTTTATTTTTTTTTTAAATAGGTACCTATAAATGACTGACATAATTTGAAAAAGGAGCATTGAGCTTCAGTCTTTGAAAACTGAAAGACGTGGCTCAAATATGGCATCAGCTGTTTTGAAGTTTATTAAAGCAGGAAATGAGTGGACAATAAAACAAGGAAGAACAATCTGTAATCAAACCTAATGCAATTATTACCTGTTTTCTTCAGAAACAAACCAAACCCATACAAACACAGCAAAATGAAACACCCACATTTTTTTCAAAATTCCTAGAGAGTGTACACATCATCAGAGTCAAATCTTCCTGATTTTTGTGTGATTTTAAGGGCTACACAAAAACTTTGGTAACAGCAAAATTAAAGAAAAAAGAAAGTCTTCTAATTAATTTTGACATCAAATCAATAATTTGATTTGAAGTTGTGATGATTTTGGCCATGGTAAATTGAATTTTCGTCACAGTAGCTAGTATATGAGGCTATGTTTTGGATTTTTGCTGCAGTATTGATAATTCAAAGACTATTTGTGATTGCTGAGCAGTACTTGCACAGTCAAGGCCTTTTCTGCTCCTCACTCCACCCCACCAGTGAGGAGGTTGGGGATGCACAAGGAACTGGGAGGGTCCACAGCCAGGAGAGCTGACCCCAAGTCACCCAAGGGGTATTATATAACTTTTGGCATCATGTTCACCATATGAAGCTGGGGAGAAAAGGAGGAAGGGGGTGAAATTCTGAATTATGGATGGTTGTGATGGTTTAAAAGCCAGCTGGAAATTTAACTCCAAATGAGCTACTTCCCTTCACCTTGCCCCACCTCTGGTGGGAGAGAGACAAAGGCAGAGACTGAGTTGAGACAACAATTTGCTGAAAACAAACAGCAATGAAATAAGAAAAGCACAATAACAGCAATAATATTAATAACAAAGTATACAAAAGAGAAGGTGCTTTACACATGAAATGTTGCCGCAGGCCCCCAGCCGGGTAATTAGCACTGACTCCATGATTCAGAAGGCTGATCAATTGCTTTATTATATCATCTTATAGTATATTTTATTATACTTATATTGTACTATTACAGTAGCAAGAGCTCTCACTAACTAACTAGCAAATCCCTGACTCTCTCTCCTCAGCATCCCGACACAGCTGTGGATCCAATTGGTCAATGAATCCAAACACCATAATCAGAATCCAATCAAGCAATCACCTTGGGTAAACAATCTTCAGAACACGTTCCACATTACACAACAACAAGCAGAGATAATAATTGTTTTAATTCCTTTTCTCTAAGTTTCCCAGGCTCTGACCTGGGAGAATTCTCTCTGTTCTCTCTTCGACTGAACTGAGAGCTTCCACAATGAAAGGTGCTCACCATCTCAACTCAGTTCCGCATGGCCACCGAGACAAAGACAAGATGGCAGACATTCCCACAGCTTCTGTTCCCCATCTCTGAGCCTCAGACAATGAAATGTAATGATGGACAAAGACCTAAAAAGTTGGATTGTCCATGTCATGACACCCCCACTTGGCCTGCAGGGCTCGGCTCGGTTTGCCACTTGGAGTTGTGTTTTTTCCAAGGGATGGGAAGGGACGGGTGGCAGTGGCAATAGGACGGGGGTCTGCAGTGGTGGTCCCAGCAACTTCCCCTGGAAAGAAGAAGAAAACAGAACAAAATGACATCACTTCCACAGTGTGTTGACCTTTCCTTCCCCCTCAAAGCCACACCCAGCTGTCATGATTTGTGTGGTATAGAATAGCAAACCTTTCAATGCCCACATGGCTCTAGGCTCTGCCCCTTCTCAGCTGGGACAATGGCATTTGCCTTCTGTCATTGTTACTCCTGATGGGGTCCTGCTCTCCTGGAGGTAGCTGAACACCTGCCTACCTGCATAAAATTGTGATTAATTCCTTGTTTTGTTATGCTTTGCTTGTGCATATGGCTTTTGGTATTCCTATTAAACTGTCTTTATCTCAACTCACAAGTTTTTCCACCTTTACCCTTCCAAGTTTTTCCCCCATCACATTGAGGGAGAGTGACCAGTGAGCAGCTGCCTGGCGCTTAGTTGCCATCTGGGATTAAACCACAAACTGCTAGAAATGTTTCACATTTCACCTGATCACAGAAATATATTCTGAAATAAATTCTTGTCATGATTTCAAAGTAATTTTATTAAGTCCAAATTCAGATAATATTTAAGCCCAGCCTAAAGCTCCTGATATTGTAAAATTAGGCAAGAGATGTGGGTTTACTGCCTAGAAGAAGGTTGTAAGCATCTTTGTGTACTGCAATCAAAGACTCTTATAAGTATTATATATTGTTGTAGTTACTATTTCCATTCAGCTTTGCAAGAGATGTTGATATGAATGTTTGCACACACACAGAGTATTGAGTCATTTTGCCAAAACTTTTGTGACTGAGGATTGACTCTCAAAATTTGAGGACCTTTGTGCGCTTTCCATATTCTTCTAATAGATAATCTGACAAGCATGTCAAGTTTCTCCAAGATTTTCCAGCAAATTCCTTCTACATTTTACAGGAGCTTTTTGACACTGAGGGTAGAATCAGTAGAAGAGAAGCACTACTATTAAGATAGGTTAACGCCTCATAACGCTTTTACTGAGAGGGTGAAGTGAGTTACAGCAGGGCACGCAAGACCCTTAATAGTATCAATACCTACTATTTTCTCTTGGAATGCTCCAGTCCATAAGTCACATCCTGCATGTCAGTTGCAAACACTCCTGGGTTTCTGAAGCTCTGAATGGATGCAGCACAGATGTTACTCATGTGTTTCAATCTCATTGAGACCAGTGTACCTTGCCTGGGTTGAGTCGTATGAAAAAAAGAGAGGCTAGCACCCTAAACAAGTGCTTATTTTACTCAATAAAATACAGGGACACATAGAAATGTAATCACTAATGTACTGAGAATAAAGAGCAGTCTTTGAATATAAACCCAACAGTTGCATCAGTACAGAATTTGTTCATATACATGAGGTTGATAATGAACCTCATTAAGCAACTCTGGGATATAAGCAAGTCTGGTTTCTGCTTCAGTTTTTTTTTGTTTGTTTGTTTGTTTGTTTGTTTTGCTGATGGAGGAAAAATAACATGGTATATACTTTGTATATGAACACTTTACTTAATAATATTTGGTGGCTCAAAAGGAACTAGTTCAAAAAACCAAAGGAACTACTGCAAAAAACAAAACTGTCCATGAGTTTTAGTTAGCCAGTTTATGTAAAGTTGGTAATAATGCATTTCTTTCTGTCTCTCTTATTAAAAAACAGCTGGATAAAACTAAAATAAGGAGAGTGTTTTCATATAAGTGAAGTTTTATATTAGAAAAAACCCACTCCTTTGGATTTCCATCAAGTAGAGAATAGAATGAGGGGTAGGGAGATGCAAATTGAGATTTTTTCATGTAAGAAGTCAGATTTATGAGTCTATACTCCTGAAAAATTCATTTTGACTGTTAAAAATGGCTTTGCCAGAAGGAAGGTTTTGCCAGAATCTTGCAAGGGAATTTCTAAATTAATAATAAAAAATATAAAAAGTGATGAGAATATGGATTTACTTGTTCATGGACTATCTGGAAGATGAGAAGTCTTACTGGGAGATTTTTAAATTAAAAAGACATAACTCTTTTATTGTATAAGAATTTGTTTCTATATTGTGAATTTGTTCAACATTTTGAATTTTATTTCAGAATAAAAACTTTTTTATCTTTGGGAACCAGAGTTTAAAATAAAAGTTAATTGACTGTGCCTTTGTACAATACTGACTCTGTGGACAGTATGTTCACTAGCTAGCAGATGGCTTTTTTCATAGTTCTGAACTGTCTATATTAATTTTAGTTTGGAGACAGATTGAAGAAATTTAGTTTTATTATGTAGCTTTTCCTGGATATCTTCCAGTATCTACCTGTCCCAAGTTGTTTCTAGCCATATGTGAATGTAAGATCACAATATATTTCATAGCAAAAATTATTTTCATTCAGTTACATGTGCATTATTTTCACAAGAGCTTTTTCTACCTTAAGTTTTTTATTTATACCTAATCATCAATGCATGGATGATGTTCGGCTTCACCTGCAGCAATGAATGTTTGAATTATGAGAAATTTTCCCTAACCTTAAGTAGTTTTTTCTTTCACCATTATGTTTGTCCACTCATTCAAAAAATAAACACATTTAAACCATGGGAAAGAATTTGGGAAAAAAAAAAATCAACAACTGCTTCACAAGCTAACAGATGAGATATTGAGAAAAAAAAAAGGAAGCCAAGCTATTCTATGATTCTATGATTTTGCCTCTGTTTCTGAAGGGTGTTAGGATTTCTCCATAAGGGCAGCATTGAGTGTGTCTCTGCAAGACAAAGCTCTTGGTTCAGTCACTTGCCCTGAGCATTTGCTGTGGGTAACCTGCTAGGGGTCTCATAGACATTCTCAGACCTTACTGAAATTGTGAACTTGTTAGGTTTTTCTGTTGTTTGCCTGAATGAATTTGTATTTCTTCAGATGACAAATGTCATGGGAAAACACATACAGCAACACACAGGATTTGTACCAAATTTCTGAGCATATGGTTGATCTTCTTACCAATAAGAGAAAGCACAAAATAATGCAGGTTACTGGTAAATGTCCATTGTATCAGTTCATCCTTTCTGTGGAAAGAGACTGTTCATCCACTTACTTTTTACCAGGGAGTTATCCCTACCTGCTCTCTTCTTGCTGCACATATGCTGAAACACTTCTCTAGCTTTCTCCACCACATCGTGCTCTCTTTGGCTGTGCTCAGCCTTATTCTCTCATTGTCTCTCACCATACGATGTGAATTTCATTCAGTTACAACAGAGGAAAAAAGTATAGAAAAAAATTGCAGAAATGCAGGAAAAAACCCTCTAATCCATGGTTTAGACTCAGGAACAGCCACCATGTAGCTGCAGCACTCAAGTGAAATATGTATGGACTCCAATCTCAGAAGTTTACAAAAATTGAATGTTTCTAAAAGCTGAGTTTCAATGCACAAACAATTTTAAATGGGCCATAACAATAAATATTTTTGTTTAAAAACCCTGACCAGTTTCAACTTAGGCTCCTATGTATAAACATAACTTGTAAATACTCACATGGATTATCATCTACATATTTGATCTGCAATCAGGAGATACCAAATCAGAGTGATTTTATTAAAATGGAGTTTTGAATTAGTTCTTTATTAGGGCAGATCAAAATATTAAAGAAAAAGAAAGGGTTAATAAGAAATGGATACTGCTACAAGGAGAGGGAGAGGAAAGGAAGGGGAAGATCTTAATGGAACAAAAAAATTTGTGTATTCATCCTTCCTAGATTCTGCCTCTTTTTCTGTTGTTGCTCTCTGGTAAATTACTTCAGTCTGGTAGGCATACAGCAATGGGTTTTCCTCTTTTGAGAGAGTATGATGTTAATGTTCGTTTTTTCTCCTTCCTCCTCTACTTAGTCTTTCATTTTTTTCCTCTTCTTTCCTAACTCAGATGAATCTATTTTTATGTTTGTTGACATATTTTTACACTTTACTCTTTCTATACTGGTCTACATTTCCACATGTAATATATATAGTGTATTTTAGCTATGTTTTTAGTTTCTCTCTCTATGTTTTTAGTTGTTTTACTTGCCTCTAAAGCTTTCCTTTGTCAAGCTCCAGGTTTGTGTTTATTGCTGTTAATTGTGGCCTCCAGTGCCTGGCCTGTGCCCTAGCTCTTGTCATCCCCAGCCTCCACTTCTGTGTCCCCATATTGCATCTCAATATCTCAAAGTTTCTGTTATTGTATCAGAACTGTATTAATCTATACTGCATGATAAATATCTCATTGTACACTGACAATGTTGTCACTACTTGCAGTAGTAACACTTCTTACTATCTGAATAAAAAAATACATTGTATAATGCAAAGACAAACAAAACAAAACAAAATAGATAGAAGAAAAATAAATAATATTTTTCAGAAGAAAAATAAATAAAACTGATAAAACTAAATTATTAAAGAAAAGGCCATGGAAGTGAAAAAAAGTTCAGACAGACAAGTCTGTAAAGCCTCAGTCCTGAATTTTTGCAAACTGAGTACAAAGCCTTTGGCTCTTTACTAGCAATGGCAATAATGCTTAAGTGTGAGGCACAGGATTATTGCATCATGTTTAACTTTGTTAGAATCCAGTTGGGCAGAGGTGTTTCAGATTTAACAGCTGAAGCTAACACTTTAAACAGTAAAAGGACATTCAGTCATGAAAAAACAGCTAAAAAATACTGATAAGCTAATATTTTTGTATCTTTCTGAAATGCAACAAGAAGGGGCATAAAAGACTTGAACATAGCAATACCTCAATATATCTCACTACAGAGTAGGTACTTACACAACATAGAGGTTTGGGCAGCAGCAGTATTGGCCTTCTCCATCTTTCATTGATTTCTAGCCTTGAAAGATGAGCTGTAGTGTATTGTTTCATGAAGACTAAACTGACATACAGGAAAATCCACTCAGAAGAAAGAAGTCTCAATGACTGTAAATACCAAGATATATGAATGAACTTGAAGTTCATTTTTATAAACTGGGAAAAATTATTATTTAGATGTAGTATATAAACTGACTGTCTAGGGAAGTTGTAGCCATTAGAAAATGCTTAAAACAGTATATAGAAGACAAATGCCTTTACAGTGTATTATGTGAATTACTTCACCAAGACCAGTCCTAATTTTATATCCAGTGAAAAGTTCCACACTTCTGTTAATAATATTAGAAGCTGAAAATACTCTGTTGAGGTTTTATCCCCAAGGCATCACATTTAGCCACCAAATTTAGTGCTTTAGATTTGAAATATATTCAGTGTGACATACTGAAAAAATAACACATAGGAGGAAAATTCAAAACTAAAAAGTTAAAAGCATAACAGAAGAGTACACAGACCAAATTTATCAGCAGTGAAAAGGAGAACCTTGGTATTACAGTCAGTAAAACATTAGTAAAGTATATGACATAGACAAAAATTTGGCAGACTATAGTCCATGAAAATAAAGTAGATGTATAAAGAACTCAATTTATTTTAAATAATTCTGAGTAACAAAGTTCATAGAAGTTTGAATACATTCTGTTATACTTTTGCTAAATATGCACCATGTATGGCTGATTTACATAAAAGAGCTAAAGAGTTCTTGTCTATCATTAATTTCTATTAATTTCAATTCAGCCTAAACAGTAAAATGACATAAAGCGCAGAAAAAGACCTGTGCAAAAACTAGTCAAGGACTAAGCCTGAGGCAGGATTTGGGGAAATAGGAGTCAATCAAGGAAAAAAAATGCAGAGAGAACAAAAATCTGATCGCTAAGAGAGAGGAGAAGGAATGGAGCTTGTCACATGAGGAGCAGTTCAGAGAGATGGGGTCATTTAACCTGCAAAATGGAGGGTCAGGGAGGAACTTATCACTTTCTTCAACTACCTGAGAGGTGGTTGTGGTGAGGTGGGTGTCAGCCTCTTCTCCCAGATAACAAGTGACAGGGTGGGAGAAGTTTGCCTTAAGTTGCACCCGGGGAGGTTTGGTTTGGGTTCTAGCGGAAAAAAAAAAATCACAGAAAAGGATGTAAAGCATTGGAACAGGTTGCTCAGGGAAGTGGTGAAGTCATCCTCCCTAGAAGTGTTCCAAAATTGTGTGGATATGATACTTGAGGACATGGTTTAATGGTGGATGTGGTTTAATGGTGGTGGTGCTGGGCTGACTGTTGGACTTGATGATCTTAGAGGTCATTTCCAATCTTAATGATTCTTTGAATAGTATCAACAGGCAGAGAAAAAAAGTGTTCTTTAAAAACTTCATGTGTAAAAGTGGTTTCCTAACATGGAAGTCAGGTGAGTGAAAGCATCAAGATGTAAGTGGTAAACCCATTCGATGAGCATGAGAGCTAAAAATGTAGTGGGCCCTATTTAGTATTGGGTTTTTTCCTACTGTTTTTATGCTCAGCTGAGTATGACTTAGGCAAACGTGCCTTTGCATATTTTTAATACATTAAGATTGATTCTGTGTTTAATTTTACTGATGCAAAGCTTAAGGGAATTTGGAAACTGGCCTCTTTCCTATTTGACTGAAGAAAAAGCAGACTATTTCTACCCATTCACTGTGTGCAAGTAACAGAATGAACAGTTGTTATTCATGCTTCTGTAAAATAGTGTTGCAAAAGGTGATGCTAACATCAAGATGTCTTTGAAGAAAACTAATCCCAGGCAGTCTCCTGATATTTCTTTGTTTCCCAAGCAACTGTAATAGCTAATTTAGAGTAATTGTGAGATTATACAAGGTAAAGTTAAGCTGGTTGAAACCTGAGTGAAAAAAATCCATTTACTTATTTTTACAATACTGAAGTCATTACCAAATAATGACAATGTGATCATTTATTTGATGATTTGATTATTTTCCCCTGGAAACTGCTTTCTTTTTTACTAATATCAAAATAATTTTAAGAAATGCTTTCTCTGCTATTACAATCTTACTTTTCTTTATTCTAACTTTATGCATGTTAATATTCGAATGAATATTAATTTGTACTCTGGCATGTGTTTTAGGACTTGAGTATAAGTAGGACAAAGAAGAACACAGAACCAGGCATGAAGCTATTTTCTACAGTAGAAGGGAGTACTTTTTTTGCCATTCTATCATATTTAGCATATTTGTTTCCCAGAAACACATGTATAGAATTAGGGTTTTTGAGTTTCACTCATTTGACAATAAAAGCTGAAATTATTCAAATTTGACTGATGGTTTTAATGTCCTTTTGTATTGCTTTGCTGCTTTTCATCTTCCAACCAGAATAGGTGACTGTTTACCCTTAGAAAAGGCCCAGAATTCAGGGGCATTTTATATACTATTAAAAAATTTTAGTGTCTTTTTTATTTAAATCAGTGTTTCTATAATAGGAAACACTGGCAGGGATGCATGAAATGTAACTAGAGAAAGGAATATCTGCCATAGTCCAAGAAGCTCAAGAAAAAAATATGATGAATTTTTGTGTCTCCCCTCCTTCTTTTCCTTCATTTCTCTTTCTTCTCCAGTAATAACTGTGAGAGCATAACACGATCTTTCAGCCAAAGGAGGCACTAATCAAGGATGCATATGGGGCCAAAATCTGCATGTGAGGCTGAGGCACACTCTTAGTGCATAAAAACAATTACTTAAATAAGAAGCAGATGCTTTTTGATGTTATACAGAAATACAAACTTCAGTCTGTACTGGTTAGACGGTAATGTAATATTTTATTTTTTGTCCTTTAGATGAAACTGAGTTGTGTCACTTGTTAAAACATCCAGAGATGAAGCTTCAGATTAACCCTCAAAAATGTTACCAAGTTGCTCCATTTTGGAAGAAAACAAGCAAGTGTATATATATTTCAGATGCTATTTAACAAATGTGTTGAGAAATCAAATTTAAAGGCTTACTTTGAAATGGGTATTAGAAAGAACCAAGTTACTCTAGTTTCTTTTATGAAAATTATGAATATTCAATTATGTGACTGAGGTGATTAGCAGTGTGTAGTCATGTCACCTAACTTACACTGTTTGAAGGAAAAGGTCTGCTACTTTTATATTTTTTTTCCTTCTCATAGTTGATGACAGCTGCAGAAAGTCACAGAAACACAGCATCTGCTGAGTTGGAAGGAACCCATAAGGACCACTGAGTTCAGCTCCTGGCCCTGCACAGAGCCATCCTCAAGAGTCACACCATGTGCCTGAGAGTGTTGTCCAAACACTTCTTGAACTCTGTGAGGTTTGTGCTGTGACCACTTTCCTGGAGAGCCTATTCCAATGCCCAGCCATCCTTGAGGTGAAAACCCTTTTTCTAATACCCAACCTAAACCTCCTCTGACTCAGCTTCAGGCCATTGCCTCATCCTATTTTCCTAACTCTCAATCTGAAAGTTTGTGCTGGTTGTGGCAGGGGGAGAGTGGTATGTGGTTATATTTTGGATTTCTTCTGGAAACAATGTTGATAATTCAGGGATGTTTCTGATACTGATGAGCAGTGCTTAACAGCACTTTTTCTGCTTCTCATCCCACCCCACCAGCAAGGATGCTGGAAGTGCTGAAGTAGTTGGGAAGGGACAAAGCTGGGACAGCTGATCCCAACTGACCCAAGGGAAACTCCATACCATGTAGTATCATGCTCAGCACATAAAACTGTGGGAAGTAGGAGGAAGTGAATTACAGTTGAAATAATGTTTGTCTTTTCAAGTCACTTTTACATGTGACGGAGATGGCTGAGCAGATGGTTGAGCACCTTCCTGTCTGCAGGAAGGGATTAATCCTTTCTTTGCTTTGCTTTATTTGTGTGTGTGTGTCTTTTGCTTTCCTTATTAGACTGACTTTATCCCAACCCATAAGTTTTCCCACTTTTACCCTTCCAATTCTTTCCCCTATCCCACCAGGGGGAAGTAAATGAGCAGCTGAATGGTGGGCAAGGGTTAAAACCCAGCAAAGATAAACAAAAAACTAGGTAAAAGTGCTTATTTGTCTTCAGTGTGTAAGAAGGATCTTGCAAGACCATCTTAGACTATATTTTTAAATCTTCGTTGCCTTAAGGCACACAAAATGTATCTCTTACCATATCAGATGGAAAATCAGAGAAACATCTTTCTTTTAAATAATGTACAGATGACTAGCATTTTCTGTCATCATTTATATGGTTTAGTTAATGTTTCACTTCTGAATACTTTGCTTCTTTCCACATTGTTCCAATTGTTCTTTTTTCTCTCTAAAGCTTTTTTCCACCATCTATTTTATTTTCCTTCCCTTGCTCTTAGTTGCTATTCTCTGACAGTGAGCAATTACTTTGATTCCTCTGTTCACAGAAACCAGTGAGTTTACTATGCTCCTCCTAGTAAAGACATAACACACTGTAACTCATGTTACCTTTAGGTGGGTATGGTGGCTGTGCCCTAATGTATATTAACCTGTACCTGACATGCCTGACAAAACCTGTGTCTAAATTGGAATTTTCCATGTAACTTGATCTTTGTGATATGTTAGCCAAAGTAAACAACATTTATCAAATTCCACTGAAAATTACCTGTTGTATTTAAGGTTCTACATGTCCTTCCTCAACCTGGATCACAGGATTCATAAGCTATGCATTTCTTTTGGTTAACTAAGTTGCAGAGTTCAACTCTACAATTTTTAGAATGAGTGCTCTAGCTATTATGGGAATATACAAGATGATTTTAACTCTGAGACAATGCTGTGTGAAGGAGAAACCTGTGATGCAAGAAGATCATTGCAGGAAATTGAACAGCATATCATATACATATTTTCATTTATCTTTCAGTCGTGAAAGAGTTTACTTACCTGTTGGTAGTGCTTGTTGAGATAGACACAAAAATCTTTTCAAAGTACTGGGTGAATAGAGTAACATAAAATAGAGAAGCTCATCTATTATGAGTCTATCGTGATACTAGAAACCCCCCTACATTGTGTAATTTAGACAAAGTTTAGACACCGGGAATATGGGATCTCTTTATAACTGGGGTATTGGGTGATATATCAAGTGACATTATTATTAGAAAACTGTTACAGAAAACAACAAAATTAAGAGAAATTTTTAAAACTCTTGATAATTAAACTGAATTTCATCTTTTTATTCTGTTTTCACAGAACAAATGTTTAATATTCTTTCTGCCTTCATAATTCAGATATGGAGTGCTGCATTTATTCTCACAGAAACAAACAATCTCATTCCAAAATATATCCTGGACTTTCATTATAAGCAATCTTAGTGTTAAATTAATAGATTCATAATGACTTGAAGATGAAGCCATCTCTCTTTATTAAACTCAGCTGTGAACTACTGAGACAAGAAATGGTCTTCCTGAAGAGTTTTTATATGTCATATCATGATAAAGTCTTGATCTTCTTAGGGTTGATGTGAAATTATAAAATTAACAAGGCTGAAATCAAAACTTTTTTTTTTAACATATTTTTAAAAATATCACTGAATAAAATATAAATATGTATACCTATATATAGACAGATGCAGAGCATGAATTTTTCGTTCCATTTCACAGAATCACAGCATCACAAGGTTGGAAGAAACCTTCAAGACCATCGAGTCCAACCTGTTCCCTGACACCTCAACTAAACCATGGCACCGAGTGCCACACCCAGTCTTGTTTTAAACACATCCAGGGATGGTGACTCCACCACCTTCCCAGGCAGGCCATTCCAGTACTTTATCACTCTTTCCGTGAAAAAACTTCTTCCTAACATCCAATCTGTATTTCCCTTGATGCAGCTTGGACTGTGACTTCTCATTCTGTCAGTTGCTGCCTGGAGAAAGAGACCAACCCCCACCTGACTACAACCACATTTCAGGTCCCATTTCATCCCATTTTGAAAAATGTCTCTTTAAAGTTACTATAGCAATAAAGTAAAAATCATGTTGATGGGTTAATCTGCTGTATCTGCAGTGTACACAATCTCTGAACAGCTAAACAGGCACTTAAGAGTTTTTATTTTGAACAGAATTATTCCCAAAGTACTGGGAACATTATTGTAGCAAAATACAGGAGTAGCAAAAACCAGGAAGTTGTGCTATGTAAGTACTAATGGGATGTCACATCAGCATCAAAAGTATCTGAGAGACATAAAAAGAAATCTGGTAGAAAAGATGAACTTTTTAACTGTGCTCTGTGTATATTAATTTCTCTCTTCATTTGCCTTAAAATTCATAGTACTTAAATGAAAGATGAAAAGGAAAATAGAAAACACTTTATTGTTCTCTTTAAGTTGTTCTTTTAAAATTGGTGAATTCTGATGGATTGAAAGTTGCTGCATAGTTGTAAAAAAAAAAACCTGAATAGATCCCTGAGCAGGACATTTTTAAGGGGAAGGATCTGGCCTTGAGAATTTAACCTGACATATTCTAACCATCAAGAAAATTTTTAGCATGGGCATTGACTCTAGGTTACATTGTAGATTACACATAAGAACAAGAGGGCAAATTAATTAGATGTTTCAAAATATTTCCAGATTTTCTTAAGATGGGAAAATTTCAAATTATATTTCATATTAGATTTATAGATATTATATTGTTCAAAAATTTATTTCCCTCATTAAAAAATATAAATTATAGTCTGTTACATAAATTAGTGATTAAATGTTTTCCAATTTATTTCCAAGCCTCATCATTAGTAATTATGTTACATTGTAGTACCTATTTTCCTATATCTTACCCTTGTCCATTTGAGCTTTAGTGATGTCTTTGTGAAGCAATTTCTGAATAAAACTGTGGTAGATAAGAGCATTTTCTAAGCTATGCACTAAAGAAAGAAAAGAAATTAGGAGGTCTTAAGTTGTTCTCCATCCCCAAAATCTAATATTAGCACCTAATGATCATGTTCCTACTTGACAACTGCATTCACCTTTTCTCTGGCTTCTACGGGCCATCATCTCACTTCCCTAATCAAATGAATCCCTCTAAGAATATCTTACCTACCTATTACTTTGACCTGTCACAAGAAGTTCCTCTAAGATTTATCAGAGACTACACTATCAGAACTCTATAGAAATATTATGAAGTATTACTAGAGATATTCTAAAATGTACAAATGAATACAATGTTCCTTTAAAAAAATCTAAAACTAGCAAAGAAAAAAGAATGAAATAGAGACTAGCATTTACATTATTTTGAATTTTGTTTAGCTTTTTTTGATTTACTTTTCTTTCCCCTTAACTTATGAAAGCGACTTCTCAAAGAACGACTTTTTCAGGATAAAATAGACTGAGATTGGGGAAAGGCAATTTTAAAGCTTCTGTTAAAAATATATATACTTAAAACTCAGGTTAAGAATTCTTTTCAATGAATCCTTTAACATAAACTCAAACCTGCATTGTTTTTGTGTTTAAAAGCATTTTAAATAGTTTAATTTTTCTATTGTAAAATGAATTTTGAAATTGTTGAAATTCCTGCTTCTGTGTCTTAGATTAAAATTGATAATTTCTTAATCTAAAGTAAACTTCAATTTGAAATTCAAGTTAAAACTATTTTTTTAAAGATACAAAAGACTTAGTGGCTGCTCTTGTATATCTCCAACTTTTCCAAACGTTGATAAATGAGAATCAGTTTTCACTAGAAGTTAAAGGATGCCAAGTGCAGCAAGCTAATTAGTGAGTCTTCAGTACACTAACCAGAACATTAAATTCTTACATTGATACATTTGCTATGGGATTCATCTTGCATGAATGTATGTCCGTAAGTCAAACAAAGATATTGTCATAGTCTGTGGAGTTAAATAGTTAATTCCAATAAAATACTTATTTCAGTACAGAATAGCACTCTAAGATAAATCAATAGAACCAGACCCTACTTCTTCAAATGGAATATATTACATTACAAAAGTCCATAAGTGCCTTTGTTTAGGCAATGGTATCCCTTCCTCATGTCTGAATCTGGCTCGTTCTGGTTACTAGTCCATCTAATCACTTTCTATAGAAATGGTTATAACTGGTTTTGTTCAATGACTACATTGTGTTTTTTCTCAGAGATTTCATATTCCTCCTGATAATTTGTCTTCATTATGACCAATGGTGTTACTTACTATTTAGAATAGGATAGTTGGCATGATTTGAGATTTCCCTTGGATTACTACAGTAAATCAACATTTTTCATGTTTAGTGTTTATATTATAATACGTAGAGGTATCCATTTTCTTTGCTTTCTTTTCTCAAATCCATATATGTTTTTTAGAGGAAAGTCAGTGTACAGTTACCATAAATGCTAAAAGAATGTGTAAAGATTTAAAAACTTTAATTTTATTCATACTTTTACAATACTTTTGTGCATTAAAAACCCCAAACATTAGATGTACAAATCTATACAGTGGGAAAAAAATGCAGAGGTTTTATCAGCCTTGGAATTATAATCCTGATTAAATTTTTGTGGTTTTTCTCTACGCAGAAATAAAACATTTCCTTTGTTTCCATTCTTACAGGAAATAAGCAAAGATTTCTAGAAGGCAGTTTTTGTTATGTGTTCCACATAGGTGGAATATCTTATTCCACTCATGGAGTTAGTTTCATTTGATAAGTCACTCCTTATTTCTTTTTTATTCTGTGTGTTCTTTGAACTGGTATTCCTCATGTAGAGAGCAATAAAACATAGTAAATGCCAGTCAACAATGTCTGATTATTAAAGAAATACATGTTAACCTGCCAACATTTTCAGTATATTATTAACAATGTAGTCATAATTGTCACTCTGTAGTGCCCGCAATATATTACAAAAAGACTACATCTCTGCTTGAAATACTTGAGTTCATTATGTATGATTAATAGAGTGATTACAGCTCATACTTGAAGGCTGACATTTGAAATCTCATTGCTATGTCATCTTTAAGAACAGAAATTATTCTCATAATTTCTCAATATATTTGCTATTCTGTCTCTGAGTCATCTAACTATTCTGATTCCTCTCTGCCTTCCAGAGGTCCTCTGCAGTATTGCTTTTGATTTAGCTCCTTCAGAGCATTCTGAACACTCGTAATTATAAAGCAGAAATGTGTAAGTTAACTGACTCTTTTGGAACAGGAAATCTCAGCTCCATAAAACCCGCTTCTGAAAAGCTGCATATGCTGCTTTTTCTCATGCAGGTCATGAGAAGATCTTGTGTTTCATTATATCAGATGACTTACTGACATCCTCTGTAGCCTTTGAAAAAACTTCCAATAAAACAATGAAATTAATAATTAGAATCCATAGGCTGAATTTTGTTCTTTCTGTGTCTATTCTTATCAGTATATGCTTCCTCACACACAAATGCTTGGTATAAACAAGGATGTCTATTTCTTGAAATATGATTACATTTTTCACTGATTTAAACTTTTAAGATTATTCAGATATTCCTATTTTTTTGATTCACCAAAGTATTAGTGGAAAAAACTAATAATTTCTTAAAGTCTGCATTCCCAAGATAACACAAATCTAATTTGCATTTGTAGAGTGTGTCCAATATCTGCCATTTCCTTCTCTCTTTACTCCATTTTCCCTCAAGCCTTTTTCAAATATAATTATCTGTACAGAGGATAAATGACCTCAGTGAGTAAAATCCTGTGATAGAAGTTCACTTCTGTATAACTGTTAAAGAATATTTCAGAGAGGGGAATAGGAGGTAAACAATAAATTTCAAACCTCTGAAAAACCTTTGTCAGCCATGAGGCACTTACCCATTGTGGTGCTCTGGCCCTTCTGTACTTGGCCGTGAGCAGTGTTCAGTTGCATTAGCAGCTCCTGCTTGAGCATGTTGCACACTTTGTGCTGTCCTTCTCTGCTTCACTAGAGGGACATCAACCCACAAGAGTGAAAGACCACAGTAACCCAAAAAAAATTTCAGCCCTACCTTCGTATGTCTCTGCTTAACAAAGGTAAAATAGAAGCACTTCATAACTCCTTGTGTCAGAAATGTCAAGAGAACAAGGTGTACCAATAGCTGTGGCTTGGACCTTAGTGGTTTTCATGCCTTGTTAGTGCAGAACGGTATCTGGAAATGGAAGTAAATGTAAAATTTGCCCCAAACCCCCCAGATTTTCTTCATGTAGGGCAAACTGTGAGATAGTAAATAGTAAAAAAAAAAAAAAAAAAAAGCATTCTATCAGATAGACAAGATATTAAAGGCTCCAGGATTTGTGAGATGAGTGTTACCTGACTATAACCAGTTAAAAGTTAACATCTGTGTTTTGCCATTTTATGATCAATGAGAAAGGACAAACACTCATGAGGAGAGTCATCTACTCCTTTCATACTTACGACTTTTGATGGAGTAAACTCTACTGAAAAGTGATTCACTTTTCTTCATTGACTATAGAAGGATTTTACATGATTGATTTAGTGTGATTTTTTTACCATGACTGTACTTAAACATTGATGAACAATACAGAAGCAAAGGCACCATTATTTCATCTATATTCAACCTTGGCTCATACTATCATGCAGCTTTGTACTTAAGGATTATAAGGACATAAGTTTTAGTGTCCTTATTCTATATACGTAATATATTTTCTTTCACAGTTTATTGGGAAACTGTCAGTATTTTTTTTATTTGACATATAAAGAGTACAGTTTCTAATTCAAATTACTTTTGAGCCTCTTTTTAAAGAATGGAACCCAGATTACCACTGAATTGGGATTAAAAAAATGTTTTTCTTTGAAGAAAATATTTGCTTAGCATGCTTACTGGAATGAATTTGTGTGGATCTTGTCTACATTTCTAGATTTGAAAAACCCTCTGGGACAGTGCTGCATGAAATGTTTATCCAGAAACTTGAATCCATTTAACATACCTACAAATTTCAGCCTAAAACCATGATATCTGGCAGAATTTATGTGCTTCTCTTTCTAGGCACTGAAATCTCCAATTTCACCAGCAGGAGCTGGCCCAGGGCCTGCCATGACTTCCTTCTGCAATATCCATTTTCTCCAGTATAAACAGACCAGTGTGCTCAGCCCATGTCAAGACAATGCTGAGTTCTGCAACACAGTCATTATATCAGTTCAAACAAGCTCTTTTCAAGGGTTCAGTTTAACCCTATGTTAGATGCATATTTATGACTTTCATTTTGTGGAACAGTGAGGGACCCTTGTCATCTAGACCAAACTCTTGGACAGTAACGACAAGGAGCATTCTGCAGCGTAATTCTGTTTTATACTAAAACTTACTCATCAGAGCAAAAAAATAAAAATTCAGTACAAAATAAATTCAATCAAAATTTTTTTTAAAAAATTCAATAATAAACAAAAATAAACGATGAAGGATCAACTTTAATATTGGATAAGAAGAATCAATACTTAACTGTAGAAGAAGATTGGGAAACAATAGAGACATTCAGAAAGATTGCTTATGTTACAGAATAAGATAATATTTTTTCCAGTAGTATTCTGGTGAGGGATGGGAAGATTTCACTCATCCAGGATATTGTAGCAACCAAAGTCTCTTATGATAAAGTATTGATGAATATATTACACATAAAGAAATTTTATTCATATTGAAATCCAAAAAAAGTATGATATAGATTTTCCCCATTTCTTATTATGTCTTAATGATTTTGAGCTCTTATAAGGTACTAAAAAAGGATTAACAAGATGCAGTTCTAGCATCCCTCTGAATTTTTATGAAAACATATTATGCTTTCATATGCAACTCATTGAGCCTTAAGATTCTGTAAGAATCCTTGCTTTCATTAAAAAGATCAAATTTTAGTGTAATATGTTAGTGAAATAATTCAAGAACACTCTGAAAACTGAAAAGCTAACCAAAGAATAAAAATTCTCACAAATGACAAAAAAATGGTCAGGACTTCTAATTTATAGGTTGACCTAGGTAAAAACTTTTGAACTTCATGACAATACTGACAAAATCTTTCATTTTCCTTCTTTTTCCAGAGCTTTGAGAAGAAATGGCCAGATTAATTTGCAAGTTGGGAGCCACTGCTCTAGACCTTATTTCACTTTCCTCTGTCTTTCATACATAGCAGTGATTCTTGCTCATATCATTTTTTTACATATATCATCTCCTTCTCTCCTTTTCTGGATGCTTTTCTTTCAATCAATTACTTCAAAATAATTATCTTCTTAATTTAAGATTACTTCATTTAAACTAAGCTATTTCTATATAATGAGAAAGTGAGAAAAAAGAACAGGATTTTATTTTTTTCTTACTTCTAAAAATTTGCCTGAAACATTTAAGGAAACAGAAGGTCCTGTTCCTATTACATTAAAATAATTTTATTTTAAATTTTTTTTGCTAAACATTTTTAGAATGTCTATCTAACTGTGAAGAGCTGTCAGTACTATCAACCCTTCAAGCTGGTCTTACAAAGCTGTAAATTTTATGGAGCTTTACAGAGTGTAACTGGAGTAATTTAAATACTGGCAGTTCAAAGTTCTTAAAAAGCTCTTTAAAATTGGAGGATTATTAATTATAATCACATCTTATTTGCAGGCATAATCTTCACATAGTTTATTTTATTAGTTTAGCATGTTAAGCCAGATTATAAAACCAAAGCAACATGGTTGGGGAAGATTACACTCTCAGAATTTGAGCACTTCAGTATCTCAAAACTGCAATTCTCCTGCCACCCAAATGTGTGTCTCCTGTCATTGAATTTAGCATGGATGTATAGTACCAAGGCATAGGTAATGTTTAAATTGCTGCTATATAAAACTGCTGATCTGGCAGCACACATCAGCTAATTTGTCTTCTAGCTTTAGCATCAGCAAATATATAGCCTAAATGAAACTGCTATTTCTATTAATCCAGAATGACAGTCACACCTTTGGATTACTTTGCATGATGCAGCACAATAATGCACCCTAATTATTCTGCTGTGCTTACATTCCGTATACCAAGTTCTCTTTCCCTGTGATAACTTATGGAAAACTCTTTAGAAGAGAAGAAGAAGAGGTAGGAGGAGGCATCACACAACTGAGGACTGCTGAGCAGGGACACAGGATCCAGTTGTTAAAGACAAGACTATGCCTGGTGAGGGAAATGCTTGGGGGACAGCATGACTGGGGAGCCTCTCACACTTCCTCTGTGAATTCTACATGACCGAGGTCCACCTCAAGGCAAATGCAGGCAGGATGGATGCAAAGTTTATAATATTCTACTTCACAGAGTTGCTGCTTGTGTGGTTAGCTATCAGCTTTGATTAATGTTTGCAGAAAATACTGAAAAACAAGTTGAAAATGAGTCAGCACTATGTTATTGCAGCAAAGACCAAAGGCTTACTGGCTATGCTAGAAAAAGAAAAAGAAATAAAACATTTTAATTAATTCAGTAAAAGAACCAAAATAACTAAACCCTAAACTTATCTTTGAAACCCTATGCTAAGGCTCTAATGGCATTATTTGCAGAGGAAGAACAAGAGTACTGAGTGCTTTGAAATACAGTAAAGAGACGTAGAGAAGAGTGTCAGACGTTTTCCAAGATAACATTTACAGAGTGCTTTAACATAAAGAGGTGTTTCTTGCCCTTCAAGACTGCTCTTATTTTAGAGGACATGAAAACTTGTATGAGGGAAATGAAAAATACTTGAGGAGAAGTTAAAATATTTCCTGATGATGTTCCAGATAATGTGGTAATGTTATAATTTTCTTCTGAAGGACCTATTTGGAACAAGTTCTTTTCTCTTCTTTGTCTCTGATGGTTGTTGGAAGAATGCCTGTGCAGCAATGCTATAAAAATAACAGGAAGTCATGGAATGATACAATCGTGTTTAAACATCTCAGCATCATTTAGTCAGCAAAGCCTAACATTGTTTATGGACTTATTGTTTAGCGATATCTTCTTTTAAAGGAAAAAAATCACTAAACACTTGTGTAATCATTTCTCTCAGTTGTGGAAATTTCTCCTGAACAAGATTATCTAAAATACAGGAGCAGTTATATTCAGCATCTGGTAAGACAAGACTTCTAAAGAGAGATGGTAGGAGCTTTTGGTCTTCCCATATACTCAATAGGGTTGGACATTTCACTCTTTCTTCCTCAGTAGTGCGGGTTTAAAAAACAGATGCTGATGAAATTCCCTTAAACTAATACTGTGAATAAAGAAAGTAGAAGCCTTGCAGTGCAAAAGCAAGCCCTCTGCTCATCTATCTTGTGTCATTTTTTTCTGTGGTAAATAATATTTCTATGTTTCTTCTTAAGATACTTCTATAATAGCTAATGGGCTTAAAATAATACATAAAACATATAAATGTTTTAAAAACCACTAGCATTTCAATACCACAGTGTCACCTTTTGGGAATTTTGAAAGCAATTTATCTTGGATGGGGAGGAGTCAAATAAAACTAAGTGTCTAACAAAAGAACAGAAAATCAAATAGAGTTCCTGTCAGACATGTACAGAGAGAAATGTATTTGTCAAATGGCAAACAACGGCGCTAAACAATTACATAGTTTGTATTACGAGTAAGAGAAAGAAGTAAGACACCAAGTTGAGTGGTGTGGTTGACATGACTGAGGGATGGGAAGCCATCCAGAGGGACCTGGACAAGTGGCCCATGGCAATCTCATGAGGTTCAACAAGGCCAAGTGTAAGGTTCTGTACCTGGGTCAGAGTGAACCCTGATATCAATACAAGCTGGGGAATGAACACATAGAGAGCAACTCTGCCAAGGAGGACTTGGGGGTGTGGGTGGATTAAACACAAAACATGACTCAGCAATAGGCTTGGAGCCCAGAAAGCCAATTGTATCTTGGGCTGCATCAAAAGCAGGGTGGGCAGCAGGTGGAGGGAGTGATTCTGTCCCTCACCTTGGCTCTGGTGAGACCCTACCTGCAGTGCTGTATCCTCCTCTGGATCCGCAGCACAGGTAAGACATAGACCTGTTGGAGCAGGTCCAGACAAGGGCCATGAAGATGATCTGAGGGCTGGAGCATCTCTCCTATGTGGACAGGCTGAAAGGGTTTGGGGAAAAGGAGGCTCCCTGAAGACTTTCTATCAGCCTTCCAGTACCTAAAGGGAGCTGCAAGAAAGACGGGGACAGATTTTTTAGCACGGCTTGTTGTGATAGGACAAAGGATATAAAAGAGTGTAGATTCAGACTAGATATAAGTAAGACTCTTTTTTTGTCATGAGGGTGGTGAAACACTGGAACAGGTTACCCAGAGGATTGTTAGATGCCCTGTTCAGTGTTCTGAGAGCCACGGGCTGGTTGAGTCTGTGTTAGTTTCATCTGATTAAGTGTGTCTAAGTGGTGGATTGATCCTGGCTGGATGCAAGCTACCCACCAAAGCTACTCTATTACTCCCCTCTGCAACTGGACAGGGGAGAGAAAATATCACTAAAGGCTCATGAGTTGAGACAAGAACAGGGAAGAGATCGCTCATGAGTTATTGTCATGGGAAAAACAAACTGAATTTGGGGAAACAAATTTATTACCAATCAAAATCAAAGCAGGATAATAAGTAAAACTATCTTAAGACCACCTTTCCCTCACCCCTCCCTGCTTTTCAGACTGTACCTCCTCCCCCTCAGCAGCACAGAGAGACAGGGAATGGGGGTTATAGTCAGATTGTTTCTCCCACTACTTCCTCCTCAGGAGAGGAGCCCTTCTCCCACTCCAGCATGGGAGATAGTCCTCCCATGGGAGATTTTCCATGAACTTCTCCAACATGGGACCTTTCCACAGGTTACAGTTCTCAGGCTTCAGTGTGGGTCCATTTCACAAGGTGCAATCCCTCAGGAAAAAGGCTGCTGCAGCATGGGCCCCCAGCAAACCAGCTGCTGTATGAATTCCTCTATCCACAGGTCTGTAGATCCTTGCCAGGAGTCTGCTCCAACACAAGCTTCCCATGGGGTCAGCCTACTCCAGGCATTCACCTGCTCCAGTGTGGGGCTCCTCCATGGGCTGCAGGTGGATCTCTGCATCCCTGTGATCCTCCATGGGCTGCAGGCCACAGCTGCCTCACCATGGGCTGCACCACGGGCTGCAGGGGACCTCCTGCCCCTCCTTCCTCACTGACCTGGGTGTCTGCAGAGGTGTTTCTCTCACATAGTCTCACTCCTCTCTTCTCTGGCCACAATTGCTTCTGGACAATAGCAGGGTTTTTTTGTTCTTGAATACATTATCCCAGAGGCATTACCACCCTCACTGCTTGGCTCAGCCTTGGCCAGCAGTGGGTCCATCTTGGAGCTGGCTGGCATTGGCCCTGGCAGACACAGCAGCTTCTCATAGCAACCACACCTATAGCCCCCACATTACTAGAACCTTGCCATGGAAACCAACGATAGTCTTTTAAATTCCTTGTACTTGGAACAAGGAATGTTCTTAGGGAAGCAAATATCTGTTTTTAGAGAAGATGTAAGCTCTGAAGAAAAATATTAGATCCTGCGACTTAGAGGCTTCCTAAACGTATTAGGAAAATTTTGTTAGGTAATTAAAAAGAAATCAATGCATATTGTGTTTGAAATTAAGCACTTCCTTGTTATGCTAGTAGTTAACATATTACAGAGCCAAGGATGAAGGAAGCAGAAAACTGCTTATTGGGAATATAGGAAATGACATGAGGGAGAAGAAGAAAATAAAAGATTTATAGAAATAATTTTCTAGACTAATCTTTCTAGATCCTCCTTGTACATCTTTGTCTAATGAATGCATTGGATAAAATGTAGTACAATTGTGGCAGTATGTATCTGAGGATTTCATTGTTCTACCAATGATCCATTTCTGGATCATTTTGTTCAGAAAGTCAACCTGATAGAAACAAAATGGCACAATTCAAAATATAATCAGAGAAATATTTTGAACTCAAGACCATCGAATCAGTATTTATGGTAAGGGAATTCATTGGAACAATATAAACAATATTGACATGGAGGCTGGAAATCCCATACAGTGAAAGGAGTAATTTTAATGGAAACCTGAGAATCCACACTAAAGATTCATCCTAAGATATAACTTTGCTGTCCCATTACATACTTATGGCCTTTTCTAACTACTGTTTACCATCTGTACATGAGAAATTCACAATACACAGCTGACATGTTTAAAAAAAAGCATATATCCACTAAACTATATTAATTGCTTTTTGTAAACACTCTGTGTGATTAAAAAAAATATTACACACCTCTTCCCAATCTGGGTGTCTTTCCTAGTGAAATAAAGAGCACTCCAAAAGGCCAGTGGGAAAGAATAACAGCTAGTAAAGACACAGTTGATCACCCTTTTCTTCTTCCTGCTTCTCTCATCCCCATTAATGCACACATATCCAAACCACCCATCCTTCTGTTTGGCTGAGCTCAAAGCAGCTGTGGTGAGGAGTCCTCTGCTCTCAGTTTTCTCTTTCTTTTCAAAAAGAACCATCTCAAATATGGTTCTGGTTTAAGGGGCTAAAATAAAAATAAGGTTATCTTAATGTGCTTCTTACAAGTGGCTTTTCTGGGACATTCTGAAAATGAATTTCAAGAACTCTTATTTTATAGACTTTCTTATTTGCTGTGTACTGATAATATCTTGTCACTAAGAGAGGTGAAACAGTTTATGATTTTCCACTATTTTTCAGTTGTGGGTTACAGCAAAATACCTGGGATGTCCAGAGAAATGTACTATAAATAAGTGCATTTTGGAGTCATTGTCCCAGCATCCTTTGAAATGCAGCAGTGGCAGCACATTGTACCTGGCAACTTAACTTGACTGACAACTGGAAGAAGCCAGGAATAAACCACAGGTAGGTCTGAAATTAAAATCAAATCAACAGCACATGGTTTCTGATACCAGCTAGATAAATAAATATTTTTTAGGTTTACCTTAAAGCACTGTGTACTTAGGTAAGATAATCACAAACATTTTTCCCCTGAGGCATCTGAAAAATTCAAGAGAGCCAAGATATTGTTACTGTCACTTCTATCATCAAAAAGGCCAAATATTTTTTGGGTATAAAAGGTCATTTGTTAAGTGACCAAACATTTGGTAAGCTATTTTCCAACAATAAAACAAGAAAAAATAACAAAGGTTGGAAACCAGGCAAGAAAACAAGTTATGCTACTTTGCTGGTTATCCTCAAAATAACTTTTCTATAAACAAAAGCAAAAGTGAAAAACAGCCCTTAAATATTGATAACTGCAAAAAGGTCAGCAAAGAATCTCATTTGGAAAAGGTATAATCAATAAATAAGCAACGTTGTTATGAAGACATTTGATTTTTCTTAGTATCAGATAGATTCTGAAAATAAAAAATATAGAACAGAATGCAGAACAGCTCAGTTCCTACCAAACTTTCAGCGACAAACACCAATAATATCTCTGGGAAAAAAAAGAGAAATCTATTAGTCTGTAAATTGTTGATGTTGGTTTACCAGATTTTTTTTTTTTAAGTGCTCTTGGTATAGCGTACTACTTTTATTTCCGTATTCAGTTAGGAGGGATTGTGTCTTTTCAAAATGAAATAAATTTTTTGTGGAACAAATTTTTAAAGCCAACTCTCTTGTGAAACAGAATTGTGAGATTTCTTAACTTCTTAAGAAGTTTTAAGCTTAATAATAGAGCTTTGTGCATTGTATTTTAGAGCTTACAAGCAAGCATTGTTTTAACTCAAAGTACGTGTGCTTATAGTAGTTAGACAGAATTACTGTTAATATGCTTTTGCTTTGTGTGATTAGTCAAAAAGCTTTTAAAGTAAGTTGTAACATTAAGTTATTTGTCTGTTGCTTGAGATGTGAACTGTTAGCATCTCCTCATTGTCATAACCATGTAATGAGACTGATGCTAAAAAATAAACAGCTCTTAACGCGTTCCTCAACAGTCTTATCTTGTTCGTGATTTGTACATAGACACACCAGCCGGCGACAAGAACCTTTACAATAACACTTAAAAGAAGGGCAGTTTGAAGTCTGTTTGCAGCCAGTTTGCAGAAAGTTTTTGCTGAACTTGCTAAGTCCTAAAAACAAAAATAACATTTCAGAAGACTATCTAGTTCACAATTAGCTTTATCCACAGACCAGGCGTTTTGGGTATTCTGTGGCTGAGGATCACCAGGTAGAACTGAAATGTCTTCAGCCATGTGTGATACCTGCATTTAATCAGGACGAAAATTGCCCTAGGCAGCTACAGCTAATATTCATGACAAATTTTAACACTAATTAACTTCTTAGACAAATTACGCAAAAATTCAATAGTTTCCAAAACACAGGTTTCATTTTGTTAAGACTAATTTCTGAGAAACCCCATTTTTTATTCCCAAGATCTGTGTCCAAAATGCAACTAAGTTAAAAATGTAGCAGGGAAAAGTATGGTGTCATTTCACACTTCCTGTGTGAAGTGGTTTCCCTGCTCAGTTCACGTTACTTAGGAATTAGAGCCCCTTGTAAATGTTTGGAGTCATGGGGTATGCTAAAATACAACAGTGACTAAGTTATGCATCATCCTGTTTGTGTCACATCTGTTATACTGAGGAAACCAGGAAACATTGCCATAACATGGAATAGCTGCAAGGCTCTGGTTGTGTTCTCATGCTCTATCACACATTAAGAAGAACAAGTCCTTGGTTGTTATGTGGTTTCCATATTTTGATCTCATAGCAGAAATGTCTCTAAACTTGGTTTGGCTTTGCAGAAATATAAATTCTGATCAGGAGTCTGAAGAACAGAGGGCAGGGTGAATGGCACAGTTAAAATCCTTATAGGGGAATAAAAGCATCATGCCTGGACACATCTTGTAGCACATAAAGACTGATTTGAGCAGCTCCATTTAGTTTTCAGGGGACTGATAAGCTAGAGCATCGTGACTCACTTTGCTCGTCTATGATCTGGAATTCCCCTGTAATCAGTCCAGAGGCTGCTTTGGCTCAGTTGATACTGTCAGTGGAAAGCAATGATTCTGTTTTCTAAGCTTGATCCAAACTCATGGGAGCTTTCACAACAGCTGTCATCCTTCTTGCTAGATCAGGTCAATCTTGTGTGACACCATCACCATTCTGCTGTCAGAAAGAAAAAGAAGGAGGAAAAATGCTATAAATAAATTCAAACTGCAGAAAACAGTGATGGAATATGAATTTCTAATAGAAAGTTTTTTGCTTGTTTATTATAAAAGCCTGGTATATAAAGCTACTTTTTCTTCCAATTACTCTTGCAATTGCTTCTTTTCTTCCTACAGCAAATTCTACAGGTTGAGAACTGTAAAATACTACTAATAGGACAGAGTGCAGGCAGATTGATTATAAAACAGTCTACAGGTGGCCATATAGGAAAGTGTCTACAGATCTCTGGCAGATCAGTAGTGTTACTTAAGTCTATCTGTGGTGCACACAGTAAAGAAGCCAATCCAGAAAAATGTTCTTAATCCTGGGGGCTTTTTGTAAGCATTTCACTGCAAGTTCTCAGTGTTAGCAATTCGGTTAGACACAGGACAAATAGCCTGAAAGCTAAGCAATATTTTCTCTGATGAGGAAAGTACATACTTTTACCTTGCTGAGATAAGAATTAACTCTTTAGTGTGAAATTAGTTTTCTGCCATGCTTCCTTAAATTATTAATTGTTTTAACATGACTGTCAGTAATGTGATTTACTGGTCTGTTTAGGCAAAAACAGATTTCTGGAAGTAACACCCAGTACTCAAAAGAATTGGAAAGAACATTTATTTACATACTACCTGTCTGTATCTAATCAAAGATCTTTAAAAATAAGACCATGCACAAAAGATTAAATGTAGGCTTTTTTATGTCCTGTGCCTAATGACTCTGTTATAGTCTAAACATACACATCAGATTTCACAGAAACTTACACAAGAAATTTGTGACTTAACATATTTTTACAAATGTTTAAGCTTAAAGTTCTAGCAGTAAAATGTGTGTGGCTGCTCTGAATCATATTTCTCAATTATTGTTTCTCCTGGTGACCTTTAAGAAAATATCAAATAAACTTTTAAAAGAGAATATGTTCGAATATTGATGCCGATGAAGTATCTGTTAGTGGTAAACTGCAGAAGCAGAGAATTTAGTGACCCCTCTTCTACTGGCAGTGACTGGGGTTTGTTCTCTGGTAGAAAGAAAAACTCAAATCAAAGTTTGGATGAGAAAAATTATATTTTCTGTTTTCTGGATAAATTGTATAAATACCAGCTGTTCAATATGAAGGAAACACATTACTTCCTTCATGATCCAGATTTAAAAAAAATAAACTCTGATTAGCATTGTATTTTGTGAAGTGTAGTAAGCAAGATTGGACAACAGCCACAGGATTGAATCCTAGAGTCCTAACTGTGGACTACAAATGGTTTCAGAGCCCACATTTTACATGGGCGTGCTCAGACTGCTGAGTTATATGGCCCAACAAAATATGGCCAGGTCCAAGAACACACATATATGTGGAAACTGGGTAGCTTGAAAGTTAACAGAAAAGCAAAATAAGAGAGTTTTTTTACTGAAATATCTTTAGAGTAACTTTGATACCTATGATCTTGAATAGAACTTGCTATAATTTATCAGTTTTGGCCAAAACCCAAACATTTTGTTTTGCTGCTTCTGAGTAAAATTAAATAAAGCCAAATTTGACCCATAAGAGGCAATAAATTTGACTGTGGAATGTTAATTGAAAAATTATTTCTTGAGATCTTTGAGGCTATATAAGTTTGAGATTTTGCTCTAGAATCTGATTCAACAACTACTGTAGTTTAAAGCTTAATATAAATTGCCATATACAGAATAGTTATTGAATTCAAGATTACCATATTAAAAACAGATACATAACTTTAGTTTTCATTTCAGTTAAGGAGATATTTTTTTTATCTAATGAAATAGTTTTTAGAAAATGCTGTAGCTAATAGAAAACAAAATTGACAAGAAATTAAATGAAGATGGCTACAACTATTATTTTCCCTGGAAGGAGAACTGCTGCTCCTTTTCAGTTCTTTTGTGTTATGTGGCTCTATGTTTATATGTCAACTTCATATTCAAAAATAATTTCATGAATACATGCAGGAGTCAGAGGATCTTTTTCTGAACACCCAAAATTTCCTTCAATAAGTATAGAATGATACACTAAATAGACAAGTCCATGTTCAGTGATTCATCTTTATTTTCCTCCACTAAATGCTTGCTATCCAGGGATTGGCATTGTTTGATGTTAAATCAGGAAATAAGAAATAAGAAATAAATATATCTTTATTAATTTTATAAAGGGAAGAAACTGGCTTCCTAACTCTGAATTAAATTCAACCTGTACATACTCAGTGGAAAATAATTATGTTATCCTTATTTTATTTAGTTTACTTTCCTCATAGAGACGGATAAAAGAAATGAATTTGGTGAATTAAATATTATTGTTACAATAAACAAATAGCTATTATGGAATATTTAACTCAATTTACTAGAAACAGAATACATAACACATATCTCTGGAAATTAATACAGCAACATATTTTTTGGTGATTACATTCATGGCTTGAGAAACTGCATAGCCTGTGAATAAAAAATTTAGTTTTCTTGATATAAAATATAAAATTTATTAACAATAAGCAGTTTTGGTCTGACTGTAATGCAAATACATAATTCTCAAAGAAATATTATTTAAAGAATTTACTCCTCAAAATGCCAGCTATCCCATGGAAGAATAAACAACATTATAATTTTTATAATGACTTCATTATAGTTACTTATTCCTGTAAAATTATTTAATTATAATTAATTCATTAATTATCATTAAAATGTAACTAGACATTGATGCAGTGCCATACAGAGAATTTATTTCATCTTAAATGTATATATTCCTACACTTGTAATAATATTATTTTTCCTACTTGCTTATTCAGGCCTGTCAGAAGAATACTCCCAATCTTTAACTTTTTAATCTTAAGGAAGTGTTTCTACTTAACCAGTAAAAAGCAGCATGGATTAATCCAGTGAATTAATAAATAGGGGAACTGTAGCATCATTGGGGTCTTTTGATAGCTCAAAGGAAACAAACCCCAGAAAATTAAACAAGTGGATAAAAGTAAAAATAAATCACAATGACTGGTACATACTTTTAATCCCTCAAACACTGTTTTACTAAAGGTGTCATATAGATTCTGTTCAGTAAAACTACAGACCTTTAACAGCTTCCCTGGATTTGCAGCTTTAAAAGCAACCTTAAACTTGTAGTTTATGTAGTCATGACTACAATGTAGTAAGCAACATTTTTTTCATACACAGTTTAGGAATAACACTTTTTATTTTCAAAATTGTTTACTGAGTGATCCTAAAATAAACTCAAAAATATTTTTTATTAGAATCCATTTTTTTCAATCTATCCTCTTCTCATTTATTTTCAGGTGAGAAAATTCAGATACTATAACAAACAGTGTCAGTAAAAAGGGTGGGTATAGTTTAGCCAAAGTAATATTTAGGATATTAATAGTGAAATATTTTACTTTTGTGGTGTTTAGGACTGTGATACAGGAAAAAAATTAATCAAAGATCGATTTTTGCCCAATGCCTCTCACATTTCTGTACAAGACAGAATTCCTTTTAGACATTGCAAGATTTGGAAATGTTATTTTTCTAGATACAGATATTGCTTGAGACACAGTAATTCCACCACCTATGTAGCCTCCTGGTAGGACAGACCTTTTTTAATAATGAGAATTATTTTCTCTTAGAATTGATATACTATTGCATGATGTTATTTCTGTGTTGCGTGCAAAGGCAAGGACAGCTCTCATAACAAAAATCCACACCCATAATTTCTTTGTAATAATATTCAAAACAAAATAGGAATTTTATTCAGAGCATTCTATTCTATTTCTCTCAGAAGCTTAACCTAAAATTGGACTTTTGCACAGATTATGTTGGATTTTCAGGGATGATGACAGCCTCACACTCTTATTGATTAATCTCTCAGACACATTCGTGGTATGTGTTAAGCTGTATCACATAATGTTGGTTACTGCTCAGGAGCACTCACTACAGAGCTTTATCCTAAGACTGATAAAAGTTGAAAAGAAGTCAGTACATGACAGTCTGATGAGTAGACAGACATGTTGCTCAAGCTCTACGGTGTCCATTAATGCCACCTTAAACAATAATTTGTTGGTAAGGCCAAAAGACAAAGTACAGCACCAGTGAAATGGCACAGCTATTATTTGATCCAAATAAAGGAAGTCATGAGGTTGGATTAATCCTTTGCAAGAAAGTAAAGCCATATAGATAGCCTGCCTGTAAAACAAATTCACATATAATAAAGTCATGAGCAACCTGACCTAGCTTCAAATTTGGACCTGAATTCAAAGCTGATCCTTCTTTGACCAGCATATTGAATTCAAAGACCTCCAGACATCCCTTTCAGCCTACCTTATTATTTAATTTTATGAACTCAGAAAGTAAAATCATGTAAACTGAGAGAAACATGGGTGTATATACATGTTATATATCAAAAAAGATACTTTGACAATTCAAGGACAGGAACTAGTAATGAAGGAGAAAAGATCAGAAGAACCAAAGAATTATGTGTACACGCCTTATGTTGCAGAAGATTAAACTACACTGTGCTGTGTTTTGCTGGTGCAGACCTGCACAGCAGGGTGCAGTGAGAGCAAACTAAACGTACTCCAAAGATACCTATTCTGCTTTCTTTCTCTTCCTGTGCAAATTCTGAAGCTTCAGAGCACCAGGGTACCTCCTGTAAAGTCTGATGGTACAAGGAAAGCCATTCCAAACCCTCTGAACTCCAATTTCTTTGCCTGTCAAGCAAAAATTTCTGCATGCTGAGAGCCATTTCTAAGTGCTGTGATAAAGATACACCACAGAAACATTGGTGAAGGCTTCTATTCTGAAACTGGTTTATATCTGTTTAAGAAACATTTTAGCCTGCCAGAAACCATGAAGATATGCAACTGGGACAGGTGATCTTACTGTAAAAAAAGTCACATTACAAAATTTTTTCAGTCACAAAAATTCTATGTAGTTGCAAGTGATAATTCAGGAACTACAGAATGCCCATCCAGGACACAAGTGAGCAAAGAATACAAGCACTCTAATGCTTCATTTCAAATATCAATATCCACTGTACTGATAGTCACTTCACCTTTACCTTGACTCCCTCTTTGTGTCAGTGGGATTACTGACACAGTGAAGAACTATCCAAGCACTGTCTAGCCATTTCCAGGGCACAAGGTAAAAGCTTTTCTCTGTGATTGAATAATGACCAAATGCAATTCCAGCCTTTTGAACTGCATTCCCCTGTGCAATAAACACTACCCCAAAGAAAAAAAAAACGGGGACAGTGTGACAGAAGGAAAAGTTTAAGTTCCCTTCTCAAAAGAGATGATTTTGATTGTTAAAATCTCCCCTCCCCAGATCTACTTTGCCTCTGGCAATTCTTGTGGTCTCAGTCTCACTGTGCTTCCTTCCCCTATTCCCTCCCTATATTCATTATTGCTGTTTCTTTGAGATTCAGTAAAGTCCTAGAGGATCACAGAGCACGTGAATCAAACTGAAAGTCTTATCAACTAACTTTCTCATCCCATTTTCCTAGTTCTGCTTTCAAAATATTCACTAGAACACATTTGGATGAGAGGATCCTAAGATAACCAGGATTAGTCTGATTTATTTCACAATTCTTTCCCCAGTTTTAATTTTTGAGTTGTATGTATACAGCATTTTTTAAAGGTTGAGTACATTTGAACAGTAAAATTATAAATGACTAATCATGATACATTAATCATATGTCAATTTTTTACTTAATTGAAGAGCTGAAAGAAACTGAGAGTACAAGAGTTTGAAGTGTCTTATTTATGAGTGCATCTTTTAGCAATTTATGCTTAGCCTGCTGTATTTTGGGTGCCACCACTAATACGTTAATATATTAGCACTGTCAGGCTAATTGAAATAAGTTTTAGCTGAGGAAAATAATAGGAAGTTGTTCATTATAAAGGTTAAGGAGTATGCAGAGCATTGTCTGCATATATAGCCAATGCTGTCACCATTAAGTGCAAAGACTCTGATAGTAGAACTCCTTAATAAAACTTTCACTTTTCAAATACACAGAGAGATTTCAGACCACTCTTCATTCTGTCTCAAACAGTCCTGATATATATCCAGAACATTGCCAGCAGGTCAAGGGGGGTGATTCTTCTGTGCTCAGCACTGGTGAGACACATCTGGAGTGCTTTATACAGTGCTAAGTTCTCCAGTGAGAAACAGACAGGGACGTATTGCAGTATGTTCACTAAGGCAGTGGAGCACCTGGAGTATATAAGGAAAGTCTGAGAGAGCTGAGACTGTTCAGCCTGGAGGAAAGAAGGTTCAGGGAATCAATGTTTATAAATGCCTGATGGGGCCTGAAGGGAGAGGTGTAATGAAGATGGAGCCAGATAGCAAGACTTTTCTCAGTGGTCCCCAATGACAAGAAACAAGGAAATGAGCACAAGCCTAAACACACAAAATTCCAATTAACCATAACCGATATGTCCTTTTTTTCCTTTTTTTAGTTTTTACTGTGAAAGTTGTCAAACACTGGAATGAGGCTAGCTAGAGCTGTGGAATTTCCATCTTTGAAGGTATTCAAAACTGGACAGGACATGTACCTGAAGAACCTACCCTAGGTAACTCTGTTTTGAGCAGGAGTTTGGACTAGGCTATGTCTAGAGGTCTCAGTCATTCTCTGATTCTGTGTCTCTAGAAATGATACCATTTGCCAGTGGAAACACTCAGTGGCAGGATGAGATCCTGAAAAGAGCAATTTGTGACATTGTAAATACAGAAATGCATATGATTTAGCTGTAATGGATGCAAACAAATCATTCTCTCACCTGAATTAGCTCACAGATGCTAAAGTAGTTGTAAATCCTCTCCAAAATCTTCTTCCTGGTATAGCATTAAAAGTACAACTTTGCCCATAGTTGTTAGATGGAAAAGAAGAATCAAGGATCAAGTAAACCAGAAAGGATTTTCTTGCAAGTAAGCCATGGAAGTGGGTATGTAGCTCAACCTCTTGTGAATCTGCTTCTGTCAACTGGAGGTCACTGCTTGGTATTTTATATCTAATATTTGCCTTGATATTTTGCATAGACTTAGCTAGTATTTTCCCTGTTGTATCAGCATATCATAAGAAAAAATTCACTGGTGAGAATGCTAGAAGCTTTTCTATTTGGCAATTATACGAAGAATTTGGACTTAATTGCAGGAATTCTGTATTGACAGAATTAAATATATTAAGAGTTGCAGCAAAGAGGGAGCTGTTTCTAAGTTAGGAGCCATTTCAGGCTCCTCATAGAGCTTACCACAGGAATGTGAACTGCAGGCTTTAATCGTGGGGAAGCTGTTAGGCACCTTGAGGACTGACCTGGTTACTGTGCATGAGCATCACCTTGAAAGAAGCAGAGTGCTACATAAGGTGTCTTTGCCAGAAGGTTCTGCTCACTGAATATTACAAGAGAAACAAAATTCTGCTTCCACTGAATCACAGATCAGGAAGCAAGTACAGAATTTTTCAGATGGGACCACACACAGAAAACCCCATAACTAAATGTTTAGAGCTCTTTTAATCTGAAACCTCTCCTGGCACCCAAGGCTTAACTTTCCTGTTTCTTTCTTGGGAAACAGAACTGTGAAAATATTTTTCAGTACTTGGATACTAATTCTTCCAGCTGTGAAAATGTAGAGTAGGAAAATTATGCTCTATATGTCCAAGGGCCTGATTTCAAATAACCCTGCATACTTTAAAGATAGTTTTCAGAGAACATGATTCTCAGATTCACTTAAACTTACCTAAAAGAATCTGATGAGATACAGGGAACTTTAGTGAATGAGTATCAAAAGTTTTTTGGCTTTCCTGGTATTTTACTCTTTATCTCCAGCCAAGGTAAGCTGTCATTATAAAATAGGGAGTGTTGGGAACATTTCTGAATAATAGAGATTTTTCATGTCTCTCTGGTCTGGGGTGCAATTCTTCACAGAAATTTTTCATTATAAACTTTCCAGTTAAAATATTTTGTTAGTATTGTAACAGAAAATACAAAATATACATATGTGATTCATTGACATCACACATTGATTAAAAATTTAGGATGTAAATAGTTTAAATTGATTCCGATAACTAAATGTGAAATATTTATGAATGTAGGCATAATCCTTCTCTGTTAGTTTGTGACATTTGTATTTGTCTTATTTTTCCTTTCTGACTTTTTTCCTGACTCTGAGACACATTTTTTACAATAAAACTCTTAATTTGCTTCCTAATATTAAGTCACATTTAGATTTGCTGATGCTTTTTAAACTTAACTTCAATATGGAAGACAAATAATTTCTGTTGGTCAAATAGAAACAGCTGAATACATTTTTTTTTTCAGCTTTATAATTGGCTTTAGGTGTAGCCATTTAGGATAATGTATAATGGTAAATAAAATGTCATTAGTATATATCTTTTTATATACTGTCTCTGGTTTCATAAGATTTTAATATCATCCTTTATTTTCTGCCTCATTTATACATGAGACTAATAATTTACCACGTTTTGTAGATATAGTATCTGTTGTCAATATAAGCAGCAAAAATATTTAATTAAAAGTAAGATTCAACTATTGTAATTATCATTGAGAATTCATAGAGCTAAAATATAACAAAGGGAAACAGTTTTAATCTTTTGTCAAATTGCATGGAAAGGAAATTCGGGAGGACCTCTTCTCTGTCACCTTCCTTATTGATAAGAGATAGATGTGCAAGTTGCTTCTTGTTAAAATTAAAGTCAGAGATTTAAGATTCTTCTCCTTCCCTTCAATTCACTGAAGTACCCAGTGGGAAATAATAATTGTAAGAGTTTATAACTTGGTACTTCAAACTGTTTCTAGTGTTACTGCAAATGTTCTTTCCCCTGATTTTCATTTCCATTGAAATAATTAGTTTGTCTCTCAGAAATGGATAATTTCACTACTTGTGCTATAATGTGCACATCTGGATTCAGACAGGTTCCTAGGTGGTGTGACTTTGCACTTTAACATATATCCTACAGAGTCTTCTTTGATATATATATTTTTTTTCAGATTATTACTCTTCTTCTTTGTCCTTTGATTCACCATTTAACTGGAGCAGCCTCTATCGTTGGGTTTTTTACTCATTTCAGGATTTCTGACACCTGTGGAGGATTTCTAAGGTACATTTTCCACTGGAATCGGTTCCTCCAAATAATATCTCATTGAAAAGTTAGTCATCCTGCTGTTGTAGAAATAATGCAATTGTACGTATATGGATATGTGGTAAGTCCAAGGAGAAATTATGTGGATATGTGGTAAGTCCAAGAAGAAATTATTTCTCTCTTGTACCATTCTATTTTTTTATTTTGTCTAAGACAATAAAGCAATTTATCTACAGAAACAAGCACACACAGAGTAACAGCACCCAGAAGAAAAAAATTTGGGAAGGGATAGCTCATAAAAACATACACATATACAAGACATATAAAGTATAGATAAAAGGATATATACTCTTTTTTGTCCCTAAAGCAATAGAATTGCCACAAAATTAGCATTCTAATTCTAAGGGGAAAGAAATATCAAGATTCTGACAGAGATAGTCCATCAGGTTGTTTCTGTTTTAAATCGGGGCAACTGTACTGTTTATGCCTTCCTCACAGTTGGCATCTGTTACCTGATAGCTTCCAGTTCAACAACCTTCAGGCCATCCTGAGGGCCAATTCTTTCAAAATGCTCTGATATTTTTTCTGCATCTCACACACTTACCTCTTCTAGCACAGACTTCAAATCTTGAAAAAAAGGTGCAAATTTATATCCTATACTTTCTACAGCAGGGTGAAATATTTATTTTTCAAGTCATATATTTTACAAGAAATATTCAATGCAAATTTTCCATCAGTGGATGTTTCCCAAAAAACTTATTTTTGACAATAAAGAGTATGTTTGTTCCTGGTTTTTTATGCTTTTTTACATAAAAATCTTTTTTTCCCTTCTTGCATGCACCAGGAAGTAATAATTTACAATCAGCATCAGCAGTTTTATTTTATAGGTTTTTAATTATCAGCTTTTATTTATTCAAAGCAAATTAAAAATCAAATTTTCACTTCACCAGTTCGCCCACCTCTAGGAAATTTTGAAGAAAGACTGCATTCTTGTGATATTTACATATCCAAATGGTCACAGTCAAGGTTCTCAGTCTTTGTTTAGGCTCTGTGCAGGCTCAGTTTTGTTCCATGTCATGCTTGGTTCATAGGTGTGCTAGATGTATAATATCTAAATAAGCCTACAGAGAATTTCTCAGCTTTGTTGCTCTCCAAAATTGAAGGACACACAGCTTTTCTCCAGTTCTACATGTTAAACACTGATGTTTTTCCATAACTACCTTTTAAAAAATTTCTCTAGTACCCAAATTTGAGCTGTTCCTCTCTTTCTGTACAATTTTTGTGACATCTCATTTTATCCTTTTCTTTGTTATTAAGAAACTGATAAGCGAGACCAGACATCATAGAACATTTTAATTAGCTAATTAGCTAACCCTTCTTCACAACCAGTTTTAGCCAGTCATTTGTACTAAAATACAAATACCAAATACAGGACAGCAAAAAGTACATGCTATTCTGCAGCAAGTTGTAAGAGTTTCTTTAAGTGCCCAGCAACACAGCAAAAATCAGGCAGAGGCTAAAATAGACTTGCAGCTAAAAGAAAGATTGACTTACCAGTATTTCCGTGGATTCATAACCATGATGAAACTGAATATATATTCAAAGTAGAACAAGCCAAAAAGCCATAAAAGTTGAAAGTGATTGGGAAAGAAGGACATACTAAATAAAAATTAAATCCATTCATTATTTGTTCTTACTCTTCTAGCCAACCAGTATATTAAGTGCTTTTCCTGTTTTGTAAGAGCACACAACTTTGGAAAAAAGTCTTAAAATAAAAATATCAATATTGTGTTATCTATGTTTATAAATCAAAACTAAGAGAAATCAAACTTAAAATATACTGAGAGTCAATTGAGAAATTGTTCCTAAAATTAAAGATAATTTTTTGGATGTCTTATTGCAGGGCTGAAAGGTTGGCTGAGAAGGATGTGGGATCTCTATCAAAAGAAAATTTTAAGAACAGGTCTTGACAAGCTACCCCTCTCTTAAAACAGGGGATCAGACTAGAAGCTTCTTCCAACCTTAACTTTCTTATGACAAAAATTATACTTCACCAGGCAGCTTTCAGGAAATCTGAGTTAACAACTACTACAACGGAAAGGAATTAATTTCACATTTCAGTTTCTGTGGAAGTGCTTAGGTACAGAGAGTAAAGAGATGAGAGAAAGTCATTAATTCAGGCAGATGAGTAAAAAGATAATAAGCCAAAGGAAGACAAATCATATTTACGTCAGGGAAAATTAACATTTCACTAAATATTTTCACTCCATTGCTATTTTTTTTTATACCATATATTTACAAAATGCTATCATCTGCAATTGTACTGAACTAGTGTGGTCACAATTAAAATTATGTGATACTAAAAATGTGGCTGATTATCTGAAGTTTTTAAATGTCAATATTTTGATGACTGCTGTCAAAAATTGTAGGCTTTTCTTGTCACTCCTTTTTTCTCCAAAATGATTTTGGTTGCTGTTCTCCAAACTCACTCCAGTATGTCCATCTTTCTGATAAATCACTTCCAGAATGTAACACAATGTTCTAGCTAGAGCTGCGCTACTGCCACATCATTAGTTACTAAAGTGGTAAACATTGATATTGATAGATGGGATACTACAAAATAGATTCATTTTTAACTGAATCAACATTAAAATTTTGGTTTCTGGTATTCACTCTGTATTTTGTAAATTGTAATCTGAAAGAAGATTAAAATATGGGCTTTTAAAAAATATATGAAAAAGAATTTAGTTTTTGAAAATATTCTGAGATTTCAAAAGTTAGATTTATTCTGTGTCAGTATGAGCTAAAAGCAAGGGAAAAGAGCCTTGAAACATGGCCTTCTGTTTAGGATAATGCTGAATAATGTGAGATCTGAATTGCCACTCTGCTTGAGTCAGGGTCAAGTCAGGTTTCTCATCTTCCCCAAAACAGCTCTAATTACCAAACTGTATAAGATGCAATCCCTGCTATTCTGACCTTGCCTCAGTGTCGCAGTCACACAAATTGTGATTAGAATATTTTTCTTTGATCTTCTCAGGGAGAATAAATGAGCAATTGATACAGTCAATTGATACAGTCAAATGACTGCAGATTTTTCAAATCACTGTCAGTTAAATATCTCAGTTAATTCTTATGAAACTATGTCTAGTTAGTATTTACTCTCCAAGATACAAATTTCCATAGTTTATCTGTAGCCGATTGTTCAATTTTAGCCTCATGGACCAGATTTACAGAATATTAAGCGTGAAATGTGATGGACTGAGTCCATTCCAGTGCAGTAGAAGATGTAAAAGTCACAGAGCTCGAATCCCTCACCTCCTCTCTAAAGAGCAGGGAGAACACTGGCCGTGCTCAGTCCTAAGGGCCGTCTGGGACAGCTCTCTCCCATGCACTGGGTATCTAATTCTGTAGCCCCCATCCCAGCCTCACCCTGCCTGTGTAGGTCCCAATCAACTGTGTGATTTTTTGTTTAACAGAACATCACTGCCTTGCATAGAAGCTCTGCAAAACATGGCAGGTATCAGCGTGAGTTAGACTGACTTTAATTAATGGTGTGAAACTCCAGGCAGATATCTCTGACTGCCTTGACCCTGCTCTGTCAGTAGATTAAAGTGTAAACAGAGTCCAAATATTTTTAATACAACAAATATTTTTTTAAAAACAAAACAGAACAAAACAAACAAACAGAAACCCACACCAGGGACTGGAAGACAACAATTATCAAAGTACATTTCATAGGTACGAGGTTCCATATGACTTTTTTCCTTTAAAAAGGATATAAACTTTTTGATAATAATATTGAGGACTGCTTATTTCATAGTAAATGTAGGTATTTTGCTGAGATACACAAATTTAGAAGTGTAATTAGCTGCTCTATACTTTTACTAGTATCTATGGAAAGACAATAGAAATCTTCCAGGCTGATTTCATTTACCACTGTCTCTGGCTAACTGGGTATTTCTCATCTTCCAAGTGAAAATAAGGAGAAGATGTACTATGACTTAACACTGAATACCATAACTGAGAAAAATCATTGAAGGAAATCGTTGGGGGTCAATACTTAAGTTTACATTCAGCATAACTTTATTGAAGGCTCAGATTTCACAGATCCCAGAGTACCTGCACACACTTTCCGACAGAGTTGGATTAACCTCTGTACCTTCATTTACCATTTACCAAAATAAGAAAGGTACTGAATAGCTCCTACCTAACTGAGCAGTAAGAGAAAAGCTAAGAATAACCCAAGGAAAGCCTAATAATAGATTAACTGGTGAGAGAATTTAACATACAACCACTTAACCAAAGGCTTTCATGTACATGGCAAAGTTGTGTATACACCTGTACTGCAGTTTCTCAGGAGATGACTCAGGGAGTTTGTATCTTGTTATATGTTTTAATAATTTGATTGATTTTAAAAAAAGATATAAAACCTAAGACAACCTGTTCTGGTCAGCAAAGAAAACTTAAATTAACCTTTTAAACATATATAATCCTGAGATTAATTAGATATATTAAGTGAAGAGAGATGATATTTATAAATTAAATAATCTTGGAACTCTCCGCAGTCAATATGACAGCAGATATAAGCAAAATTTTAAATTTAATTTAATAACAAGATGAAAAATCTGAACAGAGTATTTATTTTTCTTTTAGCTGTCTTCTTTTTTTTACCAGTGCATGAGAAAGAAATAAACTTAAATATAGTAACTCCCTAATTTTAAGAAAAATATGTCAATGAAAGAAAACAGGGAAGGATTTTGAGATGTTGTGTAGCAAAAACTGTGAGGAAAGAAGAAAAGATGAATCCCTTAACCTTCTTTAGCAAACCTGTCATTACAATCTGTGGTAGGCAAAATCTCTTTTGCTTTTTACAGATTGGTATATGAATAACAAATCCTGGTATCTGATACTGTACTCAGTTCTCTGTTTCTTAAAGATACAAATCTATTATTGTCCTTATCAAGGCTGGTGGAAATTTAGGAATGCACAATGGACTAGATTAAGGTTGTTCTCTATTCCAGACACTTCTGGATATGCAGTTTAAGATTTTGGCATTTTCTGCCTTTTGCATAATTGATTTTACAAACTTAATGACATTCCTTTAATGCTTATCTTCAGTGAGATGGAAAATCTGCTCAAAATTAATTTAGAGTACATCTCAGAGATCTTGGCAGATGGAGGGACCTTACCATCAGCCTCTAGGACAAAATTAATGTTATCAAAATGAAAATGCCTTCTCTAACTCTGCATGTCCTAAGAGGTCTCCTGATTATCATTCATCTGTATGACTCTTGGAAAATTAACTTGATTTTAAATATTTCTCCTGCAGACAGATGAGAAGAAAAAAAAAATTGTGAATGTGCAGCATTTGTCTGATCTGAAAACTTCTGTGTGCCTATTTTGCATCTCTTTCAAATAAACTCCCTTTTTTCTCTGGAAAAACAAACTTCATAATCCAGCACTGCTTAACTTCCACTGCAGGAATCAGGTTTTGTCTCTTATTCATGGAGTGGTTTGGGTTAGCCTACTGCAACTTAAACTGCTTGATGCCTCCTACAACACCTCTTAGGAAAGAACATACACTACTTTGTTATAAACTGATATATAATCACTTCTTGGAAGTTAAATCTAAGAACTGGAAATAATTAGTCCAGTGTACTGGAAAATCAAGATAAGAAAATAGATTTTGTCTTTCAGTTAATTTTGGAGACTGCATTTCAGCCACTGTAGTATTAACATCCATCAATATGTACAGGCTGTATAGATATATCTATAATCTAACCCACTGAACCTGCACAGCAAACATATCCTTAAGAACTTAGGGTTATTTTGTTTGTTTGTTTTGTTATGGTCTGTCTTGTTTTAATTCAGGACAGAGAATAGCAATAAGCAATATTGCTTTTGATTTGAAAATGGTGTATCAGGTTCAAGCAGGCAGCTGCAAGCAGCTGGGTGCCAGTCCTCAGACTGATTTGTGCGCAATATCCAAACCTTGCCTATGGGAAAACACAGTGAAAGATATTAAAAACTTTATTATTGATTTTGATTAAGACTGGCCCAAGCACTTGTCCCACACATACTCTGCCAAAGCAGACATGTTGGAGTTGTGGATTACCAAGATGTTTTGGCACTGTACCAGACTTCAACTGTCTTGGCTAAAATAAGGTAAAAGATAAATCTGATAATGGTAAGTAGATGAATATGATAATACTTCCTAGAACTATGTTTTGGGATATATCCCAACCTTTTGGAAGGTCTCTAAGCTGTGGAAAGCCAGAGTCTCTAAAGCAATTTTTGTAGCCAAAGAACATATATTGCTTCAGATAGAAAATAGATTCTCTCCAGGGACAGAAACTTGGCACATTAACTTGGGGGAACTAGAAGCTAAAAAATGAGTGCAGTTTCAAATAATAGGGACCTTGGGAAGAATCTAAAAAGCTTTCATCCAACTTTTTACAACCTTTGATTAATCCTTAGAAATTGAATACTGAGAGATCTCTTTCCACTGTCTCAATCTCTCCAATGTTTCCCCCACCCATGTAGACATCCTGTCTCCCTGCCCAACAAATCCTCCAGTCCCCTACTTCTTGTTTGGCAAGTCTCTTGTTTTCTTTCTAGTTCATTGGGCTGTTTTTCTGCTGCTACAGCCTTTAATCACCATCTTATGTACATATAAGTGCTTCCTAATCCCAGCTTTTTATTGCAAATATTTCGTAGAGTCATTATATTGCATATGCACCTGAAGGACAGGATCCCATCCAGAGGGACCTGGAAAACTTGAGAAGTGGCCCATGGGAATCTCATAAGTTTTATTAAAACAAAGTGCAAGATGTTGGCACAAACGCCAGGCATTAATCCAGGATGGGGGATGAAAAGATTGAGAGAAGCCATGCTGAGGAGGACTTGGGGGTGCTGCTGGGTGAAAAGCTGGACATGAGCTGGCAACATGCACTCACAGGCCAGAAAGCCAAACATATCCTGGGCTGCATCAAAAGCAACATGGGCAGCAGGTCAAAGGATGTGATTCCTCCCCTCTACTCCTTTCTCATGAGATCCCACCTGTAGCATTGCATCCAGCTCTAGTGTTTCCAGCCCAAGAAAACCATGGACCTGCTCAAGTGAGTTCAGAGGAAGCCATCTAAAAATGCACGTGTTGAGTGGTGGGTGCTGCTGCCTATTATCTGTTCCCAACAAACCTCTCCTGTAGAAAAGCAGGTTGAGTTAACATTCAGGCAAAGCAGTCAGACCCTCACTCAAACAGTCACCACAGCTGGCTCAGCAAGAGAGGCAAGAAAGGCTCTTTTTGCAGGGTTTTATACCAGCAGAGTATATCACATGAGGCTGAAGGGGGACCCAGCGAGAAAAGAGGACAACCATGTGCAGGAGGCAGCTTAAGAAGGGGAAGGAGTGGGGGGCGGAGCTGAGGGCGAGGCAGAGGGGTTCGGTCTCCAGGGTACGGGGGGAGGCCACCAGGGATACCAAGCCAGTGAGGGGACAGGGAAAGGGAAAACTAGGGGAAGTGAGGAAGAGGTCCATGAAGGAGTCTGTCTTTTCCGCCCAGGAGGACCTACTCTATGGTAAATAGTTACTGCCGTTGCCAGGGCAGAGAGCTTGGGAATCGACCGAGAGGAGAGAGTTCATGGGATGCTACAGCCATCAACATTATTAGAGGGATGGAGCATGAAAGGTGAGAAAAGGCTGAGAGAATCAGGCTTGTTCATCCCAGAAAAGAGAAGGCTTTGGGGTGACTTAATTGTGGCCTTCCAGTACCTGAAGGAAGCCTACCAAAAAGACAGAGAGGGACTGTTTACAAGAGCATGTAATGACACAACCAAGGGGGATGGATTCACTCTAAAAGGGAGTAGGCTTAGATTAGACATTAGGAGGAAATTCTTTACTGTGAAAGTGTTGAGGCAGTGGAACAGGTTGCTCAGAGAAGCTGTGGATGCCCTGTCTCTGGAGATGTTCCAGACCAAGCTGGATGGACCTCTGAGAAATCTGGTCTAGTGGAAGATGTCCCTGCACAGGGCAGGAGGCTGGAACTAGATGATCATTAAGGTTTCCTCCAACCCAGACCATTCTATGATTATATATGCGTTGCTAAATTTTTTGAGTGCTAGGATAGGTCTGTGAAGGCTGTTTGCAGACAAAATCTGCTGGAACTTTTACTGTGGATGCTAACCAGTTTCTGCTAGGTCTTAAAAGCTTCCTCTACTGTGAAGAACAACAGTCTGTTATCACTAGCTGTGGTATGCATTAAGTGAAACCTGAAACTGAGTTTATGTGCTCCACTTAAAATTTATATGTGTTTTAATTGTGATAGTAAATTCATATTATTCCTCCATTTATGAAAGCATGTAGGAACTGTTCAGGAGACAAGTTACAATAGATGGAACATCTTGATTTTCAAGTAACGTAACAACTTTTGGATAAGTTCTGGTTGTAGCACTAGAATGGTTGCAGTAGTATTGTCAAGTTGGCATTAGATGCAGCCTGAGCTAGCAGTGGCAGAGCTGTTTTGCATGGAGGTGGATAGTTATCTGGCTTCATCCAACACTCTGACCATTCCAGCAGTCTGTGGCTCCACAGCCTGCCAGGGAGGAAGAAGCAAAGCCTGTACTGATGAAGCTAACTCAAATGCCTTTCTCAATTTTAATTTAATCTGTATTACATGTGATAGTGTGCCTTTTAGTGATGTCCTGGATCTAAAATGAGGAACAAATCTGTTCCAAATTATGATACAATGATTTGAAATTCTTGATATATTTTCATGTGGGATTTTTTCTGATGTTTTCACTTCCAACTAAAATGATATATATCATTTCATGTTTCAGAGAAACAAGGACTGGCAAAGGGAAGAGAGAAAAACCTGTGAAGTGATTGCATGCGCAGATTTCACTTTCTCAGAGCTGGTGATAGAAACATGGCTATGTAGGAATTATTGAGTCATTACAGCAGTTAATTTAGAAAAGGATTTTTAAAAATCTTTCAATTTATGTTGCCACAAATTATGATATAAATTTAATGTTTGTAATGGTATAAAAATAGTACTGGTACAAATGTAGTATTAGTATAAAGGTTGCATTTAACTATACTGATGGATATTTTAAGAAATTTTTAATGAGTCTTATGTTACACTGAAGTTGTCTAGATAGATATTTCACTCTTCTCTTTACTCTTTTTCTGAAGAACTAGAGAGAGTAGTCTCATGGGTGCTTTGTTAATGGAAGGTAATGATCACAGGCCAGGTGAACACGGGAAGTGAGAAGCTCTTTGACACATTGTTATGACCTGCCCTGGAGGTGGGGTAACTAAGGTTTGGTTAATGGATCCCTTGGGACAGATTAGAGTGAAACAACACAGAATGATTGGTGTTTCCAAATATATACATATATATGCATATTTGAAAGGAAGTATGTGGATGTTTGGTTATTATCTATAGAAATATAACAATATATAAGGAAAAGAAAGAAAAAGAATGGTTAAGAGTAGACAATGGAAAGATACCACCACCCCTGGATCTAGGAACCAGACTTGATTGTTGCAATTTAGATATCTGTTAGTCGATGTGGTGGTCACAGTTGTGATCCATCAGGGATTGGGGGAGCCCCAGAAAACACAAAGTTCAATGGGTTAATATGCACTCAGGTTCAGGTGGGAATGCCAAGGTACCTCCCCTACTGTGAGAGTTTTGTAGTGTCTGATGTAACACTGTAGATCATGCACACTCCTCTGGTGGATGGCCCCAGAAATGAGTCTGGGGGCGCTTTGGGAGTATTTGATGGTTTATGATCTCTTTCAAGACATGACACCTGCCTCGTAGATTTTCATAGTTGATCCAGTTTTGTCTTGTCAGAAGGGATGAATAGGATGAATACCTTCAGTCTTACATGTGAATGTGTGATACATCCCCAGGGGTTTGGGAGGGAGGACATTGCCACATTGGGATAAAAAACATTACAGCTTCTTACCAGCCTTTTCTCTTATGTGGCTCAAATGTCATCAGTCCTAGTTTCTCAGGGACACAAATACTGCAGGGTGCAACCAGTTTATCTAAACAAAGGTTGGTTTGTCAGTCTTCAGTGGTGGATGCACACCCTGTCTGTACTTGGGCTGTTTTTATGCAGATGAGAGGTTTCGCCACTTCATATCCAAAAACTCTTCTCCTCCCCCTCAGCTCGGGAGTTGCAAACCTGGCCTCAGAAAAGCACTTGCTGCTTTCGCAAAAGTTTGATTGCTTGAGTCATTAACCCTTACAACTTCAGTCTCTCACACATATCAGAAAATTAACTCTATAAAAATAATTCCTTCCAAAATGCTGATTTGGATTGATCCCATGAATGTTTGTTAAAATGGCAATAATTGGGAATGTGATATAAAGGAAGGAGAGAAGGAACCCAAGGAAGACAGAACATTTACTTTAAAGAACAATAAAGACTTAGTTTGAGTTTTATTGCTTGAGAAGTCACCAACTTAAATGTACATTGAAACTTTATTATACTGAAATGCTGAAGAAGCAGCAGATCTGTTTTATAATGGAGACTCTTTTTTCAAACAAGTGATGACTTCTAAGTCTTTAAAACATTCTACATGTAGTGATTGGATAGCCATGTGCTGATTTAGGAGGTTTATTTCTTCAGAGACCTGATAATAGCAGAAATACTAAAATGTGTTGCAGTAGTTCTGAAATGGAGCTTCATTTGTCTTGTGAGTGTGAAATAAATCAAATTATATACTGCTAAGTAGTTACAGGCACTTATTCACTGCTTTTGATGCCACCTTTCATTTCAAATTAATGCTGAAGTTTCAATACCTTTGGCTCTTCAAACCTGCTAAGTCCTGCTTTGTCTCTTTTATTCATTTTGTAGTGCTGTCAAACAGAGGAATTCAGAGTTGGAATTCCACTTGAAATTAAGCTTACAATCAAAAAGAAAAAAAAATGCCAGACACCCTGAAACCTTGGCTCCTCCAAGAGTTATGCAAGAGTGGACTTGAATATGATTGCTGAGTTTTCACTGTTGCCTTAAAAAGTTCACGTAAGAAATTTATTACAAATGTTCTTTGGAGGACATCTGTATAGCTGGCTTTTTATACTCAATGAGACCTGCAAATGAAAACATAAATACGAATAATAATTTAAAAAAGCAAAAAATGTCTAGCAGCCTTCTATTTTAAAATTACACTACTTCATATATTAAATATCTTACAGAATCTACCTCATAATATTTTCATAAAATATAAGCAAATCCATAAATTTCAGTTTCAGGGTATGACACATAGTTTCTGTCCATAATTTTATAATCATTGTAAGCTAAAGCAGCATCTGAAATAAAGCTATTGATCAACTCTATTGTATAATTTAATACATAGAACATGTGTTTTGTTTTGAAAATATAATTGGAATTTCAAACAGCATGCATTTAAAAAATGCACAGTTAATCCCAAAGCTTGGAATTTCCTGTGAGATTTTTCTTGGATTCATATTCATACTCTTTAATGTATCAAACATAGTCTCACAGACAGCAGCTTATCTTTAATCCCTAGCTTCAGGGTGTGACATTCTTAAATAGATTTTTAGAAAACCTTCTGTTAAAATTTGATAACCATTAAACATAGGCCTCTACAAATTTGTATCCAGTCTTGTCTGATTGCATTTCACTGCATTCCCAACATGAGAGCAATGAAGTGATGTTAGCCAACAGCTATAGTATTAAACCATATATAAATTTGGGTTCTGCATTTTCCTTAATATTTTCAATTTATTTGATTACTCTTTTCCTCTTAATGACATGAACAATTTTCCACAAACAGAAAGCAACAGTCCTGATTCAGTGAAGGTATGCTAACAAGGTTGTTAAAATTTTAACAGAGAAACTGATATATAGCTAAAATTAGGATATTTACACATAAGAAGTCAAGATTTTTTAAAATCACTTTTTCTGTAACTGATTTTTAGGGAAGGCTTAAGTTAGCAAGGATCTTTTCTAGAATTAGTGTAACTACAACAGAAAAGCTCCTCTTGTCTTATGAGTTGCATCTATGTGAGGAAATATGTCACGGTTTATGGATCACCACAGACAGAAGAATATGTGCCAGGCAGGAAGTGATGTTAGTAAAGAAATTAAAAATGGTATCTCTTCTCCAGTTCTGTCCACGTCAAATAGAAACCAAATATTAATCTCTGAGAAGAACAGATGTCTTTTTCTGTCTTCCCTTTCATATTGCAAGATTGAACAATGAATTAGGTGATACTTACATTGCACAGAAGGGAAAGGTTCTAGGAAAAAATTGAAGGAGAAATTCAAACTGAATGATTTGTAAGCACAGAAGTGAAGAAGAGTTACTAAAACTGAAATCTCAAATGTCCCATCATGTATTTTATGTGTTCTTTCTAGTAGCTGCAGTGATTGAGGAGGCTCAGGATGACCTTATCATTCTATGTTTACCTGAAAGGAGGGTGTAGCCAGGTGAGGGTCAGCCTCTTCTCCCAGGGAACCAGCAACAGGGTGAGAGGACCTAGTCCCTGGAGGTGTTTAGGGAGAGATGGATAAGGCACTCAGTGCCACGGTATAGTTGATATGGTGATGTTTGGTCATAGGCCCAATGATCTCAAAGGTCTTTTCTGAGATGATTCTGTGATGTCTCAGCGAACAGAAGTGAGGGGAAATGAAAACCTCTTGTTTTCCATGCCAGTGAAGCAAAGACAGTATTCTACTGACTCAACACAGAAATGCATGAAAAACCCAACACTGTAATGCCTTACGAAACATTATTTTTCTTACAGCTATTTCATGAACCTGACAACATTTTTTATAGTTACAGTGGAGAACCTCTTCAGTTTTTATACTTGATCCAAATTACTATTGAAGGGTGCTGTGGGTTTTTCTCCTCTAGTCTCTATGAATGGGTTTCTTAGCTCAACTAACATACAAGATGAGCTAGAGCTGGCACACACTTATGTTTCCCCTCATCTCATTTGAGATGAATTCCATCACATGTGGGAACTGTGAGCTTGCTGCCTATAAGACAGACAGTGCCCAGTTAGAGGAACCAATGAAACCCTGAATTGAGCTTTAAATGGGATTTTGAGATCTCAGCTACTGCATAGGAAAATAAAGCCAACAAAAAATCTATTTAGTATGTGAATTACAGCCCCACCAGTTTTCTTTCAGGTTTTTTTTAATCTAATTTTTTCTGTCATTCATAACTATTGTTCAGGTCTTATTTTTGTTGTTTTAAAATAATTACCTTAAAACATGTTAATGATTCCAGGAATCTGTTATATTGTCTTTGACATTGGCTGGATTTTGAACTAATGAGAAATCCAGGACTAGATAAACACATACAATTTATGATGAGTTCATTTCTTCATACTTTATTACTTTGATCTTCACAGCTCCAGTTTTTGTGTACCTTTTTCAATTTATTTTGCGTTGAACAGCTGCCAAAATTCTAATTGAGAATGTAACAATCTAATCCTATGTCCTGTTTGCCATGCCACCTCACCCAGACTTGATAATGTGGTTTTGCAAAAGAGAACAGCAAGGAAACACATTCCATGAGAAAGGTCAGTTATATGAACGCAGATTTGAGATAGGAGAATGTCTGGAAATCCTGAAAACATGCTCTTAGAGAGCACTGCCACCTCTCCCCCAACATGCACACTTCCTGCTCATTTGTCCACCCGGTTTCCAATGTTACTTGTAATCTATATTAAGGGATGTCCGTCACAACATGGAACCCAAACAGATACTGTGTAAATCTAGGAAACAGGGAGCAAAGTCCTGTATATGTGTATTTACTTGTTTTTTCGTGTGTGCATGTGGAAAGGATGTGTCAAGGCCCTTATTAACTAATTTACTGTCCATGGATTCCACTAAGGCGTAAGATGCTTAGAGCTTCCACTAATGGGTAGGATGTTTAGGGCATAAATTCCTAAATGTGCTATATCTCAGACATCAATGGTATATGATGTTAAACTGGAATTCTCAATGAGCCATTGTATATTTTGTATGTCCTGCACTGACTTATATTTCTTTAGTGTACTCATACGTGTCTATCTCCTTTATTATATTTATCCTTTCTCTTTGACCCCATATTTCAAAGAATTTTTTTCATTGAACTACTTTTCCTCCAGTCTTAGCTGATATAACCAAGTGTTAATGTCTCTGACATTATTACAAAAATTTCAAGTCTTGCATACTTTCTCTGATCTGGATTTGGTGGTTTTAAGGTTGTAGGGTTTATGGGAGGGAGTTGTCATTTTTTTGTTTAGACTTTTTTTGTGTGTGTTTTTGATGGTGGTGGTAGGATTTTAGAGGGGATTTTTAGGTTTGGGGTTTTTTTGATGGTGTTTTGGGGGTTGGGGTTTTTTTTATTTGATTGTTTGAGTTTTGCTCAGTTGTAGTAGTTGTTAGGTTTTCATGCTTTCCAGAAGTGCCACCTGCAGAAAATATATAAACACATGAAATTACAACCATTTACTCCATTAGGAGTAAAACTGTTTGTTTAAACCTACCATAAAAAAGAATAGGTTGATTTTCCTGAAAGTGTATTCCTTTGTGTCAAACATTAATCTTACAGTGATTCAAATGAAATGGAAGCATTGTACTTGAATGCATTTAAATAAATCTTCCAAACTTTCAATCTGCTAATATCTGTAAAACACAAGCAGATTGAATTTCAGCAACATGAGCTTTTTCACTACAGGTCAAACCTATGATGTTTTGGACAAAGAAGGATTGTGGTATTTTTGTTTCTGGTATCAGCAGGAAAATGGGAAACTACGTGGAAATAATAATAGCAGCTTTTATCTTTTATTACTTAAGACATCAAGACTGCAGCAGGATTATATATATATATGTTCAATGACAAATATAGGACGCAGAAAAAAGGGCTTGGTTGATTTCTGTGGTGATTTGATCTACTGTGTCATAGCTATCATCCTTGTTTCCAGTGTAAAAGTAGAGACATCCTTTAGCTTCTTCTGAGAACCATTTTAGTGTTCAAATCCTATTCAGTTTTACATTTGGGATTAAATATTGTTGCTGCACTTCTGTCATGAGAAGATGTTTCTTCAGGCCATACACTGAAAAAATTATTTTCATTGTTATAATAATAATCCTAATATAATTTGAAATCTATTAGTCAACCTGCTTCAAATGTTTTCTAATAGTTTCAAGTCTGTAGATAAAGCTGAAATTAATGACTTCAGTGATCAGACTGTAGGAAAAAAATATTTAAGACATGGTGAGTATAAGAATATGATGATGTCTAGGAGAATATAGGTTAATCTGAATAACACGGGGCTAATCTGTGTTGGCACCAATATGAAAATTATTTCAAAACATCAGACTTACTGATTGTTGAAATTGACAATGCTCTATTTGCTCCATCTGTTTTACTCTATTTCCATTGTCCCCTGCAGAATTACTCAATTGACACTAGGGTTTTCCAATTACTCCTTGATCAGGTTCATAACAGAGATAGCCCTGATCTGTACCTGGCTTTTATGACTCCAAAAATATTGATCACACCCCAGAGGGGGAAGTTTGGTGTACTTCAGCCATTTTATCCATTCCCTGGGAGCACTACACTCTATTCCTTAGTCAGAGCCCCTCTGGACTGTAGTTTCTTAAGTGTGAAATTAGCTATATACTGAGGTTAAATTCAGCAAATCATTTCCATAAACACAAATGGAGAAATACTGCAACATTAGTGAATGGTTGCCAGGTGCTCCCACAGGTGCTCTGTTGCTCCTGTTCTCAGCTGGACAGGGGAGATAAAACTTAAAAAAAAAGGCTTATGGACCTAGATAAGGAGAGGGAGAGATCACTCAGAATAACTGTTATGGGCAAAGCAGATTTGACCAGTGGAAATCATTTTAATTTATTACCAATCAATCAGAATAGTGAGAAATCAAAGTGAATCTTGAAACAGACCTTCCACCCACACCTCCCTTCTTCCTTACCTTGACATCACTCACCATTTTATCTGCCTTCTCACTCCCAGCAGCACAGGGGAACTGGGAATGAGGCCTGTGAACAGTTCATCACATATTGTGTCTGTCACTCCTTCCTCCTTTCTGGAAGGGCTCCTCAAACTCTTTCCCTGGTCCACCATGAGATTAATCACTTGGGAGACAGTCCTCCATGAACTTCTCCAGCACAGGTCCTTCCGATAGTCTCTATTTGTTCATTAACTGATCCAGTGTGGGCTCTGCCCGTGGGTTGCAGTCCTTCAGGATCAGACTTCTCCAGTACAGTCTCCGCCCTCCATGTGTCCTGCTAGGAGCCTGCTCCAGTTCAGTCTTCTCATGGACTCACAGCCTCCTTCAGGCATTCACCTGCTCCAGCAATCCTTCAGGGATTGCAGGTGGATCATCTGATCCATCATGGACCTCCATGGTCTACAGGGGCCCAGCTGCCTCACGTTGGTCTGTACCACCAGCTGCAGGAGGATCTGTGCTCCAGCACCTGGAGTACTCCTCTTGCTTCTTCCTCACTGACCTAGGTGGATGCATATGTGTTTATTTCACATTTTCTCACTCATCTCTCTGCTGCTGTTATTCCAAGCAGTTTTTCCCCTTCTTAAATACATTATTCCAGAGGTGCTATCACTGTCACTGATGGTCTTGGCCAGTACCCAGTCTGTCTTGGAGTTATCTGGCATTGGCTCTGTTAGACATGGGGGAAGCTTCAGCAGCTTCTCACAGAAGCCACGCCTGTAGCTTCCCCCCCAGATCCCCAGCTTGCCTTATAAGCCCAATACAATTATATTTTTACACTTTCAGAAGAGGATTATATATACTTAAAGGAAATTAATCTCACTGAAAAAATAAGTTTTAAAATTGTGTATATTCCTTAGCATAATTTCCATCTGTTTGATGCACAGCAGAAGTTTGTCCTGATATCTCCTCTGTTTTGAGATTATTCTTCCCATGGAAGTTCTAGGGCTTTTTTTTTTAAAGTCATTCCTATTCCTAATTTTGCTCTACCTTCTTCAAAAGAGTTTGCACAACAAAGCAGCACTGAATTTTGGCAACTTATTTCTCTGGTATATGACTTAACTATGAACAGGAGCATTGTCTTTGTTACCTGGTGAATATTTTCTTTCTGTAAAAAGACTCAGAGGAAAAGAAAATCATCTTAGATGAACAGAAGTTGTTATCTGAGCTCTCAAATCCAATCCTTCACACAGACATAGGTGTAGAGAACATAGGAGCTGTTGACAACGATTGATCCAAATAATGTGTGACAGCATGCAGCAACCCTCCATGAGCTCATACAGAAATTTCATACTGGTTAAAGTGGAAGAGAAACATCTGATCAGTGTTTTATGTCAGCAGTCTTAAAGGGCTCCCAAACTCAGATCACATAAGGCAGCTTTACAAGTAGAGATGAATCTGATGAAAAATAAATTCTTCATTTCCATTGAAATGCACAGCTTGCATTCTGAAATGTTGTGGGCATATGGACTTCGAGCGGCCAAGAGATCATCATAATTATCCTTCCCAAAGTTGAACACTTCCTAGTATTTCAAGGCTGTAGGAATTTGTATATGTCAGTGCAACCTTAGTGAGGTCTGAAACACTTAGAATTAGACCTACACATGAACATGGTCAGTACAATTCTGACCTTTCCTCCTGACTTCTCCCTATGTTTCCTTAGAATGAATTCTGCAAAAATTCAGATAGCCTCAGCTTTATTTAACAGGTAACTGTATGCTCAAGGGACTAAAAAACCCATGATTTGACAAGAACTTACAGTAGGAGTTAGACAGGGCTTAAATTTGGAGGGCTTTTTATGGAAATCAGTCCTTCCTATAATATACAGGTTTCAGTAGATTATAAATCCCTGAACTCTATTGTGTTTTTATCAGCTTATTGTAGTATTTTGATTTGAACATTGCATTGAAGATTCAAATTCAAAATCTAAAAATTGTTTTTCTGTTTTTCTCTAGTCAGCAGGACTCCTCAACAAATATCTCACAGCTTGCACGTGTGCTTATCAGTACATAGCAATATGAAGGACTAAAGCTTCTGCTCTTACTGGCATAGATGTGAATTTTCTTGTAACTATATCTATTTCTTTTTATTACTGTCCCAAATTAATTCATTCTTCAGCATATGCATCTTGTTTACAACAGATAAATCAATTTGAAAAGAAAACCCAGTCATCTGCATTTGATCTGAGTTATAATTCCATGCTGTAGTGCAAAACTCCTTCATTTTATACAGCATTCTGTTATTACTATCACAAAACACTTTAAGGGCTAAGTCAATCACTAGCTATAGAAAAGAAGGTATTAAGGTGAGATTTAGAAGAGAAAATGTGCAAATGGATCAGAGAATCAGAGCACTGCAGACATTTAAAAATAATTCATGTACCTTTAGCTGCAGAGTAAGTTGAAAGACAATAGTTATTCCAGCTTGAGAAGAAAAAACAGGGTAGAGAGGGTTTATTTGCTCTAAGATCATTCATATGGTTCACATCATGATAATTTTCCATGCCTCCTCCGGCCCACAAAATATATAATTTTTCTTCTTTTTTTCTTCCTTTTGTTCCAAAGTAATTTATTAGGCATTGCCCTTCTTATATGTTGTTCTTGTAGGAAAATGAGGGTCAAAGATTTGGACTTTGAAGTTTTGACAATATAATGAGGTTGCCATCAACTGGTCATGTTCAAGAATGAGCTGTAAAAAAATGGGCTGCTTGCTGGGGAAGACATACCCCTGTATTCTGAGAGCAGTAGAGGGTATGGCTGACAAATCCATCAGATTTCCTTCTCAGGTAGGAAGCTCTTAAACAATTTTTTGTTGGGAAGGCATGGGGTGTAGTAGGAAGCCTGAGAGAAAAAGAATGAAAATTTAACTGAGTTCTGACTTCAGAAAAGTAGCCAATAGACCTGTGAGCAGCAGCACCCTGCCCTCTCCTCACCTGGGTACATTGTAGCTTCTAACAAGGCTGGCAGTTTAACAACCTAGGTTATACATTTAGTTTAGCCCCAGAAACACGTGGACTTTTATCTCTTTCTGCTTGCTTGATGTAGGTTGTAAGATAGGACACAAAGTTATGTATGTGCAAAGAGCCATGGACATCTCTGTTGGTCAGATACCCTGGCTCCATTGGTGAAGAGAAATTTTGCAACCCATTGTAGCTTAAACAGATACCCAAGAATATTTTCTCAGCAGCAGTGTGATTTCCTAAATTTACAGTGTATTTATTATTTTAAATTCAAATAAATTTATCTTCTATGACCTTTGCTTAGAGCAATATACCCAGCTTTTAGAACTATGGAGTGAGGCCTTCCCAAACCACACTATGTGAGCATGTAATGGATTTAGCTATTTTTGCCTCATTAGTTTTACAGTTAGAAATCAAACTCACAAAAGGTATTGACTGCCTATCTTCTGATACCAAAGCAGTCAAATGATCCAAAGTAATTTATCTTCTTTTCACATGACATATTTAAGGCTGGGATTAAGTAGCTGATAGTATTTCTTGCAAAATTGTTATAGAATTGTCCTTTGTGGAGAAAACAGTGATTTCACATATTTCCTTTAATATTTTTACAATGGCTTTAAACAATATTTACTATCATATTCAAGAGTGTACAATCATGTTAGAACTGGAACTACCAGTTTTTAGGGGTAATGTCCAGAAAGAACCACTCAACAGGCAGATCTGTTCAAGTTCTGTCAGCACAATGTGATCACATATGAATATTGTGATCCTTGTTAGAGAATTTTTATGATATTTTATAATTAAACAGTGATAACCAGCATTCTAACACATACCAGTAGAAATGCAAAATATTTTTCAGTTTGATTAAGAAGAACTATAAATTTTGGGTTCATGGAATAATTTTTATTCACAGATTATAAAACATGATATGGAAATATGCTATAATATCAGCATACTTTACTAGCTTAAAAAAAACCAAGTTCTGAAATTCAATTTGTTTTGAATATTATTTCTATAATCCTCAAATATAATATTTTATTTTTTTTTTGTTATCCAGTTCAAATGCATATTTGTTCATAGAAAATAATTAATCTGCCTGTCTTGATTTATAGCACCATTATTTAATCACATAAAAAGCCAATTCAGTTAAAAAATATGATAATTTTTTTGTTCTGCTCTGAAATCTATGATTTTCATACACTGGTAAGCCAGAGCATTTCTACTATGATAAGACTTGATGGACAAGGAACATTATAAATCATATATACACATGTATATAAACTACAACAATAAAAAAATGAGTAATTTAAATTGGAATTCAAATATTCCCTCCTTTTTCAAAGCAATCTTTCAACTATCTGAAAATATCTATTATAGGCTTTGACATATTTCTGATCTTCAGATCAGTAATTCACTCAAATATTTTTCCATATAAATCATGATTTTTAGTGTATTGATCACTTTTCTTGCCTTCTAACAGGGTGTCTGAAAAGGATTCATTCATTTTAAATGCAGAACAAACTGGACATCTTTCTTAAAATGAGGCCTTGTTAGTCTTTTCTGATTTCAAATATAACATCTGCTCTTTTCCAACAACTTGACCATGTGGCCTTATGATTATTTTGTTGTGTGCAGTGTGAGAGAGACAAAAATGGCATAGATACATTTAACCCTACCTTGAATGTTTTATATTATGTCCTGAGATCAGCTGCAGTGCTAAAAATTAGATTACAAAAATATAAAGGGTAGTAATTTCTTTTACCTTAATACACTTTTTAAAATAAAATGTGGACATATAAGTCTGGAATAGAATCCTTGTGTCAGCAAATCTAGCTCACAGTCCAAATTAATGTCCTTGTCATGTCCTCTCACTCAAAATCTATCAGGTTCCCATTTTTGATCTAACTTTTTGTCTTGTAATCATGTGTATTAGGTATAGAAGGTCCAAGCCTGATCACACCAAAGTCAGGATGGAACCTTTCATAGCCTTCAATAATGCATTACTAATTCTTAGATAAGTTTTATTCTAGAATAATTTTGAACCAGAATTCAAACAGTTTTTTGGATATGAAAACTTACTTTCTCACACGTTTTTTTCCTTGAAGTGGTAGATTCTAAAAATATTTGAGTTCCGCATGTTAATTACATGTTGTTTAAACATATCTTTATTTTACAATTTAATTTTCTTCTAGTTCCAGCACATGTTCCTTAGTTTTGTAATATACAGGAAGACAAAGAAGATTCTGTTCCTTTTCCATATAGTTTATTCTTTCACAAATAACTTCTTATCATGCTTCCTATTAATTGTTTCTGTAAATAATATAGCTCTAATATGTTCAAGTCTTTTTCCATATCAAAGTTTTAAGTAATTTTTCATTTTCTAATTTCAAATTAGCTTCATTTTTTGCTGTTTCTGTACTGTATTTCTGGAGGCGGCATGAGCAGAATCAAGTATACAGCTCAAGACAAGTGCATTCCACTCTTTCATGTAATGGCATTAATGTTATAGAAGGACACCAGACCACATTCTGCCACTAGTGATGCCCTGTAAGTGCTATTTCAGCTGCCTCAAAGTTGTGATCACACCCTTTGTTACTTTCCCTATAGATACTTGATCAACAGAAATGCTTTAAATATTCACAGGCTAACATGAAGAAAATCACCTTCTGTTTTATCAGAAGCTGCATTTATCACAAATGGAGAATATGGTCACTGACTCACTTAATCTTTTAGGGAATTAAAGAAAAAATTACTAAGAAATTAGTCTGCAATAAACAAAAGCTTCAAAATCTTTTTACGGTGCCTTTGGAGAAGGCTAAATAAAGGGCTTTGCAAGAATACATGATACCAACAGCATGACTTGAATTTAATGAATGAGGAACAGGGGAAACCAGCACATAAATCTATGTCTGGAGCAAGAAAGGTTTAGCAGGCTGTTGTAGGAAATTATGTTAAATATTATGGAGAACATGTTTAATATCTTTCAGTCTAATTAGTGTAATTCTTTGGCATAGTCTCAGCACAAATGTGCTGTAAGTTTGAGGAAATGCATTTGCCACCTACTAATGAATAGTTCTTTCAATAGGGAGCTAATGCCCCCTTGCACTGCTCTATCAAATTTCCTGGACACATTAGTCTCATTTCACATGTCAGGAGATAGTGTGTAATGTATATCAAGCTGATTTGTGCATACTCAGAAAATCTGGTAAGTACAAAATCTTAATTTCTAAATGTTCAGTGTGGACTAGAGTTAAACCCTCCACATTTACAAATACAGCCCCTGTAGCTAGATAGTTTTGGCTCACTCTGTTAAAAGGCAAACAATTTCAGAGAGCTATGTAGATAACAGAGATCTCTGACGTCTCACATGCAAAGCTGTAGGAGCTATCTACAGCCAAAGATCCTGTAAAGATTCTTCTCTACTGTGGAAACCAGTCTATACCAGTTGCCTGCAGGAAATTATGAGGGAAATACTCAAAATTTCAGGTACCTGCAGGGGACACTGTAGCATGAAGAAGGGCTCTGAGGGAAAACCTTAATACTGGGCACGGTTACTAGCACTGAAGATCAAATGAAGGGATATTTTCAGTCTAGGGCATAAAAAACAGTTTATGAAGGTTAAGAACTCCAATGTAAACAGGAGTGACTGTTAAGAAATAGACAAAAGCTTGTTGCTGGATCTGAGTTTTTCCCCCAGGTCTGCTTCTAGACATAAAACTGGTCCTGACAAAAGGGCACTAGAGCATGAGATTTCATTGCTGTGCTCAGTTACGGTTGTTGCAACAATGACAGAGTTATTCTCTACTCTCCACTTGTTGCAAGGACAGCTTCTTATGATTGTTCCAAGAGCAAGTGTGCTAACAATATTAGATAGACTAAATCTGTCTTTCTGGTAGTTGGAGTGAAACCTGAGGGAAAAATGTTCACCATCTTAAAGGCAACTGAATGGAAATCTGTAAGAGAATTGAAAGCAGACTTCAAGGCTTAGCAGAGAACGACCTGTAATTAGAATAGTTCAACTGGGACTAATGATTATTTGAAATTAAAGATAATATTGTTTTACACTGTTTTCCTAAAAACATGGAGGGAAGACATGGAAATTGTATCCAGTTTTCCAAATATTAGTATTCAACATGCCAATCAGAGGCATGAAAGATGGATAAATGCCCAGAACAGTGCTCAAGCTACCTCTAAACTACCAAGAGATGGTGTGAGTGATTCAGTAAGTGCACACAGGTGATCATGTTGCTCTAAGGTGTATTGATTTGGTTAGTAGATGTGCCTGACTGAACAATATCTTGAGCACCATAGTTAAACACTTAAAAAGAAAAACTAGCTGTCTCCATCTACAGTTGATTGGTACAGTACAAGCAAGTTCCAGAGGTAAATCAGTGACTATATAGGCTTTTGCCAAAATTGTCTCTTTTTCTCCAGTTCAGTTTTATGGGTTCTCAGAAGGAAAATTCCTCCTCAAACTGCCAAGAGATAGAAAGCTATTTGTCATACTGTAGCACCCAGTGCAGTCAGGGGTTTTATTAAAATTTTGTCTCTGTGTTTCAGGGAATTAATTACATAGGAACTGGTATGACAGATTTCTTAAGATGCTAAAATACTAATAACTTTACATTTTGTAGAAACCAAACTAGAAACTGTCCAGCAGAAAAGAAAATATGTTAATACATATTGATAGACTAGGGCTCATGTTTTGTGTCATCAAAAGATGTTAATTCTTTGGCTTGTGTCTCGCTTGAATTTTTCTTTTTGTTTCTATAAAGAAAAAAATGGAAGGGTTTATCTACCTACTTGGTCCAGTTACAGGACTTCTATAATTATAGCCAGGTCCATAATCCTGGGATATGAGAGAAATTAGACTGTCTTATGATGTATGGTACTATAATACTTTAAAAAACCAGCTATCTTCCTGCAGATTTTCACTGCTGGATTAGAAGCTCATGTATCTTTTACTCTGAAGTAAAAAAGGTGTGTATAAGAGGTGAGGCAACCCACTGATAAGGCTGAACAGAACGGGCTGTAAACATTATGTAATGAGAAGTATGTTTGAGTCAAACTAGATCTCTTGAAGTTAGGCTGTTTGGTGATAGCAGGAATCAGATCCCTACATCCTTTTTTTTTGCTTTTGGATCAGTAAAATCTGAGATCAGCACACTGTCTTTAGCATCTTCCAGATCCTCAGAGAGGTCATTTCCACAGCCCCATGTTTCCAGCTGTTTGCTAGAAACCCTCAGACAACAAGTGAAAGTGCATGGGGGCAAAATGTCAAATGCAGTTATCACCCAATAGCTTTTAGTCTGGAGGCACTCTCATCAGAGCACTTTCATCAGACAAGGAAAACATGAGTGAAATGACAGATTCCAATATTTATTGTCCTGGTTTGAAACCCAGCAGAAAAATTAAATCCACTCCATGAGCTGCCCCCTTTTCACTGCTTCCTTCTGATTGAAGAAAACACTAATGAAAAATTATGAGATGGAATCACAATTTACTGAAAAATCACAATAACTACAATAATATTGATAAAAGAATGTAGAAAATGAAGAGTGTTTTACCCACAAAAAAATATTCATCAGTGGGCAAACAAATGCTTCCTGAAGACAGCACCCAATGTGGTTTCCCAGACAAAGGCAAAATAGCAGCTGGCCCTGCACTGGCCGTGTAGTCTATGGGAAAAGAAAGCCAGTATGTCAGGGAGGCTCACAGCTTAACCTTCCTCCCCACCCAAACTGAAAACAAAGACAAAACCAGGTGGGACATGACAGGGCTCTGAAACAGGTTAGGGGAATCTTTTCCTGGGCCTGATCTTGCAGAAGAGGGACTGGAGCACTAGGTGGTTCTAGTGGTGGCAGTCATGGATTCCTGCTCCACGGGGCTTTGCTGGGCTCACTCTGCGCCACTATTGCTCTTCCCCTTTTCTTTTTCTCTGAACAACATCTTAGGCTTGCCGGCATTGTCTTTCAGCACCTTCCTCCGCTCAGGGGAATGGGAAAAGAAGCCACTGGTAGCAGAAAGGGGCTTGATCCACGAAGCTGACCCGATGGCTGCATACACCCTGCCTTGAGCCAGACAAAAGATGGAAACACTTCCATTTCTAGCATCAGCTTCCTTCTGCTGAAACCACGCCATGGCCACGCTGTGGGTGGTATGGAATTAAACAGCGCTAATACCTCCAGCCCTTTCCTCTGTAATCATGACAGTATTAAAAAAAAAAATAAAACTATATTTTTATATAAATGTATGTAAGCACCATTATTATTGAAAAAACGATGGCATTTCTTATACCATATTTTAAAACCATAATTTATCTTGTTAATATTTTTAGCATTTAACAAGTAGTAGGGATCAAGTCAACTGTGTTTCCTTTATTCTTCTGTACTGAGGGAGAAATAGTATTCAAAGGTTATTTTTAAAGTGAGCAATGTAACCCTCAGATGTCCAAGCTTCCCGGTGCAGCAATATACAGTACAGCATCACATGGAAGCACCAGCTGAGCCCTTGGAAGCTATCACATTATAACAGCAGGGCTGTAGCATTTAACAGAGCTAATGTCTCTGCGTGGTGCGAGGTGGTGGAACAGATTAAGTGTGTCTGACAGCGCAGTGAAGTGCAGCTACGTCTCTTATAATGTGATAGTGGTTCTAACGAGTGTCATCAATTAGATAGCTGCTAATTTCAAACTCTACTCCCTGTAACTGCCACCTTGGTCAACTGGCTTGAAATTTTTCTTTCATCAAGCAATAAAATAACATTACATGGTCAACGTGCAATCTAAAATGAAATTTTAGATTTCATAGTGGAACCATAGTGTTGTTTTGACATGTTTTTTTCAAAGAAATCTGGAAAATTGGGGTTTTTTTAACCTGAATTTAAAATTTGTAGAATTCTCAGTATTATAAATGAAATACCTTAACTAAAACTTTGGAAGAATTTTCTCCAGAAAATCTAGCTCTGAAAATGGAATTAGACTTTGCAGCCCTTCTCTAAAATTCTAACTTTCATGTTGGACACATTATCTCTAATAATTTGCAGTCATATTCCTGCCTTAGGAATAAAACATCAGAAGTCTATTAAAAATATGGAAACAGAAATTTGGCTTTTTCCTCCAAGAAACAGAAATTTGGCTTGGGGACAGATTTAATAATTGAATATTTTTCATACTTTGGAGCTTCACTTTATTTGTACAGAGAAGAAAATAACACATCTTAAATTTTTCTATTGAGCTTCTTGGCTCAAGAATATATCAAGGCAATAAGCCTTCTGTGGTTCTTATTTTTGTGTGGCAGTTTACAACATTTAGTTGGCCTTAAATACTAGAAGCTGGGAAAGTTTTACATTGATACTTATTCACAAACACACCAACACCTTGTCTCTACTAGCAAGAAAATTTAAGCTGATTTCTTTACAAAACTATCATATAAGAATTCTTTTTAAATTTAATAACTGTGTAATTTTATTTTTATTTTGAATGGATCCTTTGTGAGTTCTTGATTAAACTCATTTCAAGAGACCTTATAAGGACTAATGTTAAGACAAAGAGAATTTTGAGAGGTAAAATGGGCTTCATGTTTTCTGCTAGTAGCTGAGCTGAAGCTTGAAGCCAAGAAAACATTATAACATAGTTAATCATATATAGGGAGATAAAACTCTATATAAAACTGTATATTTGGAATTCGTATTTATATTTTTGAAGAATATTTGGGGAGATCTGATCCAGTTATTGAACTAAATTTAAGTTTGTCAAGAAAGCCTATTGCATATTAGCTCTCATCTTATGAGCTATTTCCAGCCTGAAGGCTTGGTGAGTGTCTTATTTAGGCCTATTTAGTCAGGAATATCTAATCCATTTAATGATCGTACAAAGAGAAAAAAAAAATAAGTTGCTGACTTTTGAAGGTCAGCTGGACCAATGTCCTCTTCTAAGAATGGTTATCTTCAGTATTAGAGACAGTTCCTCGAGTTGTGGGTACTGCCACAGATGGAGAATCTCTAGTCTCTTCTGATACTTACTAACTCTAAAAGTTCGTTAGTTTGCTTCTGTCTCCTTAATAGTATCTCTTGGCTCTCTGCTATGCACTTATGCCTGGCTCTGTCTACAGCGTCTTACATGATCCTTTTAGGGGGTGAGCCAAGGAGCAGCAAGATGGAGGGGCTCAGCAATGGGGTCAGGGAGTTGGGAGCCAAGGGCCATCCTGGGGTTCTTAAAGAAGGAAATGTCTGTGAAAGTTTTTGAAAGAAGTCTTTTATGATAATCATGTAAAAATAATGGCCTCCCAGTCAAATTCCTGTCTTTTCTTTTTAATAATATTTTAATAAGTGAAATAAGTCAGAGTGGTTGTTCATGGTCCTAAGGAAGAAATGCGGAATTTTGTCATTGCTTCCAGCTGCACTAGAAGCTTCCTCTCATCAGGAATGTCTCATTAAAAAACAAACAAACAACAAAAAATGTAAAAGTAAAATTAAAAAAAATACACAGAACCCAAAAGAAAGAAAAATGTCTTTTAATGACTTTATGAGTACTTCTACTTTAAGTGACGTATATTCTTCATAGGTTGCTTTCTTTCACGTGGAAACCCCTTTCACCGGTTTCCATTTGTGTTCACAGAGCTGCTGCTCTTATCTTTTTCTTTAAGTCCATGGGAAATTTACTTATCCTCAGTGTCTCAAAACAGAGAAGTTAAGAATAGGTATTAGTTTCTCTATATCACTCGTATTTTATATATTATAAAAGAATATTCACAATCTTGAAATGTCCAAAAAGGATTAGCATGTGATCAATCAAATGTAACCCTTACTAAACCCCTCCAAATTGCCATCACTTTCAATGCCTTTTCTAAAATTTATACTTTCATCTTTTTCAGACAGGCATCTTGATTTATGTCTTCTGTGGAGTCTCTATTGCCCTTTGTGTGCTTACTATAATAAAAGAGTGATAAATGATTTACATTGTTTTCTGTGTCTCTACATTCTGATTCATAAATCAATTGTTAGATGTATTTTAATCACCGTCATGCTTTTTGTTTATTCTGATTGAAATCTCTTGGATTTCCTTCAGCAGTTTTTTGCCTGGCATCTTCACATGTATCTGAACTAAGATTTTCCACAAACATTGAACACATGGCAACAGCAATCAAATATGTATTGGGAACTTCATTCAGAACACGCTGCAGGAGTTTTGCCTTAAGTATGATCAGTGATAGCACATTCTGAAAGGAGCTGGGGTGTGTGCCTGTAAAACATTTAATCTTTCAAATAGCAGGGTCCAATGGCAAAACCTATGCTCTACTGCAACTAGAAAAACTGCAGCTGACAGCTTGTCCTGTTGTCATTTGCAAGATACATTTGCTTTCTCCTATAAAATATTAACACATTTATCAATTTTATGATCGATAAGCCATACATTTATAGTACTTAGATGTTTCAAAAAACATTTCATGAAATGATGAATTGTTGCTCTAAATGCAGCAAGTGTATAATAACCTTAAATTCCATAACTTTCCATCTATGTATTTGTACATTCTTTTATTCCAACAGCTACAACGCAGAAAGACAATCAACAAAAAATGGGCTCTTTCCCAGTAAAACAGAAAGAGGGGTTTAAAATGAAAAGTTAGCAAACTGTCAGTTTTGCTAATAGAATGAAATGCATTTGTTACTATCTATTTGGAATATTTAAATATTATGTAGTTCTTTCAGTTGTCCTCTGTAAAAAGCGTAGGTTTCACCCATAAATGTAAGGCTATTCCCGTCCTGCTACAACTGATAAAACTGATATTGACCTGGGAAAGCCATGGGGTTTAATTCATTCCCTGTGAATTATAAAAAGCGTTTATGGTAAATGCAATTTTCCAGTGCAACTTTTCTCCCTGATGTATGTTTTTATAGCACAAATATTTTGGCCACCTATCATCTCTTCTTAGCATGTTTTGACCCCTATCTCCATCTTGACCACCACAGATGTTCCAATGCGAGCTGTAGGATAAACACGGTCTCAAATCACTCCCTTTCCAGCATTTCTAGCAGTTCTTAGCACTACCAGTAGAAGTGCAAATTCATCAACATTAACTTCACTGATGGTAACATAGTTGTAGGAGTTAATCTGAATCCAGAGTTTTAATGATTCGTAACCCCCTAATGTGTTTTGGGGTTTCAAATACTTTCACCAATTCACTATTCATCAATTGTGAAATTTGTTATGTGCAGAGATTCATAGTAATGTTAACCAAGCTAAAAAACCTCTTAAATCTCCTGTATGCTAGCAAGCCATGTGCTTTGATACAGAATAAAGCCATGCTTTTTGAACAAGACTTTTTAACAATGAAGGAAAGTCAAAGTGATTATCGTTTATTGTAGGCAACTGTTAAAACTTCTTGAAAAAAGGGATATGAAATCTTTGAAATTCAATTCACTCTGTGGGATAAAGATTTCACTTACAATAAGGGTAATATCCTCCTGCAAATTGAGAGTTGCCTTTGTCTGTAAATGAGTGCCACCTCCTCATGTTATCTGCTACCTTTCTCTGATCAGCTGTTATTGTACCAGATGACAGCTCTAACAATATTTGCTTTGCTTCCCAAAACCATTTTTTGCATGTCCCAGATGATTTTCATTAAAGGAAAGTGAATATATAGTTTTTCATGCACTTATCTGAAAAGATCTTTGAAAAGTGCAGTGTTGGTTCCTTCCCGATAGGTAGTATAGGGTAATATGATTTGGATTGGTGTTCAAATAAATATTGATAACAAAGGGTATTTTTGTTATTGTTGAGAAATTCTTACACAGTTAAGGTCTTTTCTGCTTCTCACCCCACCAGTGAGGAGGCCGGGATACACAAGATGTTGGGAGGGGATGCATCCTGAACAGCTGATCCCAACTGACCCAAGGGATAATTCATACCATATGGCATCACACTCAGCATATAAAGTTGGGAGAAGATGTGAAAGGGAAGGACATTCAGAGTGGAGGTGGTCCTGCCAAGTCACCATTACACACAACAGAGCACTCCTTTCCTGAGCATCACTGAACACCTGCCTACCCATGGGAAGTGGTGAATTAATTCCTTGTTTTGCTTTATTTTTGTGTGTGCTTTTGCTTTACCTATTAAACTCTCTTTATCTCAACTCATGAGTTTTCTCCCACTGACCCTTTCAATTCTCTTCCCACTGGGTGAAGTGAATGAGTGGCTCGTGGGGCTGAGTTGCTGGCTGGGGTTAAATGACAACTTAGAGTCACAGAAAGATGTCACTGATGTAACACTTTTGTGTTTTTGCCAGACATGCAGTACAACCTGATTTCTTTCCAGAGGATAGTTTTTTTTTTTTTTTTCTGTTTATTAGTAATGCTTTTATCTATAACTGTTTTTCAGTTTTCTATTTTCTATTCTACTTTCACCTTATTTCTCAGTTACCTTTCACCTTTCTTTCTTTTGTGTTTTTTCCTGCGTGTTCAATGGGAAACTGGATTCCACTGGATTTGAGGGAGAGATGTGCAACAGCCAAGAAAGAAATGCATCTCAAAGTAATCCCTGGATTTACCCTGTTGGTTTCCCTTCATTCCAGAGTGGCAGCCATTTACTGCTAGCCTAATAAAGCAGCAATTTTGTGCAGCTCAGAGCTCTCTCATTTATTTTGTCCAAGGCCTTATGCAGACCATTTTCATTAATGGAATGAATGGACAAGGATACATATTTATGCTTATTTTCCTATACTCTTTGTATGGGTAAGAGTAGAATAAAATGAATTTCAACTTGCAAATTCCATCTATATACATAAAATTTGAAATAAAAAATATTTAAGAAAATCAATGTATTTCTGTCACTTTGCTGCTTTTTCTTTGTAGAAATATAAGGAAACCAGGTCTTCAGAACAACATGATAGAATCCATATTTTATTACTTGGACTACATTATAGCTGTTTAAACTTATAGCTTAAACTTATAGTTTAAACTTGGACTACTTATAGCTGTTTAAATGTTATTGAGAAACATTGCTATCCCATAAAGGATACTGAAAAAAGAAAAAGCATTTATTTAAAATCTAAACAAATTTTTTGCTGAGTGTAAATGCTTCTAACATTTTTCACTGAAGGTGGCAAATCATTCAATGCTATTCTGTGAGAATCTGCAGGTTCTGTGAGTCAGCTGATAACAAACCATGTGCTCGTTTCAGATGACAGCATCAACACAGAGTTCCTTTAATCTCCACTGAACTGAGTTTCCTCCTTCAGGTTTTCTGAAATTGATAACCTGTTTAAGAAGGCAAATATTAGGATTATGTTCCTCTATTAGGATTTGGATAGTGTCTGTGTTGCATAGTCTTTAAGAGTTTTCCCTAAGGTGCAGCATCTGGCTTTTTTTTTTTTTGTTAGGTTTTTTGTTTTTTTTTTTTTTAGTTCTTAATAGCCTATTGTTTGTATAGAGATTTTGTCTATATGTCAAACATAGAGAAGTATGTAATGCCCTACTAAATCAAAGTGAAGTATGAGCACTGGAGTAATTCATTAATCTTGTCAAGTTAGGACATGCTTGTCCATGAATGTGTCACCTTATTCTCCTGCCTGATGGCTTTACCATGTCAGAAACGGTTTACAAGTCCACACATGTAGAGAAACACACATACACACATAAGCTTAAGACAAATTTCTAAAACTGCAAGAGGAAAAATCATGCTTTGAAAAGAAGACAGCAAATGAAGGATTCAGCTTTTACTATTGTATGTAAGAAGGAAAAAGTAATTTATTGTTAATTACCAAACTTGCTAAAGCACAGGTGAAAGTGAGACAAAGAAAATTAATGCAATTATGCATGTTTTTAGCTTTCTCAGTGAGTCACCCTCAAGGAAGCAATCTTAGTAACAAAATAAACACATAATCACATGTGGTATAACAATATAGTATGTCTAAGTATCAAATCAACTTCTAATGGGCAAACAAGTAATTATACACCTGCAGTATTTCCAAATGGTACAACTCACTAAGCCATAGCTTTTGCATTTGCTGTCCCACAGATACTTGCAGTAAATTCAGTAATATTACACTTTTTAAGGATGCCACTCTGAATTTAATGATTTTCACTCTGGGTGGAAGCAGAGAGTGCAGCTGAAAGTCCTATCACATGCACGGCACTAACATTTACAGAGGTACCTTAGGAACAAGACCAGAGACCACATCTAACTAAAACCTTTTCTTTTTCTTTTACAGGGTCCATTCTCAGCATTAATATTTCTTCTGTCTGTCTCACACTACAAATTGGAGTAGTAAAGGTAAACTGGGAGAACATAACTGGAGTAATTAGAAAACTGAGATTTCCACTTCCACTTGTGATGGAGTAATACTACATCAGAAACATTTCCTGGGTTTCTTTATTTTTGTTATATTACTGACCATTGAAATCTGCTGATTTGCATCTTGGCAATAATGAGAAGTATTAATCTGTAATGGGGTCCTAAATGAAATGCTGCTCTGATGAGGTGAAATATATACTTATTTGCATGATTTATTAATGCATAATAGAACATGTAGAACTGAAAATTATTGCTTGTAATATCTTTTTTTTCACAGAAGACTTCTAGAAGTATTCTGCATTAAATATTCCTTAATTCCCTCTTACACAATAGTGGATCTCAGTCAGAATTGACAGTGATTAGTTTTTTCTGTTTTATGTCTACTTTTATTGCTCCCAGTCTAAACAAACTTGTTGCTACGTAAAGATTTCAGTTGGAACAGTCTGATTTCCAAGCAGAAGCTGGACAAACATTAGATATCTTCAGGTTAAGCATGCAATCCAAAATACATGCTTAGGCTTCCTCTATAATCTTCTATAAATTCCTTCACAATTCCATTGTAAATTCTAGTATGCATAAAGACGAAGAATAATACAAACCCATGCAATCAACCATGTGTTCTTGCAGGAGCAGAGCTGTTCAAGGCTGATAGCAAAGCTGTCATAATGTGACCCATTACACTGCAAACTAGGAAAAAGAAGAAGGTGAGTAGAAGTACCAGACACATGATTATGGATAATGGTGGCCATAATCTTTAATTAGAACTAGGAGAAAGAAGAGATCAGCCTTAACGAAAGCAGACTGAATTTTCTGAGAAATGCCTTTTTCCTTCTCTGAAAGCAGTAAGCTTTCAGTTTCCTGGTTTTAACTGTGTTATATAAACAAAATTATCTAATGTCCCATGAAATTTACCTTGAGTGCTTCTTAATCTCTTCTAAAGGAGTGAAATTAATAATAATGCCAAAAGTAGATTTACCTAGTAAATAACTCTGCTGTCCATTGAAATCATGCATAAAAGAATTATTTCAATCAAATTGTCTCAGAACACTCCGTAAATATTGCCACCAAACTTTTCAATGTAAGGAGTAGGCGTCAATTAATTGCATTGATACCACTCTTATACATACAAATCAGTAGAGGATAGAAGTTGTACTAGACAAAGAGTCACAAATCTGTTAGCACACATTGCTAACAGACTCAGCAATCAAAAATTTTAGGGAAGGCCGAACTCTTTAATCCTAGGCCTAGGTGTTATAATTTATAATTTCCTTATTATTAAATACTTAATATAAATAAAATAATTTTATAATTTCCTTATTATTTAATACTATTCTATCCCTACACTCTATTACTCTAGTATTATTCCCTCTGTTTTTTCTTCAAGTCTTGAAATTAGTAGTTTACAATGCATTAAAAATACTGAGTCTAGGCGGGAAAAAATGATTCACCAACAAATTGAATGGTCTCCACCTCTTCATTTGCCTAGTTAAAATATATATATATACATTTCAAATGCTGAAAATGAAAAACAATTAGTAGCCCCAGGCATGCATATTTATTGAAGCTTTAGAGCTCTGATTCTATTAGTTAAGGACCCATTTTTATTGAGGTAAAACACCCACAGAGATCAGTGGCAGTCTTTTGTGTTCAGTCAGTTCATTGTTTCTTGTGCTTATTCAGTTGGGCTGTGATCCGGCACTTGGATCAGTGGTGTCCACATGGGCTGAACAGCAGGATCAAAGCCCAGGCATTTTATCCCTGTTTTGTATGAATTCATACAGCAACAGGAAAAAGAGAGATGTTCTTTCAGAAATTAAAAAAAATAAAAGTTTGGATTCTAGGTCAGGCAGGGAGCTGTAAATTTTGCTTAATTTGTCTTTTGAAATTTGTTATGTTTCAGACATGAATCCAAGTTATTATGGCATAGAAGAATGAAGTTGATGAATCACACATTTTTCAAAAATTGATCAATACAAACAAAAGTTTTCAATTGTTGTTACAGACAGAGTCATATATATAAACTCTAAAAACAGTAGAAGAAAAAAATAAATAGAAATATTTCAAACAACTTGGCAGATAAGAGATTCAGGGTAAGCAGCTATAAGACTGCCAGTCCTTGGCTGTTCCTGAAGAAGGCAACTTGATTTGAAGAGAAACAAGTAAAAGTTTATTTACCTCAATAATAGTGAAATAATGCAGTCATACTTTAATGCAAAACCCTAATGGACAAAGTCTGGTACACTTTTTTTATGTTTGTGTGTGCTACAGAATCAGACTTTATTGAAAATGGATAAATAATGCTCAGTATTTTTAATGCACTTTGCAATACAGAATTGAAATAGTATAGGGAAAACAGGAAAATATGTACTAGCTACAGTGGGAATAAATAATGTTTATTATAAAAAAAAAAAACCAACCCCCAACCAACCATAGTTTATCAGCTAATTAATTAAGACATACCTTTCAACCTAAATTTCAGCCACCAAATTCAGGCAAATTGTATGCACAGTTGATTAAATTACTTTAAACTGCCCATGCAGAGAATTAGATGTCCCAAAGAGTATTTCAGCTTATTTGAAGTCTGCCACGATATTTTCAGGTTCTATAGAAGAAATACAGGGAAGTGACCAAATTTCTACGTTATGTGATTCGTGTATCTAATATTTAACTCAGGTTACTCTGGATGAAGACTTCAGAATTAAAAATTTTCCAGAGTAGATATATATTGCCTTGTTTAGGATGTGGCAAAAGTATCAGAAAGTAGAGGATGCCCATAACTGAGAAGAGAGGGTGTTTTAATGTACCTAAAAGCAATAATACTGAGAAAACACATTTTTATTTCAAGATTTTGAAAGTGAAACATTAACATTTACATTAAATTAAAATTCTAGATTTCAAATCAAATAAAAAACATAAGTTTTAAATTTTTTCAATTTTTTTTGCAACTAAATAAAATATTTAAAAAAATAACTCATTTTTTCCAAAAGTACTTGAGAAGCTGAGAATTTTTTTTTAATTTTCTTTTTTATTGCCAGCCTCTGGAAGGAAGCACTTCTGTATCAATGTAGTTAAATTTTTGATGGTGTTAGAATAAGGAGTAACTTTTATAGGACTACTTGATAGCTTTAGAAGAAATGAAAGAGCTCTCTTTTTTTCCCCATCCTACTCATCTATACAGAGTCAGAGAGTCACAGAATATTCTGAGTTGGAAGAAAACCACAGGAATCAGGTTCAACTCTTAAATGAATGATCCATAGAGGAATCAAGCCCACAGCCTTTCTGCTATTAATAACATGCTTTCTGAGTAAACTATATTAAAATAAAGATTAATACTAATAAAGAATATTATTTTCCCTGTAAAAACCATGGTCTTCTTTATTAGTATTACTATGAGTCTATGTGAAAGATAGGTCAGTACATTTACCCTAGGTACATTTCAATGATTTACTTAAATGAGACAGAAATTAAGCTGGGCTGTCATCAACACTTCCTCTGAAATCATAATCTTTGAACTACTTGCGGTAAAGCTCACAAACATTCCAAATTACCAAAAAAGGATAGAGTTATCAGAAATAGCGTATGTGGAGTAGTTTATCATCTCTAAAATTCTCATAAGAACCTGGCAAGTGAAACTATAAATCTTTTGCATCTTGGATCTCCCTCCCCTGCTGCCCTTGAGGTGTGCACTTTGTGACGGTGTCTAAGATGTCACCAGTCAACAGCCCAACTTTCTCTTTTGCTTTGCCATCAGGTTGCCACCATTTGCCATGATTTCATGTAATGATGTTATTTTATGAGACACTACTTTTTCCATGGCTTCTTTCTGCATCGTGGTAGAATCCCTCTAGTCTGTGGTATTCACATGCCCTCTGAAAAGAGCGAGACTTAGCTTTCTCAAGATTTTTCCTGAGAGAAGCTGTGAGAGGACCAGAGAAAAGATAATCAAAACAATTCTTATCTCATTTGCTGTTCCTGTGTTTCTGTTCATGTAGAATGTGTTCTGGAGATTGTTCACCCAAGGTGATTCCTTGATTAGATTCTGGTGATGGTGTTTTGGATTCATTGACCAATTGGATCCATGTGTGTGTCAGGACTCTCAAGGAGAGAGTCACGGGTTTTGCTAGTTAGTGATAGTTCTAGTTAGTGTAATATAGTGTAATATAAGTATAGTATAATAGAGTATAAGATGATATAATAAAGCAATTGATCAGCATTCTGCAATCACGGAGTCAATGCTAATTATTCCCCAGCTGGGGGCCTGCAGCACCACTAGTCTTTTTTTTTTTTTTTTTCCCCAAAAGTTGCCATTGCTTCTGCCTTAGTCTCACCTAAAAGCATGTTAACCATACCTTGGGAAAACACCCCTCGTTGTTGATACAAAAGAGCTATTTAGGTGATTAATTGATGTGTTGAATTTTACAGATTACAAAAATTCATCATATGATCAGAGCATGAAGTTTTTTTTCATCAAGAGGGTATGCAGTCATCATTCAAAAGCATAGGTGATTTAGGAAGATGCAGTAGCTACCTAAAGTAATATATTAAATCTTAGCTCAATGCCCAGTATTTAATCAGATTGTTCTGAAACTGTCAAGTAAATCTATAAAAGAGTAATCTGTAGACATTAGTTAGTCCAACAAGTTGTGCAGTTGACAATGCTAAAAAATTCTGTAGAAAGAGCGACTCTCCACTGGTTTCCTGTACCTTAGAGAATCAGTTATTTTGTAAAAAATAAGTGTAAAATGGAATCAGTCAGACACTATCTGCTTAGAGGGCTTGTGTTATTGCCCAAAACCCCTGTCATTTCTGGCAGTGAATTCTTGATCAGATTTTCACTTTACTATGAGTACCTTATACTGTCTTTGCCAAGATTTAAATTAATGTACAATATAGTAGAGAGCTGGGTTGAGTAAGACAAAATCCATAGCTAAGCAATCAAAGTCCCATTGACATAGACATCTCTAGCACTCTAGAGAAAAGAGAGAAAAAGCTACATCCTCAGGTTGAAGTCTTATCAAAAATCCAGCCTATGTGTTTAAAAAACTAGTAATTTTTAGTGCTCATGGTTTTAACTGTAAGACTTCCTAAAGGGACTATTGAAAGAATGTTTTCTAGATTTTTTTCTCTTAAAATATACACTTGATTTTCAGATATGCAGCAATATGCAAAATAATTTACCATTTTCACCCAAGATTAATTTACCCCTTAAATATTTTGTTTAAAACTGGAATAATAGCTGCCCATGATAAATTTGAGTGGGATTTCTTTTTTCAAACTTAAGTTCTTCAAATATTAAGAATTCTGTGCTGACTTTGAGGTCTCTGGAGAGAAAGGTATCCCCAAAGGCTGAATCACATATGGTAGAAATCTTTCACAGCAAAGGATGAATTGCACTTTTCAAGGTGTTCATTCCTCTTCACTGCCTGTAAAAGAAGCCTAGTTGAGTACCTTGGAGCATATATAGCTTAGACTGTATTTTATACTGGCTAGATTGAAACAACTGATGTTGAATGATATTATTTTCCATCCTTATTCATAGTATGTTTTAAAGTGCACCATGCTCTGCACTTCTCACCGAAACCAAGTACTGCACATCAGAGTTTGATTACCCAGCTTTGGATTTAGGAGCCTGTGGCAAAGGCCTGGCTTTGCAGTCATGCCTGATGTTCACATTGCTGTTGCTTTCCCTGCCCTCTGCCGCAACACAATTTGTTGCTTCCTTTCAGTCACAGGTTACCATCCCTTGGCTGCTGCCAGCAGGAGATCATGTGTATGCCCTTCCTCATCCTCGGCAGGCAGGCAGCTTACACAGAGCACAAAGGTGTCTGACTTTATCTGACACAGACTGATACAGTTCCTCCATCCTGCAAAGTGGCAGGAAAATGACCCTGAGAGCTGAGAGACAAATTGGAGGCAAAAAATATCTGCAGGTAGTGCATCTACAGCTACCAATGCAAATACCACTTCAGAGGATTTTCCTTAGCTTTATCTTTTTTTTCAAAGAGGGAATAAAAATATTTTAAACTATATCCCAGAATCTGAAGACATTTACAGTAACAATTTAAAATATCTTATTTGATTTTATACTCTTTTTATAATTTGCTTAAAAAAAGAGTAAATAAATATCTTAACTATTTGTCATGATGAATTGGGGTAAAAATGGGGAAAAAGTGTCTTTTGCACCTAAGGATAACAGCATTACTCTTTTTAAGTAGTTCTTTGTTCTTAATCAATATTCTACTGAAATAAAAAGGAACTTATTAAGAGAAATAATTGCCACAAACCTCCTAAAGCATTGAAAAGCAGATGATAGAATTTCTCATCATGAATGGTTATAACAATTACCCTTTGAGGTAGGATTTGAATGAGTCATATAGAAATTACAGCATCAACTTAAACACACTGAAGCCTTTTCTTGTATGTTTTGACCTAATTTAAAATTAGAATTTCAATTGTGTCACAACCAGATACTAGAACATTTTGTTCTATCTTTCATGAATATATGCAGTTATGAATACATATTCAGTAAAACATTACTATGGAAGAAGTAATTTTATATCAAAATTACTGCATTCATTATGAAGAACTTATATGAAAGGTTGTACTATTGTACATGAATAATCTGTCTTTGAAGAAAGAGCAGGGGAGGTTTTCAGCAGCTCAATAATGTTATAATTTTCAAAGCTTGTAATATATTTACTATGACACTTCCCTTTCTGAGAAGTTTTTCATGTTAGTGAGGACATTCATAAGTAAATGTATTTGGAAAAGTGGGTTATACATGTCATAGTGAGCTTTCAACTTAAGCTGTCTTGAATAATATTAATTAAGCATGATCATTAATAGTATTGTGTCACAAAAATGTCATGGCAAAGAAAAGAGTCAGCACACTTCCTTTTTGGCATCTGTAGTCCCATTTCTAAATCCTATTAATTCTTCTGCTAGATGTTTATAACACATTTTATTTTAATTTTTATTTTATTATAATTTTTTAAATTTTCCTAAAAAATACAGTATTGGAACATGAAGAATTTATATTTTTATGAGTATCTGAATTTGAATACTTTGGAAAAGAAAGGTCAGCAATCTGAATCTATTTTTACAGTCCTAAGACCATTGTTCTTCAATGTGTTAGTTATTTAATGACAATAGAGGACAAGATGCTGAATCTTCAAAGGAGTACATTTTGCTCCCAGACAATCTGTCTGCAACTTTTTCTCTGAAATGAAGTATAGAGTTTTCACACATTCTCTCTCTCTGATATCCCCTGACTCCTTTCATGCACATCTTCTCAGAGGAGAGCTCAGTACCTGTGTCCACAGTCTGCAGTTACCAAGAGAAGCTGTGTCACCACCAGCAGGCAGAGATCTTTTATGCTATATTGTGCCTAGGGTAAGCAATTAATTTAAAGCAAGTATCTGTTCATTTCACACTTTATGTCTATCTTTGCAAAACCATGAAGCTTAGGATCACAGGAGCACTGGTTAAAAAACATGAGAACACACCTGCAAAGGTCAAAGAGATTTGTTTAAGACTTCTTTAGCATTTATCACAGTAAATCTAAATACGATGAAAAATTAAATCCTTTTTATTCTATATATTTGACTTTGAGAAGCAGTTGGAAACCTGCAAGTCTGTCCCCTCTAAAACTTATTATACACACAGAGAGTAGGGAACTGTGATGAGATTAATCAGTTTTCAAGAGCAGATACAATGGACTCCTGCTATATATCAAGCATAGTATTTTTCTTGCTGTATTGTGGGCATTATTTCAAAAAGCTGTCAGATGGCAGGAAGGACAAAAGTATGCAGTGGCATCCCAAGGTCAGGTTGGCAGCTGGTTAGCCCACAAACACAGTAAGAGAACTTAGAGGGTGCAGCTTCCTTCCAGCTGTGTCCTGTACCCTGCTCCGGTGTGCTGTGTTGCAGGGCTGCTGCTGGCATGGACACCCTCCATACCTAAGGAGGAATGAGGGAAAGAAGACTCACAGAGAACCAGGGTCTGTAGAGGTTTGGTGGGAGAGGTTGTTGCTGTAAAAGCCTCTCTGCCTTGTGTAGAGATGGAAAGGGATTTGTTGTTTTTTAAACTTCAGTGAAAGAAAACAGGTGCAAATGCAGAGCAGGTTTTAACATAGGGTTAGTCAGAAACTAATAGTGGAAAACAACTTTATGCTGAAGAAAGTTAAAACTGGCCAAATTTTCTTTGTATTCCTGTGATGCAGTGAGTTATACAGTTCCATCAGTAGAATTTAGACTGTATGCATAATAGCTACCTATAACCACAGTTACAATTTATTCTATTTAAACAAAACTTCAGAACGTTATTACAATACATTGGGCTTTCATTTTTATCCCAAGTGGACTTTGTGGAATTCAGATTGCATTTCTGGATTCACATTGAGTATATGAATATTTTTGCTTCTTACTGTGAGCTACAATTTTCGGTCCTTGCATCATTCCTGTTTTACTCTGCCCAGGCTAATTCCTGATTGCATTGTAGAGTTAGACTCCTCTATGAAGAATTCTGTGCAAGGAGGAAAGTTAAAACTAGGGTTCAAACATGAAAATACAGTTTCAGATTGCCTTTAAAAATTAAGGCGATGTTTAGTAAAGTGCAGCTTATCTTGAGCCTCAGACCTCATTGATCTTCAGTGTCTTTTTCCTTATACTCTTGGAGAGTGTGAGTACTTGCAGAGAGATGCAGGGGTGAGTTCTTTGCATCTCCATTTGTTACTTCGTCTACATTTTCCTAAACTAAGGCATGAGGTTTTCAGTAGTTTCTCTTATTAAAAAAAAAAGATATATTCTTTGCGCTACCTGCAACACCACCAATGAAAAAGACAAAATATGCAAAAAGACTAGTGGGGCTCATACTACCTAATAGTAAACACCTATGTTGTAAACATTCACATATGTGGATACTCCAGATTCCTCTTTGATTAAATACAGAGAAATTGCCATTTTCAGGGCAAGAATGACTGATCTATTTTAGACATCAGCTTTAAGGTAAAATTAAATGTGCTGTAAAAGTATCCAGCATTCTCTTTTTCTTCTCTTTTCTTTTCTTTTTTCTTTTTTCTTTTGTTTCCTTTTTCCTTCCCTTTCCTTTCCTTTCCTTATTCTCTTCTATTTTTTAACAGCCATCAACATTTAGTCAAATGACCCCCATTAATTTTGGTTTGAGAGCTGTGACATTATGAAGATTGGCAGTGTCTACAGCAATGTCAAAAGGAATATCTGATATAAAATATATACCTCAGCACTGCTTTTCTATTAAAATCACCAGTCTGTTGCTACTATAGGTCCTACAATACTTTTCTGCTGTTAAAATGTTCCCTGAAAAGATGTAGATGTTGGTGGACCCACAGCTACCAAGGCTACAAGGACTGTGATATTCAGGCTGTAGGTGACACGCCTGGGACAAGAGACTGAAAGATATCCTTTATGAAGGTTAGGGATCATCAGTTCTCTGGGGTTTTTTACTGCTTCATTATGTGGAATAAAATTTTAGTATCCTCCCATGGGACATTTGAAAGTTCATTCCCTCATATTTTCCCAAATTTTTAAAAGTTTCTAAACAGCAGTCTAGTCACAAATTAGTTTGTAAGATTCAGTTGCTGGATATTTTTTCAAGGGTCTTAAAAGGGCTCAGGAATTCATATGGGGTTATTTTGCAAGAAACTCTAAACCCGAAGATGATTTATAGAATGTCAGTGTTATTAACTGAAAATTCATAATTCTTTTTCCTGAAATTTTAGAAAGAAACTTATTCTGTGAAGTAAAATTAATTTTCCTGGCATAAATTTTTGAAAATTACAATTATTTTATGCAGAATCTCCTGCATGTGGTATATTGTGGTACTATTTGAAACTGCTAAACTCAGTGTTGAAATTCCAAAGATGATTACAGTTCTGAAATATAATTCAATTAAGAGAGATGATAGTTTTGGATATAATTTGTAAAATTAAATTTCTTGGGCTACCAGTAAGTGGTTTCGTGAAATCATGCATTATGATCCTTCCTCATCAGCTGCAGTGTAAGTGCCCAGTAGCCTTTACAGTTTTTATTTCACCATCAAAAGCTTTAGGGGTAAGGTTTGCTCACAATTTCCTTCTTTCCTTTCAGTTTTCAGAAATATTTCATGTGGTTTGTTTGCATTTTCAAATGTTCTGAATGCAGGTAAGGTTTTTTATTCTCCTAGACCATTGAACAGATCTACTGCTATTCAATTCTGCTAAAAACTGAGGGACTAATCCATGTTCATGATCAGTTTATCTTCCATAAAGTACCTGTCTTTATGGTTTCGATTAGGTTTGGAAGTTTGTAGTCATTCCAAAGTTTTTCTAAAAGATAGAAGTAAACGGCTTTCAGGAATATTCTTTCAGATATAGTGTCTACCTTAAAAAGAGGATACATGCTATGCATGAGTAACTTGGATACTACAGTGTTCCTTATCCATAACTAGGGCCTAATTCTCACCTAACTGTGACTAAATTAAAGCGTTCATTATACACTGAGTGTGTTAGTTCAGAAGAAAATAGGTGATATGGAAACTGTGATACAAACCTTCAGACCTTGGTCCTAGGCTTAAAGAAAGAAATAGCAAAGTTCCTACTGACTCTGATGGTCCATGATCTGAGACTGGAACAAGGTTGGTTGCAGAAGATTTTTATTAATGGTGTAAGACTTTGACAGAGACTGACAGGCTTAAACTCTTGTAAATGTGTTTTCATTCCAGGCACTGCCTTATGAATGTTTCATATTGTCATCACTGTAGTCCCTGCTATGCTCCTCACTGTCATTGTTACAGTAGGGTACCTATTCATGTGAAAAACCTATACAGAATAGAAGAGTAGATTGTAAAAAACCAATGGGAAAGCAGTGATCTCAGACACTACTGAGATCAAAGATCAATGTCTCTTCCCTTTCATGTAATTTCGATAGCATATTCAACATCTGTTATGAATTCTGCATCATCTGTGCTACAGGAAGTAGAATATAAAACTATGTACATTTTAGAGACTTGCACTTCCTTAATTGTTAACTGCAAAAATTTTGCAGTGGCTGTGGCTTCACAGTAGTACAGCTTGTAATTGCTTGTAAACTACACCAGGGCCAAAGTCTTCCGACTGTCACCATGCTGTCATTCAGAGGCAAAGACAAGAATGATTTCTGTCCAATTAGCCTGGAAATGTATACCTCTTTAAGCTGCAAAAATTCAGATACACTTGGATGAGAAGGAACTTCTATTTCTATCACTGTGTTGATGGAAAGCAACAGCTGAATTCCAGCCTAGCTGCAGGAAGACCTTATCAACCTACTGTCTGAGGCTGATGAATTTTTCAATTCCGTTCTGCAAGTCTGCTAATAATAGACACTAGAGCTTTAATCTTATTTATTTATTTGATCTTGCCTGCTTTAATTGGATAATTGTTGATTGCTAACTTTATTTGGCTTTTTCAATTAGCTTAATTTTTAGAAAATGTTCAGACACTGGGCTGGATTTTGTCTATTACTGTTCTATAAAATGGGGGTGATTCAACAGAAATCAATATTGCTTACTGCACTGTCCTTTAAGGACTGAATCCTGTTCCCATGAGCTTTTATAGGAAATGGTTTAGGCTCATAGTTACAGATTAAAAAATATACAAAGAAGATAAAAATTCACCGGAAAAAAATATTAATTTTGGTAAGCTTTGTACTACAGCAGAGACATACTTGACATTTCTCAACATTAATGAACTAGACATACTAAAAATTAAAAAAAAAAAAAGAAAAAAGCAGAATTTCCACTATTTTGCCAAATATAAGGACAGGGTAAAAAAAAAAGAGAGAGAGTGAAGTGGGAGGGAGAGAAAGAGAAAGAGATATTGGTTGTCCTTGGCTTCTTAAATGAGGAACTTTGTACTTGGCTGGACTGGAAATTATTTTTGCTGGTAATGTTTTTTTTTTCTGGCTGGGAAATGGGTTAAGAATCTCTCCCCCTGGCAACTTCTTTCTTTTTTTGGGTAGCTAGCTTAAAGAAACACCCTTGTTTATTTTGGCTGTCTGAATTTGCCTGCTGTAGACAGAAGAATCAGAAAAAGAGGGATGTAACAGCACATCTGCAAGTGGATGATCAATCACAGTCACATACTACAAACAGAAATAATGTTTAAAAGTGTTAGCAATGATCTGGTGATATTGTAGGTCTGTTTTTCTTTCAGAATATACATGTCCAATATATCACTGTTGAGAAGCTTTACTTTCTTAGCCAATGTAAAATTATTTGAGTGCATTAGCTCTAATAAACTTCCATTTGTAGATGCCTATTTTATCTTCAAAAGGAGGGAACAAACATCTTTCATTACTTTCCTCACCATCCTCCCTCCCCCAAACCTTGAACTGTGTATTGATGTCCTTGACAACACAAAAATAAAGTTCTGCATTAAACTGGGAGGAACGATCCAGAATAATTAAAAGAAAGCTGCAGCCTTTCATTTCCACACAGCCTCTGGAAAACTCATGCTGCGAGAAGAATTTCTAACTATAGAGGACTGTGAATTGCACATGATAAATAACTGTGCAATCTTCTCCAACTCCTCCCTTAGAGGGTTTGAAAGGAGGAAAAAATCCAAACTTTTGGTCCATATATTGACAGGAGGAGGGAGGGATGAAATAACATTTTCTTATCTATCCCTTTAGTGCCATGAAAGGCACTGAATGCAAGTTGCCTGCAAACATATGTCCATATTTTGAGAGAGTGCAATTATTCGGGGAGAGGGCATTGCTAGAATGAAGAAATATTCCTCCTCACTAAAAGCCACAGGCATTTTCTCTACGTAGTTACTGTTGACATTGGCGGAACTGCTCTGCAAAATTCCCACTCTGCACCTGTAAATTCCCCCAAGGCACATTTGAAACCTTAGGGGATGGAGAGCCAGGGACAGCATACGGGCACGGTCAGGGCCTACGTGCATGTGAGATGGTTTTTCAAGCATACCTCAAGGTCAAAGAATCCACGGGAAAAACATCCCACAAAAGTCTCTGTGGGTTTGCAGCACTGTGATCCCTGCTGACTCTGTGGGTGTCCAGACCCAACCCCCCAACATTCCTCAGGACATTATGCAGTGGAAACTGTGGCTTGAGCCTGCAGATCATTCTGCCTGATTTTTGGCCATCCCATGACTTTTTTCCATGGGAGGATGTTAACTGAGCCAAAGTGTTTAACTGAATCTGGCAATTCTCAGCCATTTGCTGGCAGCCACCAATTTGGTGAATCGACATAATTTGTGACACTCTCAGTGTGGGAAACTAAATGGAGACATTTTTATTTTAAAAAGAATTAGCTCAGCTCCTGTGAAGAAAAAAATTTGGAGAAAAAAAAAAGATTTTTTCCAGGACTANTGTGGGAAACTAAATGGAGACATTTTTATTTTAAAAAGAATTAGCTCAGCTCCTGTGAAGAAAAAAAATTTGGAGAAAAAAAAAAGATTTTTTCCAGGACTAATTATTTCTTGTGCCTGAAATGATGACACAGGCAGTATAAAACTGTGGGATGAAGTGGAAAACCACTGCTCCTAAACAAGACAAACCATGACTGCCCACTCCCATTAAAAATTCTAGGAAACAGGGACAAACTCCACGGTTTAAACTGTAACCTTAGCAATGTGCTGTGCTGTCAATAAGAGGTAATACACAGCTACCCAGGAAAAAAAAATTCTTCCAGTCTTTCCTGCACCTCTTTTCATTGGGAAAATAAATACTACTTTTTGCTTACCCTGCCCTCCCTTCTTCAGCTGCTCTCTAAAGTGATTTCTTCTTTGACATGCTCACATGAATGTTGCACAACATAGCATCCACTCTAGCTGCCAAACTAGGCATGTAGCTGGAACTATCATCATTTGCGTTGTCTCCAAATGTAATGGCTTCCCCTTGAAAGCCTGCTTTTGGTTCCTCCTGTTCCTGTGGAAAAGAGTCCTTGCCCAGTAAAAACTGCCATCATTAAACCTAATAATGAAACACTGCTCTTGAAGGGGTGCAAAACTCAGGGAAGGCAAACCGTAGTGGAGTAAAAATCAAAAAGCAGCTTAGAGTTTATTCTCAACATAAATGCTTTTATGGCATCATACTTCAGCTGGCAGTAGCCAATAGTCAAAGTGTTTCCAGAATGCTGGGGCTTGTATTTCCACCTCTCTCTCCTCCTGCCATAGCTCTGAGCAGATTTAACAGGACTTTACTGAATCAACCTCAATCACTTAAACTGATTTTGAGCCCATAATTTTTTTTTTTTGTCTCTGTGAAATTAATTTCACCATGTTAAAAAGTATTAGGTGTTCATCTTTTGTAAGAAATGAAAATAGCTCATGATCTGGGGTGTTATTTTTTTCCTTTCCATTTAAACAAGAGAATCATGTGAAAAATACAGCCTAGGGTTTAAAATAAGTAGATTCAGGACTCCAGAGAATTTAAGCAAAGCAAAATGAGCCTTGCAGTGCTTTCTGTTTAGTTATGTGTTACAGTTGAATATTTGGTATAAGGGCAGTGAATTAGACACAAAAAA
>VXBC01001852.1:1407820-1480151 GCA_013399945.1 Ploceus nigricollis | reverse complement strand
AAAAAAAAAAAAAAAAGGCTATTGGCCAAATCTGCTGCCATTTGTATACCACAGCAATGTACCAAGATCTTGAATAAAATGATACACCCTCAACAAGTAAAAATAACACCACTGAAATCAAAACTTATTTCTTCACATGGGCATTAATGTAAAATGGAAGACTTGACACAAAATAAATAAACACAGAACTTAGAAAACTATTGTCATTTGACCATGTCCAGTCATCCCAGAATGTCAGCTTCTCAATAAATACTAAATCAAAAAGTTGGAATACGAGCTAAATACAGAATCTAAATATGTCGGTAACAATGGTGTTCAAGATCAAGTTGGGTGGAGCTATGAGCTGTCTAATCTAGTGAAAGGAGTCTCTTCCCATGGCAGGGAGGGTGGAACTAAATGATCTCTAAGGTCACTTCCAACCCAATCCATTCTATGACAATTCTCTGTGTGCTTTGTTCTTTTTACTCTTCTCTTTTATGCTGTGTACTCTTACAGGCTTAACAATCTTTTTTCCTTTTTCAGCGATTTGAGTTTTCAACCCCTGAAAATGTTTAATTAGGCAGATTTTCATCTCAGAAAAGATATTAAGCCAGAGAAATGACAACATTATATTTAACAATTAATTATTTTTCCCAATGATAAAGACTATTTTAATAACCATCTAGAGTGTCAAATGGAGTTATAGATACATACTGCATGAATACTAACAACAAATTAATCACTGAAATTTTATATTTTGTTTCCTTTTGGTTGAAAAATATTTATTAATACAATATGCTCTCAAGATTTGGTAATTGGATTAGCCTCTTACATCATATAGGCTGCTGGTTGCTTGAGTGATTTGAGTACTCGTTTATTAAGTTAAAGTTACACTGCAAAAAACTAGATTAATATTTTTTGTATATTTCTGAATATATAATTGATGAGTTCTAATTTTCACCATGTCCCTTATTCTCTAGAACTATTTCTCTGTGAGACTATTTTTCTTCATTCTTAATGGGAAACTGTCCAGTACTTTAGTGATTACTAACAAATGAAAAATAAATCTGGAGTCAAGTGTGATTGCTTTGCTAGAAAGAATAAGGGGAATCTTATGCAATAATCTCTACTGCTTGTTTTCAGACACTATCTAATTCTCTATGCACTCTATGTCTCTAAAATCCATAAAATCTCCTTGTCACCACAATTTCTCCAGGATTCTTCTCTATGTATAAGCCTGAGTTGTGTGAAGTGAAATTGTATCTTAAGTAAATTTTCAGTATACTGCAGGTTGAGGTGATCGATCCCATTTTCTACATCAAACTACAATCCCCTGGGGTAATTTGTCTCTCCAAATCCTGTTCACAGTCCATCCTATCAGTAAGACTGCTTTGCCAGAAAAGTTTTCTGAAATATGCATGTAGATGGATAGTATACTTTTTGTCCATAATCTAACCAACATATCTATGGAGGTTAATTTTCTGATTAAGAAAACTTGCTTAGTGTTTTGAAGAACATAATGACTCATTTGTATGTTTTACTACTAGAACACAGTTACCCAGTCAAATTTTGTATTTCAAAATAAGATTGAAGTATTTCTATGTTTCACAATTTTATAAATACAATCGTAATTTTAATTAGCTCGATATCGTCTGTGTATATGAAATTCACTCTGCTTCTGGATATAAAAACAGTTTAAATTTTCTCACCATTACAGAGGAACCTCAGAAGCACGGAACTTATTCTAGGCTTTGGATGTGTCATTTCTGCTGCAGGTAAAAAAAGGTGGGAAGTTGCTTGGAAGACCATAGAAGTCCTTCTCTTCTTGACACCCAGAGGCTGGGAAACATTGAAAGTCACGAGCAGTGTTGCTGCTGGGAAAGATAACTCTGTGAAATATTAGCCAATAGGTCACAATTCCTTGTTTAGTTGCAGCAGTGTTACTTAACGTGATGCCTCAGAGCTTTTAGCAGGTGAAGTAGGCAGTCTGACCAGAGCAAGTTCACTGTTATTAGCACTCTTTGTTCCTGCCTGGAATCAACCCTGACCAAAATAATTGTCATAATCTCAGTAATTTTTTCATTATTTAGAAGTTAGTCTTTGTTTAAGTAGTACATGTCTATATATACATTCAAATAGGTAAACTACTTGACCTGAACTTTCTTGGTTTTCCCAAGACATCATATTCAAAGGCAATAGTTTGTATTAAGGACCCAGTAGAGATAATTTGATTTAGCCTTACCTCTACAGAGCAGCTGAGTTTACTTAGTAGCAAACCCGTAAATTCAGATAATCCAGGCATATATAGGTCAAAATACTCACCAAGGAACAATAAAAGCATGTCACTTCTGTTAGCTGATCTTTTAAAAGATGTCTTGTTGTCATTTCAGGCCTGGGTCTTCTGATTTTCGATGGAATTGTTCCATTTTATCTGAGATGTAAAATTCTTTGAAATGGAAATCCTAAATCATTACCTCTTGACAGCTTCAAAGGATTGATAGCCCACTTTGAATCTCTTTGAAGTACTTACTTCAAATTAAAAAACAAGTTACCCTGAAAGAAGACAATTATACCTTGAGCAATAGACATTCTCTCTAAAAGGTTTCCTGGTCCATGAGCATCTTTGAAGTATGTATTATTCACCAATTGTACCTCAGAGTTTAACCAGTAATAAACACGCCCTTGTAATACAGAGATGCAGTTTGACATTTCAGTAGTCAGAGAGGAATTACAATTCGTTTTAGTCACTATGTACAACATTGCTCCAAATAACCGAATTAATATGAGGAAATCAGGTATTACAGGAATAGCAAGAAAAAGATGTCTTCTAACTCCCAACTTCATCTCAGACTACAAATTACAGGATTAATTCAGCTAAAAAAAGCATAATGCTTCCCTGCCCCCTTCTTTTCCTGAGAAAATTAGTTGCTTATTTTGACTCTTTATTAACCTAATCAATAAATAATTCCTGAATTTCAAGACCTGTAAGTCTATATTGCTTAATTAATATTCAGGAGAAGATGTGCTGTTTCCAAAATTTATACATTAAAACTGGAGTAATAAAATCTCCAAATTGAAATTCTACATTCTTGACCTTTTTTGAAGAAAATGATACATATGAAAGATTGTGATCAACTTAGATTTATGTGTTGTTTTCTTCTACTCTTCTCCTTTATGTCTTATTTTTTTCCCATTTTAGTCATAAAATTAAAGGCTAGGGCTTAAATAAAGAAATGATAAAACAAAGCTTTTGAATCTAATCGATAACCTTTAAATAAATGAATAGGCCTTCTTTTTTTAGGACTTTGATTATAATTTTTACAAATTTTCATGATCAGGCATATAGGGGAGACTAATTATGTATCTAAGACGCAAGTAGAGTTAAAGTGGTGTTTCCTTCTTTTTCCCACTGTACCTGTGAAAACCCCAAATATAACAAATGGTCTGTTCAGAGAAATCCCTGGTCATTCCTGACTGACATCTATTTTCAGAGTTTACTTGCCACACAAAATTTCACTGTGTTTAGAAGAGTCAGCAGACTTGGGTAGACTGAAGATCTGATAATAAAGGAAGAGCAGGCACAGTGTCATCTTTCCCACGCAAACTATATGCTTCTTTCAAAGCATAGTTAATGCCATCTCATTTGCAAGTGTATACAACTGGCAAGTTAGACTTCTGATTTTCATGGCTGGCAAAAAAAACTAAGGGAACACTGGACACTGTATCAGAAGAATTCATGCCTCCTTAAGAGGAGGTAAGCAGCTGGCAAGCATCAAATATACTGTGATCTGGGCTTTACACAAGAAACATTATCTTGACAGTATATAAACTATCTTTACAACTCTCTCTCTAGCATTCCCTTTCAAGGGAAATTCCTAGAGAAGATGACTAAATAAAAGCTGTTCAAGGAGGTGTTTCATACTTCATCCTCCTGTTTCATACTTCATGCTCCAAGGGGAATAAAAGGGAAAAAAATCTCACTAGTCTGATTCTTGAACTCACATATTTTGATATAATTAAGTGCATCAGCATTGAATGTACTCAAATTATGCCACCACAGACCCTTCAGATCAAGATCAAAATGAGGTTCAGTGTATCAGTCCGTTTTTACTTGTGTTGATAATGTTGATCCACTTATTCAGATCCCTCCTGGTTTTTTTAATTGGAAATTGATTTATTGAAATACAACACAATTTCTCTACCTCTCAAAATAGTACTGTCTAGATAGAACATTCAAAACAAGAAACAATATTCTTTTTACCATGCATGGTAAGAGAGATACTTTATTAAGTGAGCTGATGTTCAAATAACGATGTCTAAAACCTGATCTTGTTATTCTTTCTACTAGTTACAATAATGAGTAACACAGAATATCAGCTTAAAATGGATAGAATGAAATTCCAAGCAAAGGAAACCCACAGCATCCCAAAAACATCACTTAGAGGGTGCTGACTAAAACTGAACAAGAGGCAGGGAATGACATGAGGTGCCTTCATCTTTCATTATTTCTTCTCTTCCATACATAAAAACAAGCCCAACTATGTGAATTCAAGCTTTGGATTAAAGAAAATTGGCAAGCACGCTAAGCATGTGAGCATGGTCTTTTTTTCCCCTAATAGAACACCAGTTCTCTGAGTGCTACAGACAGAAATACCAGATCCCTAGGTGTCATAAAAATACTTCTGAAAATCAAATATCTCTTTACAATATAATCCAGAGTATGTGGAGACGTCAAGAGTTGTAACAGCAAAAATTTCAAGTCACTGATCCAAAAATCTCTGCTTATGCGTATGCAAGGGTCATTGACCTCACTGTAGTCAAACCATGGTGAGCTGGCAAGGTTCTGCCCTGTGCTGTGTGTCCAGTCAGATTTGCAAACAGGCACACCTATGGTTTCATCTGTTTCAGGTTTTCTCTCATTAGGGTATGAGTGGGGTATTTTTAGTTTTCAAGCCAAAATTTGAAAGACCCATCGGACTAACAACGTTGATGATAACTAATAGCTCTTTGGGTTACCAAGAAACTCTTATCACCAGGAGAAATTGCAAGGTACTGTGTGAAAATTTCTAGTGTGAAGTATGGGTGGCTCTTGTAGTAAGTCTTTATTGCTGGAGGTTGTTCCTCTTATTCCACTGCTTTTTACATAGTTCACAGCTTTCAGCAGCTCTGTCTGGATGTTTTTGAAACATGATCAAGTATTGTTTGAAGGCTCCAAATTGATGCTTTGCTTTAATCACCTCCTTAAATATCTGAATTGCCTGTAAAGTAAACAAAATAAGTATGTTTAAAAGAACACTTTTGAAGCATTTTCACAACTCTAAGTTGGCCCATAAACAGCTTTACTCATGAGTCGCAGCCTTTCTTTTTCCTCATTGCTTCTTTCTGGTTTAGCTCAAATATTCTATCTCAAATATTATATACAAAACATGTCCAGATGTCTTCCTAATATGCAACCAATCCTACAAGCACACAGTTTAAAAATATTTCAGAAAATCGCAGTAAGCAGATAATAGAGAGAACATAGCTAACTCATTTTAGCTAATGTAGCACAGTTTTCCATGGTATATATTTAGTTCTTGATGCCTGTCTCTCATGAAATAGCTCCTGAAATAGTTCTCTCATTTCCTTCAGGAGACACATTCCTAAACCAATACATATTACACTGCTGAAAGTTTTCCTAATATCCAACCTATACGTGTTTAATTAATTTGATCCTATTGCTATTATATACATCCCTCCACACTTTACCTTCTCTTTCTGTGCACATTTGGAAAATATATAGACTGCTTAGAACAAATCCTCACTGAAGCCATGCTGATTTAAACCAGATGAGTATCTGGCTCTTTATGTCTACTAAATAAATCACTTTAAATCTTTCCTCACAGCTTAGTCTCTATAGATCCCTGACCGTTTCAAAATTTTTTTTTTTTTAGTTAAGAAAATGAGAAGAATGACAGTACTAGTGCAGATATTGTGAGTCTTTAGTAATACAGAATGCAGCTTTCCTCTCCCTCCATTGACTTTGTTCCTCTGTAAACTTAATAGACCTTGTAATTATTTTAGTTGCCATTTGCATATCCTGACCTCCTCCCTTATTAGAACTCAAAAGGAAATTTCTAAGTATTCTTTCCTTCTGAATTTCTATTTCCCTTGAATACCTGGGGTTTGGAAAATTTATGCCTCATAGGTGTAATGCAATAAAACACGATTTGTTTCTGTTCTCTCTTGCAATTATTTCTAAGGTAGGGAACATATCAATTCACAAGCCAAATCAAAATTTACACAAGAATTGGTGTGTGAAAGGTATAAAGTAGCCATGCTGAAACAGTAACAGAAATATGACTCTTGATGAACGAGGTTTAAATTTTGTATGTTTTAAAATTCTTTTTTTTGTGCTTAACACTTGGGGTGCACAGATTGCTCAGCTCTATTCAGTTGCTACAGTGGAATTATGTCCAGATATGTGTACTCTGCTTCTCCCTGTGTACAGAATGGGTAGTTACCAAGTCCTGTGACTGCTAACCCCAAATTTTAATAATTTCTTCTGTTTAAATTTTGCTGTGTTTTTGTTTCATCCCATTAAGCACTAATCTGTTGATTTTTAACAGACTACATGACTCATTTTATGTAATATTATCCATTTGTTTTTTTCTAAATCAACATATAGTGCTCCTCATACATAGTACACAGAGTACATCTGACAATTTTTTCTGACAGTCCAGTTTAGCCTCATTCTATGTCTAGGATTTCTGGCCCTGTTCAGCTGACTCTTGTGGCCTTGAGATGTTTGGCAAAGACCTCAGGTACAACCTAACTCACTTAAGGCATAACATGATCTTAGCCAAAGCAGCCCTGACTGGCAAGGTCATGACAGTAACTATTAGTGTAATCAGTCCTAAAAGACTCTCATGAATCAAGACCTTGTTGTGTAATACCTGCTGGTTTCAACTGTGGCTAGATCTTCTGGGGAAAAAGAATGATGAATGCTGGATCCCTGCAGTTAAAAATAATTTACAGGTAACATCCCTGGGGTACAGATTTTTTCTTATAAATCTCTCTGAATCTTCCAAAACTTTGGAAGCTGCTCTAGGATCAGAGTTCTCAGCTTCTCAGAAATACAGAAAAAATCGAATTTTGTCGAAAAAATGGGGCAAAGACTAAAAGAGAGAGAAGAAAATAGGATTGTGATGATTGATGCATAAATCAGGAGCCCTGACAGAAAGCTCAGAGGAGTCATTTTGGCTTCTGGGAAGATGAGAGAAAACTAGGAAACTGCAAAAGAGTTTCAAGGAAAAGGTAGGTGCAGAATTTTGTAGCACTTGATCTGGAAAAAGAATTCAAAGGTATTGATGTTATTGGGTACTCTCATTCTTCCCCACTTTAATATTGCCTTCTCCACTGCCTCTGTTTCATTTGAGAACAGGATTTTAACTTACACAGAGTTTTCTTTCCAAAGACCAAATTTCTCCTTTAGAAATAGCCCTTTATTCACCATCCCTCCACTTTCTGCCTAACACAAGGAGACCAGATGTAGAAAGAAGGAGTAAGATCTTCTCTAACTGAGCAGGAAAGAAAGAGATGAAGAAAGCAACAGAAGTGGCAAATTCTTCTCCTGAGATTGCAAGGCCTGGAGAAAGAGTCTGAAGGCAGCTGCTCCAGCTACCATATAGAGTTGATTCATCAAAAAACATGATTTCATGACCTCTCACATATACGATTAGCCCTTACAGAGCAAGAAACTGGCTTTTTGGATCACACATTACTCAAGTAGTCAATGGAAAGAAAATGCTGCCTATTCTCTTATTGTCATGGTCTCTTCCTGCCACAAAGGAATTGAAATTTAAATGTAAAATCTTACAGTATCTTACTTTTTCCTATCTACTGTGAAAATTGTCAAGTATTATAACCTAGACCCTAGATATGAAAACTATTTAACTCATAACCTTAAGAAATTATGTATAAATGATGCAAGGATAAGTAGCCACAGAATAGATCACCGATCAGCAGAGAGCTGATTTGGAGCTATTTGGAGTTAATCTGAGGGCATTTGCTTTTGCAATACCAGGTAACATTTATCTTGTGGTTCAGAAATATGTTATGACAACAACGTCTGAAGATGTAAAATACTCAAAACCAGCTTGAAAATAGAAATTATTTACTGACGTTGTTTAGCTTTCCTGCCTTCTATGTGTCTCAGATTGTATTTACCCAGGTTTGCCAGCTCTATTATGTTGTATTTATTCATTGCTCCTCCAACACTGTTAAATTTCTAGTTATAGTAACACTTTTTGCTGTTATATTCTTCTGGTATAATTGACGTCACTGTTGCAGTGTGTATGGAAAGAATCATATAGCTTTGTTTATGTTTCACAGATTGGTAGTCATAGTTATTTTAACTGCAGGGTAGGAACAATTCTCAAAAATACTATCTTTTTTTTTTTTAGAAAAGTTTACTGCATTGCTAACTCTTTAACTCTTCATCATGTTTGGAAGATGTTTTAATTGAGAAGCGACCAGCACAGTGACTGATAATACAGCTAAATATAATCTAGTGCAGGAAAACCACAGGATTCAAAAGGCAGTCCTCTGTTGGCAAGTAACAGGACAATGCATAGGAAGTTCTTCCTGAAAACAAGGAAGAACTTTACTGTGAATGTGACTGTGTCCTGAATCCAGCCCTGCTCCTGCAAGAAACTGCTCTAAGTCTTCCCTTCTCTTTTGCATTCTACCAGAGTGATCATTCCCAGTTTGCTTAGGTAATCTCCCCCTTTGTTATTACATTTCCTCACAGTTTATTATTTCAAATAGCCTGATGATAGTTTGGTTAAAAGACCAGTATTGTGTAAGTCTGTTCTTAGAATCACAAATTGTTTTAGTTCCCTGTCTCTGAGAAATTATTTTGTCCATAGTACTTCTAAGTCACAGAGGTCATGCATAAAGTCTTGTCGCACTGCACTATTCAGTTAAAGCAAGATTATAAAGAACACTGACAAAAAAAACCCTATCCCTCATCTGCAATGATCAGCTTCACTGAGTATGTCACAAGTTTCCTCATTTCCCATTCAGTAAGAGCTAATTATCACCAATCTACTGAGTTGGAAATTGCCTTACATACCAAGGAGCCTGCTGATCCTCTGACTTGTAAACAGCTTTACTAATTTTCTAGCTTCGTCCCTTATGAGGTTACAAAGATGCTCTGTGATGGCAAAACTTCTGACATCATATATATATTATTCAATTAATGGGAAAACATATTTGAAAAACAAAATTTAAAAATGTAAATGACTTAGCAATATCCACTTTGTGTTTTCTTACAGCCTGAGATCTTTACTTACATAAATTTTCATAGCAGAATCACAGAATGGGTAAGGTTGGAAGGCACAACTGTGGGTTGTCAGGTTTAACCTCCCTGCTATAGCAGGGTCATCTTAGAGCCCATGGCACAGTATTGTGTGCAGATAGTTCTTAAATATCTCCAGGGAGAGAATAACCTCTCTGGGCAATCTCTTCCAGTGCTGAGTCACCAGCACAGTAAAGAAGTTGTTCCTCTTACTCAGAAGAAACTTCCTGTGCATTGTCCTATTGCTTAGAACCACTGAGAAGAGCCTGGGTTCATCCTCTTGACATCCTCACTTCAGATACTGATAGACATTGATGAGGTCCCCTTCCCAACATCTCTTTGTGGGGCTGAATAGGTTCTACTCTGCCAGCCTGTCCTTTTAAGAGAGATGCTCCAGTCCCTTAATCATTTTTGTGACCCTCCACTGAATTCACTCCAGGAGCTCCATGTTGTCTCTTTTTCACTGGAAAGTGCAGAACTGGACGCAGCACTCCAGATGTGCCTCATCATGGCTGAGTAGAGGGGCAGGATCACCTCCCTCAACCTGCTGGTAATGCTCTTCCCAGCACACCCCAGGATTCCTTTGACCTTCATGGTCACAAGGGCACTGCCGGCTCATGGACAGTTTGTTGTCCACCAGGACCCCCAGGTGCTTCTCCACAGAGCTGCTTTCCAGCAGGTCAGTCCCAGCCTGTGCTGGTCCATGGGGTTATTCCTCCCGAGGTGCTGGACCCTGCACTGTCCTTTGTTGAGTTTCAGGCAGTTCTTCTCAGCCCATCTCCCCAACCCTTCTGAAGGGTTCACAGAACTTTGGGGTGTCAGCCACTCCTCCCAGCTTTTTGTCATCAGTGAGCCTGCTGAGGGGGCATCTGCCCCTTCATCCAACTTATTCATTGATGAATAAGTTAAAAAATATGGAACCTTGGAGGACACCACTGGTGACAGGTCTCCAACCAGACACATGCCACTGATTATAACCCTTTTTTATCTGCTGTTCAGCCAGTTCTCAATCCACCAAAACAAATAATATACAAATACAAATAATACAAAAAATAATTGAAAAATATAATGTCAAGCAACGTGAATCTCATTTCTGGTTTGGTTTGGTTTCTTTTGGTTTGGTTTTGCTTTTAGTTTGGTTTTCTTAACCTTGTGATTCAAAAGAGAAATCATGAAATCTCTGAAACCATGATAATTGTTTCAATGTAGAAATTAACAGGTGTCAGAGCACCAAAATTCCACCTGCTCAGAGACTTTCCATTAGCCTCCTGACTATTTTTCCTCGGCATCTTTTTTTTACATGTCTCCTATAGGTTTTGCAAATTTGAAGTATAGTTCTCTCAGTGTTCCCAGTGGCTGACAAAGCAAATATTTCGTAAGAACGTTCTTGAAACTTCCTGAAGGTCTGACAAAAGCAACTTACAGTGGAAGTTCACTGGAAGAGTTCTTACCAAGGTAAATAGAAAGTGCAAATTGCTTAAGTGCAAAAATCTGCTTAAGTTTAACCAGACAACAGATATCAAAGAATACACTAAATTAAAACAGAAAACAGGCTTTTAATTGTTAAAAGCATTTTGACTAAAACTAACAAGTCAAAATTCTAAAAAAAAAAAAAAAAAAGCTACAAAATATTAGTGATTCAAGCCTTTTGCTTGATCTTATCTCAGAAAAAAAAAGTTAATAATTAAACAATTTTATTATTCACTTTAATGAAGGACTATGTAACTGTTTCTAAATCATGAAAAGATATTAAACAAGGAATGCAGATAACACATAACATAAAATCACATAACATGATTTTAATAAAACCTAGAGATTAAGCCTACAATTACCTGTTGAAGACATAATTTATTAATTCTGATCAGATCCTGTACATTTAATCAATTTTGCTCATTTAAGTAGTGCAAACATGCTTCAGGTAAAAGTTGAAGGAGAATAAAACTACTTCAAAAAAACTTTAGGCTTGCCCTTACTGTAAGGGGTGTATTGCTTCTTTTGACTGTCATGTTCCTTTTGTGACAAAGATTCTGTCTTCTTTTCCTGCGGGTGCCTCTGCTATTGCTGTTCCCTGGGGCCATGAAGTGTGTGACAGTCAAAGCCTTTTTCTCAGGCGGAATAAACAACCCAATTTCAGTGCTAAGGAGGCAGTGGAAGTCTGTTGGAAAAGGTCACTAAACACTTCCAAATGCTACCAATTAATGTATTTGGTGGATTGTGCTAAGGAGTATGGATTATAGAAGCAAATCCCATCTTAGTTCAATACTGCAGGCTCAGTGGTCACTAGAAATGGCTTTTATAATAGTAAGCCAACAATAGTTTGGAGATTGTGAAGTCTGTTTTCTTTTTCAGCTCAAAATGAATGGGACATTTGTCCTGATTGTCAGATCTCTGATGTTTTCAGTCTAAAGCACTGTTACTATGTTTCTCTGAGTTTCTAATCTGCATTCCCATTATAACCATCATCCTTATTAATAAAAGCTTTATTTTTATATATACATGAAATTCTGAATTATAAGCTGTATTTGATACTTCTTGCGATAATTGCATCTCATCAAAGGTCAAATATTGACTGTCATCTAAATAAGACACTCCTGAGGATGGTGTTGCAGTATGTTCATCTGAATCATCTGTTTCCTCACTGAAACTTTTGATGAATATTTTTAAACTTTGTGGCAAACCTGAATGGTTGTAGTAAATTTCCTATAATAGCTCTGAATTTAGCTCTATAATAGCTCTAGAATTTTGCTTTTCTGTTTGCTTCTGCAGTAGTTGAGATATCTATCAGGTTTTCAATAATCAGAGCCACAGGTTAAAGTGTAAACGTCAGAGTTTGAGGATTTATGCATTGTTCTGTAAGCCCAAAACATTTTGATCTTGGTGTGTCAAACTATCAGTAAGCCAATTTGTGATGTTATTTCATTCTGCCTTTTCCCATAATGAATTGATTCACCTTTTTGGTCTTTCACACTGCCTGCATAACACTTGAATGGAGAATTGCAGGGATCCAGGTTTATTTGAAAATAAATTATTAAAATAATCTTTTTAGAACAACAGACAACCTTTGGATCTCTATTTTTAGTCTGGTTGAACTGCCATTTGAAAGGATCCTATCAACCATAAATCTAAATCCTCCCATGTACTGTAAAACTATGAAAAGTCTGGGCTGTATCAGTGCTTTTTCTCATCATTAAGTCAATGGAAATGCCACACTGCAGAAATAAAGGAATTCAACCTTGTCTGAAAAGGACTACATAGCAAAAGAAAAAACTGTTATGCAGTTTAAATTCATGGCTAAAATATTCTTTTACTTAGACTGTACAAACTACCATTTGATAGAAAAGCTTGATGAAGTTAAATATTTTTACTGGCATCCTGCAGCACTCCAGACAGTGTGAAACTTCAAGAAAATGAGACTGCTCTCAGTCTGGCATCTAGGCACATCAATGGTCTGACCACAGTCACATTTTTTTAGGCATCATGGAACAGGAGAATTTTAAGTTATGTTTTAGAGGCAAATAATGATGTGGCATTGCAGGAACATTTCCTATCATCAAGAGGTAGCAAAAAGCAAAGTGCAATATCTTTTGTTTGGAAAAAAAATAGCTCTTGGCCAGTGAAGAAATGTCACAGTGAAAGAGAGGCCAGATTCTCAGCAGTAAGAGAGATGATATACAATGTGGGGTTAGAAAAGAAAGATCTCAAAAGTGAACACAAAGATCTCAGAAGTGAAAATAAATTACCTATGCAAGGTATGACAGACAACAGAAAATCAGAGAAATGGTGTGAAAAATAATTTAAGGTTTTAAAGGAGGAATATTTTGACAACAGGAGAAGTAAACAGACCTCAGAAGTCCCTAGTCCTCTCTGGGATCAATTTCAATGTCCTGCAATGCCATGTGAAATCTGGGTATTTGCCTAAGTCTTAGTGTGAGACCAAAAAAAAAAAAAATCAATTAAACTATGAGTTTTATCCATACTTGATTTCCAAGCCTAGACTGGAAAAAAGTCTAGATCCTTCTCTGACCTCCTAGTCCTTCTTTGGACAAGATATTTAATATTGATAACATCATGAGATCAGGCAGAGTTAGCCTAGGGATAAAGAGAGGGTTGAGGTAGTCATGCTTCTTCCCAGGAGTCAGCCAGAAGGCAAAGGTACCCCAGTGAGGTAATCATGGATCTCCCTTCCAAACCATTAAGATCTGAAAGCTAAAACTTGGAAACTTTACTACCTTCAGCTTCCAATTTATCAAGAATTTTAAAAAAAATCTTAGTAAACTTCAGTGATCACCAGTGGACCATTCTACTTTTTTTATAGCGAGGATGAATTAATGTTGTCTGGAAGGTAGATTTATTGCTTGTGAATGTTGTAGATCATAGACCAAAAAACCCATCAAGTAATAGATAAATTTTGCAGATTAATTAATTATGGTCTTTAAGGCTATCAAAAACACATTTGTCACATTTTTTTGCTAGAATGTTAACAGTTTAATGACAAGCATTCTCCATTCCCACAAACTTTTAAGTCAATGAGTTCAAAGTTAATTCCAGATTGGTGGGTTTGGTATAGAGAAGGACTAAGCAAGAAAAAGAGGACATAGCTTTCATTATTTCACTCAGGAACTGGGAAATAGATATGGCTGCTATTATTAATAATAGTGTATAACCTGCTGTCAGGTATTGCACGATATAAACATTGGTACAACATAACGTGCCCTTACTCCAAAAGGGAGTTAAATTTATATTGTTAAAGTGAAAGCAGTGTCTCATACAGCGGTTAAGCTTAAAACTAGTCAGGAAATGATCACCAAAGTGCAGTGCATATCTATCAGGAACAGCTGCAATACCCATGGCAGCTTCATCGCACACAGAAATAAATTGCTGGAGTGGTGGGATGTAACCAGTGAAACCTTCTTTCATTCAGATATAAATTCTTTCTCTCTTGATCCTACTATCAGAGCAGTTCTAACTCTACACATTATCTTCCTTCTATCAGTCTACTAGCCATTTCCATTTGCCAATTGGCCAATTGCATATTGGTGGCTGAATTCTGACTACTTTTCCCTCAGTGGTTTCAGTTCAATGCAACTCCTTGGCCCCTCCTCTAATTAGCATTGCATTTAAAGCGTATGTCATTTTAGACTCTATCTGTCTTCGAAGTATGACTAAAAATTATCAGATGGATCAAAACCTGTTAGAACAGAGGGACAGGTACACAGACTGAAAGACATACAGACCTAAGATTGCTTTTCTGGGCACTAGCTCAAGGTAAGAGACAAGATGCACCAGGTCACCAGCACTTAAAGAAGCTTCTAAAAGAACAAAATTACACGGTCATGTGGCTCTGTAGCATTCTTCTTAGCACTATATTCCAGTTTTATCACAGCCTTTCTTGTGCTGCTTTTTGGCAAGAGCACCCTCTCTTGCCAAAATGAAAATATGGTGTGATGTTATCATACTCTTGCAAGTTTTAAAGCATTCACCTGGTATACTAATAGGTTTTTGCATGTATGTTCATGCTCTTTATATCTGCAGACCAAATGCCAGCCAAGTCATTTCCACACAGATGACAAGTTCTATGAGTAGGAAGGAATAATATTTATTCCCTGAAGAGGAGAGTAAAAGTGGATTGGTTTTGCCCTAATAATGTCAGTCTAGGTGATGCTTAGGATAGCTTAGAAGCCAAATAAATTATGCTAATGAACGTAATTCTTTCACTAACTGACACGTCCTCTCACAGAAAGCATAAACCTTTCTATTGATTTTGTTTATGTGAATTTTGAGGGGAAATAAGAAAGCATAAGCAAAAATACTCTCTTGCTTCTCATAATGCCAAAATAATCATTAACCAGTATGTTCCAATCATTTACTTGTTATGATGGAGATGGAAGATCAATGCGACATAGAAACAGTGCTAAAAGTTATAGGAATTGACTCTTTGCCACTTTTTCAGAAATTATCCCCAGGAACAAGATTTAGATTTAATGTGTTTATGTTTTGTAAGTAGATGTTTTAATAACTTTTTATATTGATGTTGACAGCTTTCTTTATAGTAATGGGGATTTTTCAGTGTAATGCTTCTCATCACAAAATCCCAAGACAATAGGGAAACCAAACCAAACCAAAACATCCTTTTATTTTTTTAATCTCCTACTTTCAATTAAGCCTTCACATAGATATTTCAGACCAGGTTGGATAATAAAAGCAACAGTAGGCAGAACACACTTGAGCAGCATAGAGGCTCCTAGAATAATGAGGAGTGTTATAGTTAAGTTACTCCCATCGGAGCAAGGAGATTAAGCTTTTAAATTACTGGTCTGTGGGAGTTGCTTCAAGCCTTTGAATCTGGTTGTTCTTTGTAGGTGAATGACGTAGTCACTGAGCTATTTCTGTGTCCCTTCTGTCCCTTACTAAAGGAGATGTCGTTCTATGTGCATATAACTGAAGATGTATTGCAAAAAAAGGCATATTTCCATGCATTCATTTGTGTAAATTCAATTTTAATAGTCCTAAATCTAAATATTCACAGGTGGCTCTGCATTGATAACTATCAATCCAGCAATTTTGCCTATTTAAGTGTTTTTTTATTATTACTAACTTCACTGAAGGCTCTATTATGCATTACTGCCAGGTCATATTGCCAACAGAGTTCCAAAAGTGAGATAATGCTTAAAAAGAAATATAGAGCCCTCCTTTTGAAACTGATGACAATATTCTGTACAACTTTGCTTATGGGGATGTATAAAGTGTATTGTGGTCTGCTTAGTGCTGAAAAAATTCACGATGAGACTAGACTCACCTAGAATCAAACTTCCAGGTACTGACTTACTTCAGGTGAAAAAATGCATACAAACAAAATCATTGGAAAGTACTGATATACCAAAGTGATACATTAAATCAGTTAGAAGTAACAAATTTAAGATTCTTTTACTAGACAATGGTTGATAATTTCAAAGAAATCCCAAGAAATAATGCTATCCATAAATACAGATAAAATCTTTGTAACGTTAATTTTATCACTGGTCCAGAGTTGCTTTGTATCTTAAAACAGGAGGGCTATCTTTTGCAATTAAAGGTAAAAGGTTTAAATTCAGCAGTCAAAACATTTCATCTAAAATGTTAAAATCTTTACTTCATATACACTTTTACAACTTTTAGCCACAGAAAGCCTTTAACATTCCAAATGCCTTCTCACTCTAGACAAAAAGAAACAACCAAATATAGTAATACTGGGCCTGCTGAAATCATGGGAATTCATCTTTTAAGACAGATCTACCTATAAGATGCTTCTTTTATTGTCTCTATTACAGTGACTGTTTCCTGGATTCCTAGAAGAGATTAGCTAGCCATGAGCAGATAGTGAAGGTGTAAGGCAGAGATAGCTTATGTATCTGGAATATTTGCATTTCATAAATGAGAATATAAATCCTAAAGCACATTTTGAAGCACCTTTAAAAATATTTGCTATATTCTGAATAGTGCCAATCATGCACAAATCTGAAGAATTTTGGGGATACTAAAATTTCACCAAAGTATTCGCGGAAGTATATATCCAATACAGAATATTTCTTTATTTTATAAGTCTTTACATTTGTAGAATATTTTGCTGTCACCTTTTTCCCTGGTATGATTCCCATTGTAATAAAGTATTTTAAAACCAGTTAAGTATAACATAATTATGTCCTATTTTGGATGCTGTTCGAGTGTTCCATTAGTTTCCCAAGATGTCTCTGTTAATTCCATAAATTTGTCAATTTGCATTGTTGACATTAAATAAACTAGATGCTGTTCCATTCAAAGTTTTTGCTTTTGGCTCTAAAATTCTACTTTTCTCATTTGCAACAGATTTCTTTTCTTTTGCAATTTATTTGTTATAATTATTTGTGCAAAGGTTGAATTTTTAACTTTGTGTTTGCATGCAATGTGGCAATGCTGAGCTTATTGTTTGAGCTTATTGTTTACAACTGGAAAAAATCTTTTTAAAAATATGCATCTCATCAATAGACCAGCATGTGATCATTTTCAGTAGAAATAATTCTCATTAAGCCAGTAAATTGTGTGCTTGAGCTTTTGCCGGTTACTTTTTTCCAGCCTCCACACCCCCACCTATTTTTTTAGTATTATGCCATTTACTTGGAAGTAAGTGTGCCATAATTTAATTTAAAAGGTAATGGAAATGCTTTAAGCTTGCCTCTAAAATTGTGGCTCATTGTAAATGGTAAGTGTTGTCACACATATTCTTTTCCAATAGATTTCATACGGATTGTTGTCACCTTGATGCTCAGCTTCAAAGTAATGTCCAAAAATCTGTAATATGATTTTAAAAACATTTAAAACATCTATACAAAATAAATCTCTGAACTGGAGTATTTGTTTTTATTGGAAAAAAGGTAAAAAGTAGGAGATGATATTACTGTTTCACTTTCTGTTAATCCAGCACCTAAAGACATGAGTTAGAATTCAGGCACTGCTGTGCTAAGCCATGCATAGAGAGTTCACGTACATGTTGGTCACTGTAGCTGGAAGTAAGAGTGCATTTTGGTATTAGTAGTGTATGAAAAGAGCACTAGGAGTACATTACAATGACCAGTAGATAAGCACAAAATAAATATATGGTGACTGGCAATATTTTGACTGCAGTTATTGTTTTTTCACAATGGCTTATATGGTATTATGGTTTGGATGTGTGACCAAAACAGTACTGAAAGCACATCAGTGATTTAGCTTTTGCTGATCACTGCCTACACACTATGAAGGCCTCCTCAGTTTCTCTTGCTGCCCCAGAAGTGACTGAAGGGACGTGTCACAGCTTGGCACTGTCTTCAGCAATAAAACTGATGTAAAGAAGGAGGAAAGGGGAACTTTGGAGTGATAGTGTTTGTCTTCTCAAGCAACTTTAAAGCATAATGAAGCCCTGCTAGCCTAGAGATGCTTAAACATCTGCCTTCCAATGATGAGCAGTAAATTAATTCCTTATTTTGCCTTGCTTTTGTGCACAGCTTTGCTTTACCTATTACACTATCTTTATTTCAACACATGACTTTTCTCACTTTCATACTTCCAATTCTCTGCTGCGTTCCCACTGAAGAGAGGGACTGAGTGGTTGTGTGGGGCTGAACATCTCAGCAGGGTTAACCCATAACCTACTTATTCTCACAAACAAGGAAGAACTCATTGTTAATGAGAAGGTTGGCTTGGCTGCAGTGACTGTAAGAGCCAGGGGTTCAGCATCCTGTGATGAGGCAAAACCACAGGATCATACTACTGAACTGCAGGAGATCAGGCTTTGGTCACTTTAAGATCTGCTTGTAAAAGGACCATGGAAAAAGACTGTGTAGGGACTAGGGACCCAAAAGACTGGTTGATATTCAACGATCATGCCCAAACTCAAGAGCAGTCCACCCTATCAATTAGGACATCAAGTAAAAAATGACAGGTGGTCATCATGGGAGAATAAGGAGCTCCTGGACAAACTGAAACGCGAAAAGGAAGTCTACAGAAGGTAAAACTGGGAACAAGTATCCTGGAAAGGATACAGATGTGCTGCCTGAACATGAAGGGATGAAGTTTTCAAAGTCACAGTCAAATGGAATTGAATCTGTCCAGCAAAGTGAAAGACAAGAAAAGTATTCCATAATTGCATACATGATAAGAAGAAGTCTAGGGAAAATGTGGGCCCACTGCTGAACAGGTAGGGGACCTGGTGACTTGGAGAATGATGAGGTCCTGGATCCATTCTTTACTAGCAAACCCCAGAGATCATGGCCTTCTTGTATTTGTAGTTTTAATAATGTTTTATTTCTGTTTGTCCATCTCTACTTTTGAAAACACACTAAAATGTCTATAATCATGTCATTCATTATCAAAATGCAGTGTGTTACAAGCAGACACCAACTCTCCAGTGGAGGTCTCAATGAGACTCCCAAATTACTATAAATCCTATCTTGTCTAGCTTCATGTCAGGTTAATTGGTTTTCTGTAACTTTCTTTGTAAAGCAAAGGAATTTCATTAACAAGTGTCTGAGATCTAGTTATTGCTTCTGCGTGATGCTTCTCAAAGTTCTCAGAAATTGTGTACATTGTTAAAAAAAGTTTGAGGTCTGTCACAGTAGTGTACCTTGACAGCACCTTTCCCATTAGTGTAATATTAGACAGCAACAGAGGGATTAATACAACTGGAATCCTGGCAAACAGAAGAAATGAGAAGAGAGTGTCATGCACAACAGAAAAAAGAAGCATAAAACCTGAAATAAGCCAGGGACAGGCACTCAGTGTGGTTACTGAGGGAATTAAACAAAATCCATTTTCAAAACTAATGAGAACTGTTACAGTGCTATCAGTCCTCGAGGCATGGGACCAGAGATAAAAGCTCACATGAAGATTGCTAATAGCCATATACCATTCTGTCAGTAAAATTGCTTAAAAAAAACTTTGTTGAAGATAATTCCTTCTCTGTCTTCCTCTCTCTCCATCGCTAACACAAACATCCTTCCTGTTTACATTGGCAAATTTTCTTAGTATAAAATGTTTGGTCTTTGGATGGCTGAAGCCAGGATAAAAAGGCAAAACATAAGTAGGATTATATTCTGAAGAGATGAAATTATGAGTATATATAAAAGTATATGCACATAGTATAATATAGGGATTTGATGATTTTCCAGGACTATACTGAATTCGCAGGAATTACATCAGGTCTCCAGAAATTTCAAAAATAGAATTGCCTACATCTACAATTTTAGTTTGTTTTATTAAAATGCAGAAGAAAATAGAATCTCTATCCATATTATCTATGTATCCTTGACAAAATTTAAATGTATCCTAGCTACATCTCACCATCAAATTGGGGAGGATAGAAAATGTCACCATTAGCAACCTCAAGTTCTTATTGTTTCACATACCCTATGAATTACCAAAATACCAAAAAAAACCCTGTTCTATTCTGAAAATAAAATTATACATGTTTCTTTACAGAAGGATAGCATATGGTATAGTCTGACTCCTCTAAATATTTCTGTTCTTCCAGGCAACAACCGTCTTTTTTGTAGTGTTTGTTAGGTCACTTTTGTGAGTATTTGCCAGCCTGCTTGCAGTAGAGATTGTGAATATGTAGTCAGCACAAGAGAAATAATATTTTCAGCAGACCGTGTTTCAGTTTTGTCCTTATAAATGTGGTGGTTATCCAACAAGAAATGTGTGTGTTGACTTCCAACACAGTATTGTGTGTCAATATAATTTGTCTGACAGCAGAGGCCTTATTTCATTACTATTCCCATCTTCTTTCTTTTGAGCAGTATTTCTTTCATCTTGGACGTATTGTTAAATTTTTCCCTCTATGAAATTAGCTTAGAGCTGATGCTTACCACCTTAAATCTGATTGTGTGTATTTTGTAGGTGAAATAGTACCTTAAATTACAAATTCTAACAGATAGCAGATAATATTGAGTATGTGTGTGGGTAAATGAACTACTGAATACAAGGAGAAGCCTGTTACTTCCTAGCTGCAACCAATATAGGCTAGGCTGCACTTAAATTTTGATAAAATAAACAAATTAAGCATGTCCTGAATCCTCCAAGTAATAGAGGAACATGAGCTAAAACCAACAATTTGGAGGGTGATCATAAGTTGGGCTTCTTCATATAGACTATTTAGACTGGGGAAACTGAGGGCTTCAGGCCTAAAAGAATAGTTCCTGGAAAGAAGTGGTACTGGAAACAAAAATCAGTCTTGGAAAGAAGGTGAAGATTCTGACTGGAGAAAAGTTACCCAACATGACTTTGTGTCCAATATTCCTAGACCAGGAGAAATATGCAGGGAAGGGGAGACCTCCTGAGAGCACTGTTGGGGGACCAAGTGTTAGATGTAATCAGGTTGGGGAAAATCTTTTATCCCTTTGGTTCTTAAATAAACCCCATCAAACAAATCTAAATGAGATTATCGCTTACCCTTTCTCACTTGTAGTCAGGTCTATATTAGTATCTGTCAGTCTGTGGGATCTTTGTGCTTCTGCTATCTTGACTCTGTGGCCTCACAAGCCTTAGGTCCCACTGCAGAGCTTACTGTTTTGATAGTTTGTAGTTTGTGTGGCATTTATCTGAATCAGACCTACTTATTTGTGTGTATGTGGCCTCATCTTTGGCCTCTTTTTTTGAGTGATCCCTCATTTTCTTAAAATTATTTTCCCCATTTTCTTCTAATGGCAACAGACTACCACTGAGCTTGCAACTTAGGGCGCAGGAAAACTCCTTCCTCTTTGTGGGTTTTTTTTGCTATCAATTCTCCTGGTTTCTTTGATGTTTTTCATTGTTTAGAAAATCGATGCAGACAGGGGTCACTTAATGCTGATTTTTAAATTTTGTTTCCCTTCTGCAAAGACTCTTCTGGGCTGTTTCCTTTTGTGAGTCTACTCACCTACACTAAGGTAAAAAGGTACTATGACATTGTTTATGCCATTAAAAGGTCTTCCTATTGTCCTTAGTTTCCTCAGTGCGAGATCGCAAATACGCCCTTACATATTCTTCTGTCACTTGTCTTGAATGGATTCAAGTTTCCTAACTTAGGCCATGTGGGAGGGAGGATTGGGTCCTCAAAGCATTCAGTCAGAGCTACTACAAGTACTGGTTCCTCTTCTGGCTCATTTTTCAACTGAAGACTTGTGAATATCTCACAAAGTCCCCAAGTGCATGAAAATACCTGCATACTTATCTTTAACAAAATATTTCTTCTGCCTTCAAATATTTTGTTTGGTTCGGGGGACTGTTTCTTTTTTTTTAAGAAGAAAGGACATAGAGATGATAGGGCAAAAAGAATGTAAAAATACAGTACCTTTGTAAACAGGCATTTTAAACAATTGCTGGAGTATGCTTTATTTATTATTTTATCTCTATGAAGGATTATTCCATTCAGTCCTTGTTGTCTTTCTTTCAGTGAATCAGTAAATAAAAAACTTCACTTTCTCATTTCCCCCCACAATGAAAAATGCTTTTTTAAGACTCATAATTTTGTGCCATGTCCTCCATGCTTGTACTGGTTTCTTTGAAAGTCAGTAAAACACTCCCTGTGGTCTTAAGACTTCCATAATGCCACTTCTCTCCATTTCAAAGTGTCTTATTTTTGCTGCTGAATAGCATTTTATTTCTCTTTTGCACTATCTCTAAAGTACTCCCTGTCATCAGGTTTCATATACCCTTGAGAAGACTAAACCTGTTAAAAGGATGCTCTTCAGAGACGTTTAAATTACAACCAGGATTGTAGCTGTATGCACACAGATTGGCTTCCTGACATTGGTTTCTAATTCTTTCCTTCTACAATCTTTCCTCCACAGTACTTTCACTACTGGTTTAGAAAATCGTGCCTGTGGTATTCTTACTTGCCCATACTTTACTGTGCTGTCAGTGGTTCAGACTTTACCCTCCCCAGAAAGAACATTTTAGGAGCTACATAATATAATGGGACTTGCCTCCTACTGCTGTGTACCTTGGTTGATCATTGATCATTACACAAAGAGCACACTTAAGAATATATATGCCAAAACATCAGGTAACATCATATTACAGGTGTTCTAATATTTCTTTTTAAAAATTACTTAGAATCAAGGTAAATAACAGTACAAGGTCTAAGGCAGTTAAGGTTCTATTATTCATGGTCTTGTGGAAGGCTTTAAGATTGGTAAACGATTCCGCAGAGAAAGAAGTGCAACAATAGCTATAATTCTCAAGGGAAAATCTGAGATTTACTGAAAAGTAGGACACATAGTCTGTTCTAGGAGCATACTAGAGCAACACCCTCTGATATATAGCTCATAAACAGCAGTTATATTACTGCTGTTCTTCAAGGAATCTCAACTACAAGCATATTAACAGGAATTATAATTTTGTAAATAAACATAAATGAGATTAATACACTGGAACTCACTGCCCATTTATTTAATCTAACAAAACCTACTTTTCAAGTCCAGTTGCAGTAACTGTTCCTCACTACAACAACATTGAGAGCCATTTACCACTGAAAGTTATCCTGTAGCAGAGGTCAAGTACTAGCCAACAGCATTTGTTTGGGTTTTTTTCCAGTGGCTATGTTTCACTAAAAAAGAAAAAAAAAAAAAAAGGAAAAATACTTCTTTTTGTAGGGAAATTTGGAGCATTAAAAGGTGAGGAAACATAATAATGTATATTTTGTATTCAAGACAGAAATAAATACATTATCTATTTAGAGAACTCATGAAGAAAACAATCACTGGCCAATAGCTGTGTAACCCCTTCTTCCATTTTCTTAATATGAGTTATTTGCAGAGACTATCCAAACAGATTTTCCTTTATGTTTGAAAAATAGGTACATATATTACCAATGGAAAAACATTCTAATGTTGTCGCATCACACTTGCCTGGTCTTCTCCGGGCCATGCTGTTCCTCCAGGCGCGCTTTGTCAGGGGGCAACACTCCCCCAGGGATGGGCGACACTCCCCCGGGGACAGGGACCCTCAGAGCAGTCGTTCGGTGGACCGGCGCATTAAATAAAGCAGGATGGGCCTTGCTTGCCTGTCCAGGGATCGTTTATTTGTGCCCAGAGAAGGGGCGGAACATAAAGCCAACCAACAACTCAACACAGGGCAGAGGCAAATCCCCTACACACAACTGCGCAGGGGATTTTAAGGGATAGGGAATGGGGAGGAGTTTGGGTGGAGTTTGGGGAAGGGAGCCAATAACAAAGGAGCAGGGGAGGTACATGCGGAGGGGATTACACTATCAGGACCAATGGGTAGGTACAGAGGGAGGGAGCAATCTAACTGAACCAACTGAATCTCAAGGGATCCATAAATGACACAGAAACTTCTGGAAGAGGGGAAGGTACAAGGGAGGATTGACATATAGGAATGGTCCATTGCCTCAGGGGAAAAGGGGGGATTACAAAACCAATTATTGAAAATCATAGTACAAAGGGCAGAACCAACTACTAAGAGTGACAGTAAAAGAAAAACACACCACCACATAACATGAAATGTGTATTAAATCAAGCATCTACCTGGACTACTGAGGTAATGCTTGCACAGTTCAGGTAAGGCAAGTTATATAATTACTGAATTTAATTTTGTTATTGACAAAACAGTATAAAAAGAATTAAATCTTTCAGGAAGCAGAGATAAGGCTAGGTCTTCCAAGTTTTCAGTAAATCAGGTATGTTAAACACGAACAGTAATCCTGTTTTCTATTATAGTTGTGCTGGGCCCACCTCAGTAAGTACATAATTTTTACTCACTCAGTGGTTCTTGCTAGTTTCCATGCCTGATGGCTTGGCTGGATGGGATTTGGAAGTATGGACTCCCATCTATTATTGATCATAGGTTTTTTGATTTCACAGAATGTTCTGAGTTGGAAGGGATGCATGAGGACCACTGAGTCCAGGTCTTAAGTAAATGGCCAATACAAGGATAAAAGGCACAACCTTGGCACTATTAGCACTGCTTTCTGATCAACTGAGCTACTGTCATTAATGTCATTAATGAAGTTTGGCAGAAGTGTGAGCACCAGTCTCTGCAATCCATAGAAGAAAATAGACCTATAGATGCATGTTATTTCCCATGGATTCTGGACACATTAGGTTTGTAATTTCTGTGTATGTAATTATTTTTATTTTTATATAGACCCTGAACACCTAACTCAGTGACAAACTGTGAAACATGCAGCATTTCTCTGGAATTTTGGAAGCCTATTTGGAAGTTTTACAGGGCTACAAGATATGGTGGAACTCTTACTCTCCAGACTAATTTTCTAAATAGAATAGAAAATATATTTCACAATGTATTTGTGAGTGGAACTGAGTAGTTGTTACAGTGAAGTCTTCTCAGAGACCCAGCTCACCAGAAGAGGTATTCAGGGCAATGACCTCTTATACAGCACTCCTCAAAGCCTTAGAAACCTAAATTGATGCTAACCTTTTACCAAGACTATCTGAACCATTTTTATTCTTTCTCTCCACAAAATACTCTGGAATGACATGACAAGGATGTAGGGAATATTCAGAAACACCTAAAGACCTAGGTGTCTAGGCAACTTGTTGTAATGACTAGTAAATTATATAAGGTAAGTCATTGGATGAATGCCTTAGATTTCAGATTACGTCCAAACTTGTGACCTGGATGTAAACTTGTGACCTGGATCATATCCAATCCTCTGAGCCTGCAAGGGTCCACTTTCATCAAATCTCACTTCTAAATGTATAAGAACTAAGTAGATTTTAGCTTGTTCCATGCTTCGTTGTCACAGAGATCAGCTTTTGATATCAAGCTGACACATCACCAAATGAAAAACAAGAGAAGAAAAAGGGAGAAGTAACTGTGTGGACCATAGACATGATTCCTACCACTAATCAAATTGATGTGACTGTGAAAAAATAATTACGTTCTTAGTATGTGTCAGACAAAATTTAGGATGTGTTAGGTAAGTTGCAGGTCACCATTCTGGCCATCTGCAGGTAGAAACAACAAATTCAGGCAGAAGTGTTACAGATAAAATGATAGGGCCTAGATAATTCCATTTCTGGAGAGCTCAAGAGCACATTTGAAGGAGATAGTGCTATGGTAAGAGAATTAGCACAGAAAGAAAAAGGAATGTGGTCATATCAGGAAGACTGTTGAGAAATAATTCTGTTATCTTCTGTTATGTTTTGTTATGTTCTTATGTTCATAAGCATATTGCTCTTTCCCTTCCTCTTCCCTTCCTCTTCCCTTCCTCTTCCCTTCCTCTTCCCTTCCTCTTCCTTCTCTTCTTCCTCTACTTTTCCCTCTTCCTGTCCCTCTCCCTCTCTCTCTCCCTTTCCATTGCCAGCTGGCCCAGATGCCAGAGTATGCAGATTATGAGTATACTTTGTATTTTGGGTTGGTGGGCCTGGAGGCTGCAGTCTCACGAACAGATGCTATCTCCATAACAGCTTCATCTAAGTTGAATGAAGATGGAAGTTGTACAATCCTACTTTTAGACATCTACAGTGTATCATTTATATTTGAGCTAATTTTTATGGTCTTTTAACAATAGATTAAGAGAAATAGACACTTGTGGAGCATCATTTATCTGATCTGTTTTTAAAGCTCTACTCTACAAGAATATGAATCAGTCCAAAATATGTGTATGGCAGCATCTGCACTAAACTAAAGAGGCCCATGGGCTTGATGCAGGGCACATGCAGACCTTTTCATGTTTAGCTACCCCTTAGCATGATTCAGAGGGGTGCCAGCCCAGGTTCTCCCAAGGAAAACCCAGAGGTTCTCTATTCATCCAACAGCAGGGGTAAGGGATTGTCTAGAAAACAGGGAAAGGGAAGAGATTTTTGAAACTGAAAAATGTCGTCAGGTCAGCTGGTTGGTTTTTACCCCATTTTATGTACTAATGCAAACAGAGGCTCAGCAAATTCCCTAAATTGAAAACTACAAGTCAAAATTTACACCAAACCCTCAGATGATGATCTTTTTTGGTGAACTGATTGAACCTCATATTTCATTCGACTGCTTTGACCTCGAAATTTTCAGAGAACTTCACAGTGACAGCAAACACCGTATCAATATTCACAGTCCTCTTACATACTCTGCTTTAGCGGGGTGCATATACACTTCTGATACCAAATACATGTATAAAACATTTCCAGAGACATGCAAAATACCTTTGCTTAGCTTAAAAAATGCAATAAAATGATAATCTGACCAAGCAGATGAAACACTCCCAAGAGCAAAGTACAACCACAATGCTATCCAGGCTTGATTATACTCTTCTATTTCCAAGCAACAGAATCACTATACATATGCAAATCAGTCAATCTCTACACTGAAAGTCACTATGTTTGTATGCTTTGAACCACCAGGTTCCAATGCTGGAATTGTCTTCATGAAAAACCTGTAGAAATTTCCTTTAAGCTGTATCAATATAATATGATATATTGATCCAGCAACAGTTTTGGTAATGCTTTGGGCGAGTAGTGGGTCTCACCTGTAATAATGTCATAGCTGTGTTGCTCTCTATATAATCACCAACCATTTGTATTGCACCAGCAGCTTGTAAGCAGTTGGTGTGGATGCCTGAGCCAAGATTTCATGTCCTACCTTGGGATACACTATTCACTAATTGGGCTGTTGCGGTTTAACGTGGCAGGCAGCTAAACCCTACCAGCACATTTGCTCAGTCCCTCAGTGGGATGGGGGACAGAATCAGAAAAAAAGGTGAAACTCAAGGTTTCATATAAAGACAATTTAATAGGACAGAAAATTAAGGAAAAATAATAATAACAGTAAAAGAATACACAAAACAAGTGAGGCACAGCACAATTGTTCACCACCTGCTGGCTGATGCCCAGCTGGTCCACAAGCAGTGAGCCACCAACCCTCCAGCCAATTCTTCCCAAGTTTTACTGTTTGGCATGATGCCATATGGTTTGGAATATTTTTGGCCAGTTTGGATCGGCTGTTCTGGCTGTATCCCCTCTCAAATTCTTGTTCCTCCAGCTTCTTGCTGGAAGAGAAGCATAAGAAACTGAAAATGAAAACATGGTCTTAGATCAAAAACACAGCACTATACCAATTGCTAGGAAGAAAAGTAGATGAAAACAGGACACATGCAGGCTGATGTTACTTTCTGGGCTTGAGGAAACTGTGCTCCTGATTTCCACACCAGACTCTTATTTTAATTGCAGCTCAGATTGTTGCAATTATTGCATTTCATTAAGTCACACAGAACAAGTCCTTCCTCAAGGTCATTCCTTTCTATACTGTTTTATCAGCTAAAGGAAAAGAAGAATGAAAGTCACTAAAAAAGAAAATGGAAAAGATCTATTAGGTCATCTGCTCCTTCTCTCTGCCAGAGTGTGATTTTTGCCTTATTGTTCACTTGAGTGTGTTTTCTCAACTCTAATTTAAAGTAATAGCTAAAAGTATTCCATTAATTTCCATAGGAAACATTTCCATAGACTAGTTAACTTGGTCAAGATGATTTTTCTTCTTCATGTAACACTTTATATCTCTTCATTTTATTCCTTTTCTCCTAATGATAAGCTCTTAAAATTATAGTGTGATAAATAGCTTTTTACTATCCTTGATGTTTATGCTCTGGAAATATTTATAGATTATTATAGTCCTTGCATATTTGTCTGCCAAAAACACACATTCAAACATTCTGTTGTTTCAAAAACCCCAAAAACTTTACAACATAGAAAAGGATACTCCCAGAAATTCGATGAGTCAAAAATTTGCCCATAATACAAACTTTTAAAAGAGAAAGTTTAATCCTGTAATAAATATTAAAGTATTTGGGAGACTTTTAACCAAGTGAGATATTGAGAAATTTGATTGCATATATTGGAGAGCAAATCTATAGTGTCATGCCTGAGAGCACAACATAGCCTTTATTTATAAATCAGGCAAATGGAATGGATCCAGGAGAGTGCAGGAAGTATGTTCTAAATCTGAAGGATTCCTTTAATGGCTAAGGTTAACGGTATACCTGTGTTTCAATGCAAATATATACATACTTTGTTGTTTCACATGGAATAAAGTATAAAGACCACCTTCAGTCACAATTAGCATCAGCCAGCCTACTTTTTTCAGCTGAAGTTATAGAGTCTGATTTTCTCAACAAACTGCACAAGTTGTCCATATAATCATTCCTAATACTGTAAAATAATTAGAAGTGAGAGGTGAAAAAGGCACACACAACTTTGAAACAGAAAATTAGCAGGTTTGATGAGGTGTTAAGGAAAACTAACATTTCTTTAAAATAAATAGGTTTTATTTTAAAAAATGTCAGTGCTGCAGGAAGCTAACTTGTATGCACATATTGTTTTTTTTGAGAGGATACTGTCCAAATCAACTACTTTAAGATTAATTCATTTGATTCACATTTAGAATATGATATTGGAAATGTTAGTCTTCCAATCTTAATATATTTAAGCTTGGCAGGTACTTCCTTAAGACTTTGAAAAAGAATACCTGAAGGATAATATTATGAAATCAATGGAATTGGTGAGGAGGTATTGCACCTCCCTGCTTCACAAAAATTTTTCTGTGAACTGTGTTTGGTGGGCCATTTTGGTATTGATTAGAAAGCTACAGTCACATAACAGCTTGCACTCGACATTGTACAGTACTTAAGCTCTGCTGAAACTCAATTAACCTCACCTGAGTTACAACAGGATTGGTTTTTTCATTTTTTAAAATCGATTGCTTTCTTTACATCAGTGCAAACTATATGCAATGAAAAATATTGAGCTATTAATACAGCTGTCATTGAGCTATTAATACAGTTTTTACTGAGCTAGTAATACAATTTTTTGAAGAAAGAATAATGAACACAACTATTTAAAAACTGAAGGATTAAACTGAACTGTAAATTCATAAGACTTTAGGTAATTCTATTTTTTAGATCAAATGTTTCATATGAAATGAAGGAATGTTTCATTTCTGTATTTATGAATTTCAAGAATACTGAATTTCCAAATATATTAAATGTAGGGAAACAGGAAATAAGATATGTCTTTGTGTTATCAAAAAATAAAAGTGTGGAAAAAGCTAAATTATTATTTTTTAGTTCTGTTTATATTCCAAAGAATGGTCATCACAAAACCCCCAGATTTATTTTCTATAGGTACAAGAGGAAAATAAACACACTGACCACTAGAAGAAAGAGCAAGAAAGGTCATCTGCAGGTCAGCAACACCATTACCAAAACTGAAATGGTCAGTGAAAAATATTTAATCCCTACTGCTTCCGTCATCCATAACACATTAAAAACACTGCTGTTAGGGGCTTTCTGGGAATTTGTGCTAACATAGGAGATTTCCTATCAGACTTTGAGGGAAAAAAACCCTGCTTTGTTTGGAAAGCAGCTGAATGCAAGCAGAAGTATGTGAGAAAAATAAGAAAGCAAGTGAAAGAAAAAGATAGAAAAGAAAACCAACATGTAATTGAGATAAAGAGAATCTAGAGTCCAGTTTCATATTCAATATACTTGAACAATTTTGTATTATACCATCCACAGATTGATCCCCATTACAAGCTATTTAGAAATGTTTCATAATTGTATGCTTCTGGCTTGTACTTTCTTTCTAAGTTCAAATTTTAAGTTTTTAAAAATGTGAAATGTCCTCACTATGCCTGGAAATAGTTAATATCATCCCCTTAAGTTGCTGAGAATAATCTTAAAGGAAATACTGCCTCAAAGCATGGAGCATTGCTGCCATCCTCAAAAATAAAAAATTTCAGAACTTCTGGTTCTTTGTTTACTTGTTCTGGAGGTCTGTCAGTAGTTGGATTAGAAAGAATATGTGAATACACCTTTAAAAACTAGGTTGTGTAGTTTATAGATGGATAATAATAATAACAACAATATATTCTAAATTAACTGTATTAGAATATTATATACATGCTTAATTATCATAATTATTTTGTTATTTTGTTATATTATTAAGTAATACAATTTTGATATACAGTAATTTTTCTCAGTTTCTTTGCTAGAAACTAGCAAATAACTCGTAAAATTATGTCTTAGATATGTGCATTGGTGCTCATGTAGTTAAATTTAAGGGCATGAAATCTGCCCTCTCTGTGATACGTAAAAACTGTGCCCATTGCATCTTCAGTACCAATATGTCAGATGTTGTCTGAAAAGCTTTCAAGTTCAGAAAAATTAAAAAAAGGTATTTAGCTTTCAGGTCGTATTAACATAGGCTATATAATACTGGCATCCAAAAAGAGAAAAATTATGGCTTTCTTTCACTTCTAACATATTTTATTTTAACAAAATTTGCAGTGTTTTGTCAGGAATTATGTTTTTTCTCTAACTGACTCATGTCCTAATTAGGAAGATAACACAATTTTTCAAGGGTAACCTTCTGATCTATCTAATCTACAGAGCTGAAATAATCCTGTATTTTCTGTTAGTGGTTAAGGTAATTGTGTGAAACAGAGAAATAAGAAATATATTGATTACTTCCTTCATACTCCTCCTTTCTTGTCCTAGATGGTATGCTCACTAATGATCACTTTTGTCAATAAAAAAAGGACAAAATTCCATCTCTTTTTCCATCTAGTTTGTTTCAGGCTAAAGTTTTTGGTGTCTCTGTGAGAAATACATTGTTTTGTGAAGGACACATACACTATTGACAGCAAAAAGTAGCTGTGGGCCTGCTGAAAGCAACACAAGGTACAAGTCTGCTTTGAAATCTCCATTTCCTTGGCAAATTAAGTTCTCCTCATCTAAGCACTGCTGCTGTATTGTCAGAAATCCACAATTAGCAGACCTAGGTTGCCAACAAAATAGGGGAGGCTTCTGCAACTGCTAAAGCTCAGAAAGCTGGGTATTATTGTTTATTATTATTATTGTTCATATGATTATTAGATACTGGTAGAGATGAAAAGTTTACTTAATTCACATGTGTAGGTCAGATGGCTGAATCCACATGTGGGTTAACTACATTAAAAAAGCATCAGAAGCTGAAACATTATGTGCTCAGTATTCCCTGAGCCAGAAAGCTTGTTTGATTTGGTTTGGTGGTATTCAATCAAAAAGGTGAGAGGTTTGAAAAGGAGTTAACATTAGATGGTATCCTCAAAACACAGGATTGTTTATTTCCTGTGTCCCTTTTATCTGAAGTTGTTCTGCCAAAACAAAATCCCATTTCATGCTCAAAGGATCAACAATTGTCCATTCCGATTAATGAATTTTGAGGTCTTTAAGCCTCTATTGTTCATTGTATGTGCTTTCCTAATGATTTTATGCTTTTTAAATTATTCTCTTGGCTAACTGTTGACACCTCAGATTCTTCCATTCACTGTATTTTGCTGTATTTATTTAGAGTATTTATTTGCATATGAATGTTCCTGTCCAAGCAGTTATTTAGAATGTCATAAATGTGTGTGGCATTTTTTCTGTTTGCAGTAGAGATCTCTCTCTGATATCCTTGTTCACATATATAATAATCTCACTACTCATGTCATCCAGTAGGAGCCATTCTGACAAAGATTATACAGTCAAGCTCCACAAATTTTAATGAAATACTTCCTATTCATTTCCCAAGCTGCTCTAAGGCAACATATCACAGACCAAGTCAGCTGGGGACAGAAAAAAATTGAAATATTTAATATTTAAGACTGGCTGTACTCTGTTTCTGAGTTAGGTGGGTTTTTTAATCAGAAATAATAGATAATTCCTGTAAACATTAGTTCAGTGCTCTGTTGTTGTCAAAAAGGACACAAATAATCAGAACATTTGCAAATTTGAGCATAACTTAAAAGATCATTATACTATTTTACAAACCATGCTAGGCCCACACCCAGGCCACTGCATGCAGTGATGATCCTTTATCTCAGAAAAGCTGTAGTAGAACTGGAAATAGGGAGAGGTGCAGGAAGAATATTGAAATGTATGAAATTTTTTCTGAACTAAATAGGTAAGAATTCACTAGTATTGGAAAGAGAAGAGTGAGAGATGTGAAAGAAATCAGTACTGAACCTTTCCTGTCTGACTGTTCAGTAGCCACTCTGGCAGTCCCACTCCTACCACCAGACTTTCACTTGGTGTGCAGTGTTACAGGGACCTTATTTACTTTGGAAGACACATATCCACTTCCTAAAGATTTGATACTAGGCAGAAATGGTTTTAAGGACTGAATAATAAATTAGTAGTTAATTGTTCTCTCTTAATGTCTTCTGAAAGATTTCATTAATCTAAGAAGCTGACAGCATAATTGTTATTCTAAAACAATTGCATTCAAATTATATTCACAAGGTTTTTTCTTTCAGTCTTGGGATGGTTTTAGTTTTGCTTTTGGTATGTGTTTCTAGAGCACATGGGTAGCTATCACTTAAAGTTTGGTAATCTAAAAAGTGGCACTTAGAAAAACAATGTAATAGCATTTTTCATCATGAAAAGATTAATAGAAAAAAACAAAGAACATACTGATAAAATCCACTGGAAATGTGCAGAAGTACAATATTGATAATTGCTTGAATTGCTTGCAGAACCTTCCATCATTCATATGACTCAAAGCCTTTGAAGTGGTAGGTATTTTGGTGTGACTGTGCTCTGCAGTACTTGCTATTTGCTTTCCACATGGGTCTTTTTAAGCAGCTGGTGATTTGAAATATCCATGGCCCATTATGGCAATGTCAGAAATTGTATCAGTTTGACACAGTGGTCAGAACTTTTTTCCTGTTCTTGTTTTAAACATAAGCCAATTACATAATCTTGAAATAATTTAAACTTTTTCTTTAGTACTATTTGTGTATTTTGTTAGTATGTCTTTGGATGCAAACCTCTTTTCTCTGTGGGTCTAAGAAATGTTTAGTTGAAGTGGTTCAGTGTTGAATCTTCCTGGCACTGTAGAATAAATGAAAGCATTAACAGAGGTGGAGTCTGGAGGTTAGTGAGACATACGTTAAATATTGTCACTAATATGACAATAGAATGATTACTAGAGATGTGTACAGTTAGTTTGTGATGGTGAAAATGTCTGAGAAGAAGATTAATTGTTGAATTAATTGTTTAAAACAAAAGGGAAAATCTCATATAAAATCATCTGGTCAAGCATATTGAAAAAGCAAATCCCTGGTAATTTGTATGGTTATTTTCAGTAATTTGTGTGAAGAAATTATTTTTCTATTTGGAAGATACTAACCTGAGATATTGAACAGGATGTGGAGACAGGCTAATAAATCTTTCTTGCGTGGGTTTGGTTTGGTTTATTGTTAGATGTTTTTTTATGAGAAGCAAGAAAGGACATAATGATTTTTTTTTGACTGAGGTATAATAAGGTTTTAGAACTGACAGCTCTGATAGGCATCCCTTTTTTTGCTCAAAGAATAGCAGAAATTGCTGCAATGTGTGTTTTACCACACCCTCAAGGAGTGTGTTTCAGTTTTTGATGCAGAAATTACTTCTAATGGCAGGTCAGTTCAGATGCTGCTTATTCAAGCCTTTCTCTGTGCTTGATCCCTAGACTACCAATCAGGGTGTCAATTAGTGACAATTGTTCAAAAGGCAAATTGCTGGGGCGATTTTTTGTCCCCCAGTACCAACCTGGAAATAAGGTAAAGAAACCTTGAAGGGGATCAGTTATCTTGTACACAGACACTTCCCACTTAATGTTGATTTCTGCTGTCACGAACAAAGTGGGTGGCAGTTTATTCTTAGTGGCAGCAGGCATAAACTATCAACTGCTTGCTTTGTGAAGGGAAAATGAAAAAAAAATCAATGTTAAACATAAAGCAGCCATGAGGCCATGAGCAGGATGACAGATCATTGTAGAGGCTTTATTTTATTTTCAGAACCCTGTTAGTGAACAGTACAATGACTCTCAGGTTCATTCATTACTTTCATAATGGCAGTATCCACACTAAATTTGATTATTAGCCTTAAACAAAGGGCTGTCCTTGAAAGTATTTCCTCTTCTCTTTGATTAAGAAGTGTTCCTACATTAATGTCTGTAAATTCCATTTTCGCCTTAGATTTCTGTTGTGGAAACAAGCTGAGTATATCACAGAATCAAGCTTTTTAGAGATTATCAAGACTTTCAGAGACAAAAAAAGAGAAGAGAATAAAAAGACATCAGGACTTCTTAAGTTCTGGGAAGGCAAAGGGATAGCATTGTATGTAAAAAAATCAGAAACTATAAAAGCAGAAGAAGAGATAAATGCAATGTACTTAAATCTTTATGGAGACTACCTGACACCTGTATTTGTTCATGCAGTGGTGGTCAATTTCTTAGAGCAGCAAAGGAACCAGTCTCTGGGTGCTGGATTGGGTTTCCAAGGTCAACCTGCGTCCCTGGTCTGACTCAGTAAATGTGATTTGAGGAATGGAGAGATGCCTAAAAAGGGAAACCGTGAGTTTGGACTGGTGATTTTATACAGATGGTCAACAAGAAGCAATATGACAGTAATGGCTATAGTAAAAAAAGGTAGCCAGGATTAAGCTTTCATCATTTGGAAGAAAAAAACCACCACATTGTCAAAGGATACCTGCAGGACATTGAAATGTAGTGGGTCTCAAACTGATTACAAGTATTTGTTTCTGTGACACACTAAACTCGGTGCAAATTTGATACATTTTTGCAGGAACCAAAGGTGATACAGGCCCCTTTGCCCACCTCTATTGCTGTGTGTGCTTCCCCTGCTGCACAAAGCAAGGAGGGCTGCAGTTTCCTCAGTCATTTCAGCTGCATCTAGCCAGGACTGATAGAAAATATTCAGGGAAAGACTAGACATTTGGCTGGATGAGGAGAGCAATTTTCAGTGATGATAGACCTTACAAATTTAACCTTACACTGGCAGATTTGTAGCACATCTGTTATACATGCTGGAGACTGGGGCTGATTTTTTTCACTTTTTTTGAAGTACTGGCGCTATCTATTGTCAGAGTGAGGATACTAATCCAGATCCACAGTTTTGAATTTGCATGTGAATTGTGGCAGGTTCTTAACACAATTGCTAGCACAAATGTAGTAATGGAAATTATTGCATTTACATCAGACTAAGAGAAACAAAAAAANCTGAAATCAGCCAGGAAAAAAAAAAAAAAAAAAAAAAAAAAAAAAAAGAAGGTTGGTAATAACTATGAAGTAACTTCCAAAAATGATACTTATGATACTTCACCTTTCACCCAGTACTGTAATGTCATATAAATTGTTTAACCCCTGTGTATTTTAGGGTCCTCATAGTCATAGGACCCTATGACTATGTCAAATGATTTTCTCAATCATTTTGGATAATTATTCATCTGGTCAGAATCATAGAATCATAGAATGAATTTGGTTGGAATGAGCCTTAAAGATCATCAAGTTCCAACTTCTCTGATATGGACAGAGAGCTTTCCACTAGATCAGGTTGCTCAGAGCCCCATCCAACCTGGCCTTGAACATATCCAGGAATGGTCCATCCACATCTACTCTGGGCAACTTGTTCCAGTGCCTTACCCTCACAGTAAAGACTTTCTTCCTAATATGTAAGTCTTTCAGTTTAAAGCCATTCCCTGCTGTCCTATCACCTCATGGCTTTATAAAAAAAGCCCTCTTCCATTCTCTTTTAGGTTCTCTTTAGGTACTGGAAGGCTGCTCTAAGGTCTCCCCAGAGCCTTTTCCAGACTGAACAACCCCAACTCTCTCTCTGATTTAGAGACAAGGATGGTACATGGAACAGTGCCAAATGTTCTGCACAAGTCCAGGTAGATGACATCTGTTCCTCTTCCCTCATCCACTGACACTGTAACTGCATCATAGATGGCCACCAAATCTGTCAGACACAATTTGATTTAGTGAAGCTATTTTAGCTGTCACCAATCACCTCTTTATTTTTCAAGTGCCTTTGCATAATTTACAAAAGGATTTGTTCCACAATCTGGCTGGGCACAGGGGTGAGACTGACTGGCCTGTAATTCCCTGGGTCTTAATTTCTTTGTCTTTGTAGGAAGGTGTGGGGTTTCCCCTTTTCCAGTCAGTGTGAACTTCACTGCCACAAACTCTGAAACTTGATGGATAGTGGCTTAGCCACTCCACCCACCAGTTCCCACAGAACCTGTAGATACATCTCATCAGATTCCAAGGACTTGTGCACCATCAGGTTCATTAGATTGGCTTCTCACTGCCCTAAGGATCTTGAAACATATCATTTTATGTTCACTGCATCCAAGGCTGCCCTTGAGCTTCACCAGCCCCTCCTTGTTGGTGAGAGCAAGGTCCAGCACTTCTCCTTGTTGGCTTCTCTGTCCCTTGGAAAGGGAAGTTAACATGAGCACATTCCAGGAACCTTCCAGATTGCTCATGCCCTGCTGTGCTCTCCTTCTCTCCCAGATATCCAGGTGGCTGAAGTCCCTCACGAGGCTCTGGGTTTGTGCACATGAGATTGTTCCCATCTGTCTCCAGAGGGCCTCATCTACTGGGTCTTCCTGACTGGGTGATCTCTAGCAGACTCCCACTATAGTAACACCTGTCCCTGCTCTACCCTTAATCCTCACCCATACATTCTCAGTTGGCTCCTTACCCATCCCGAGACAAAACTGTGTGCACTCGAGCGTGTCACAGAAATAGATGGTGACACTCTCGTCAGAGCCTCAAATATTACAGTTTATGACTTAAACATTTTCATGAAGGACTTCTAAAACTGTATTACAAAAGCTGCAGAGAAGATCACCACACCCTGAATGGGGCTCTGAGAGCCCCTACACCATTCGCTGATGAAGACAGGTAGAAGAAACAACTCAGGGCTGGCTGGGGACATTCACAAAGCACAAGCCTGGTACCTTCAGGGTGGCAGCCACAACCCCAGGGCTATCAGCTGCCGGGCTCTCATGGACCCGCACAGCAAAGGGTGGGGGAGACAGGCTTTGGGTGTGTGTTGGAAAGGCCTCTGGTCAGAGGCAGCGACTGCCCACCCTCCCCTGTGCAGAGGAGCCCAGCTGAGGGGCCCTTCACCCGGGGAAAATCTCATCCACGGCAGAGGGGGTGACAGGGCCCATCAAAGGGCCCCCAAAGGGGTCCCCAGACCCTGCAACAGAGCACCAGAGATGATGCAACAGACCCTTGGTGTTGCAAGGGACAGTGTCAAACTGACCCCCTGCAAGCTTTTATATTTCTACTGCTTTAGTTATTTGCCAAAATTTGGTTGTTGTTAGTTTGCAACTATTAAGACATACTGTCTTACAATTCACCACAATAAAACAAAAGCAGTACTATACTTTCCTAAACAGGTTATACTATATACGCATTTAATCAGTTTTACAACTTTATAGACAATTGTATCAATTATTCATTTCTATTGTGCTGTGTTAAATAGTAATAAACATAATTTCTTCTTTAACAGATGATTCATTTTTCATTCATAATCTATGTCAAATGGCGTCAAATGGCTTCAAATGGAAACTGCAATTCAATTTAAGTGCAGAAAATCAGCATCTTTAAATCATTTTTATTAGATAAATGAAAGAACACTAACTTGCTGGATACATAAGAAAAGAATGTTTTCAACTTAAATTAAATTATCTGTAAAATGTATTTGTAATATCTGTAGTTCAGTATTAAGTTCCTCTTGCTATTCAGTTTTCTAGAATAAGCAGATCTCACCTTTTAGAAATATTTATTTTTTAAAAAGTAAATAAACTGCAATAAAGGAAATTTAAAGCTGTGTCTGCAGAATAGGTAGGCTGTCAAAAGGATTGTTTATAACTTCAAGAACTCAGTTCTTACAAAACCACCCAGCCTGGAGGCAAGTTATCCAAATAGGTAGTGAAAAATTTTACTCCTGGGTTTTCAAAGCTCAGCTGGATAGGTCCTGAGCAGTCTGAGATCTCAAAATATTCCCAACCAAATAAACTTCTGGGTAATTCTTGGATTCCATGGTTCTACTTTAGCAATTTGAATTACAAGATGAAAGAGTAAATTGCAAGCGCAGCTTTTTTATTTACCTGAAATTTTTAATAGGTGACAATAATTATATAGATACTTCTTAAATTTATTTTAACATAAGGCAATTAATTTTGATAATAAAAAAATGCAGTTGTATACCTATTTCTTCCATTCTTTTCCTTTTGATTAAAATGTATTCACCTACTGCTTTTTTTAGTTTTTTTCCAATAGATCATTTCCAGTTAAAAATCATGAATGACAGAGGAAAAAAATAGATTGGTTTAAATTGCAAAAATGGACTTGGGAGGTCTGCCAGTTGTGAATTAACATTCCTGATCCAGAATGATTGAGAGGTATTAACTGGCTTGTCAGGTATTTCCTTTGAATATAATTTTGTATAACGAACAAAGTCTGGGATATATAGATAATGAGCTACAGAAAGAAATATTTAGATTGTCTGATGAAATAAAATAATCATTGCTATCTGTCATGTACAGTGATTTAAGAACAGGCCAGGTTGCTCTATGTATTTTCAAATTGCATGTGCAAGGCATAAATTATACTCAAAGACAACTGCGACACTGCAGCAGTTAAAAGAACTTACAGGAATTGATACAGTCAAGCATTTATGGATTCTCCACTGTACACAGTGTTTAAATGAAGATGAGACAGATTGCCAAAGGTATGCAATAAACCATCCAGAAGATAGAGATTTTATCCAGTTTGGACTTAATGAAATTCTGTGACCTCTGCTATGTGAGAGGTCATTAGACTAGTACATCTCTGTGTTTTAGTCTGTGCTTTGCTTCTATCAGTTAAAAGCATTTTGAGCATTGTCAACCATAAAGATGCTCAACAGCAATGGTAAGGGAGAAGGTTTAGTGTCTCGCTTACTTTTCAGAGCCTATCAACAGCTGCAAAGAGAAAAGATTGCAGTGAATGCCTGCTTCTGTTGAGGTCAATAAAATTTTTCCTTTGTCTTTAGAGGACCAGAATCTAAACTCATGAATTTCTTGAAAGTAATGAAATTATATGACTCCACAGGAAATATGCACTTGCTAATTAGTTTCTGTATTCGTATGCAAAATGATTTGTTGAATCATTATGTTCAACACAACGGTATGCTGAATTTCTTCTCTTAAATCTTTACATTATATATAATCGAAACCACTCCACATCTACTTATTTCAATATATAATCACTTTTTCAATGAAGGTACTACTTTCTGGTGAAAAACAGAAAGAAAAAAATTCAGTACAAAACTTTGTCTTTACTAAGACAGCAGTAGAGTATTTAAATAGAGGTCCAGCCCTCAGTTTATAGGTGTGCCAGTGCAGTTATATGTGTTCACATAAACATGAAAATTCAGAAAATGTCAGTCACATCACTTGTACTTATTAAAATGTGACTGTAATAGCATCTGAATGTATTGTAGGCTGCATTCAATTGAGGGTTCTCCTTAACCTATTAATCTCTGAACCTGCTTTGTGTGAAGATCATCGACATTTCTGCAATAAACAAACTTTCTCTAATAGCTCTGTATGCTTAGAATCTAGGAAGAATTCAATTAAACCAAAATGGAGAAAATCTTCAAGAAATATGAAAATGTTATTAATGTTTTTTAAAGTCTTTTCTTCTTTCTGCACCAAATCATTCTTCTTCACAGAGCTCCTCACCATTCCTAGAGACAACAGCCACATTTCGCAGTATAGAACATTCTCTGAATAAATATCATCAAGCTTTAAAATTTGCCTTTCATTCAGACCATAAAGGGCAAACAAAGAGCTTGTGAGACTGCCCAAGCAAGCAGAAAGAGTCTGGCTCCTAATAGTGCAAATCTTTTGTAAACAGCTCACTGCAGTCCTGTTTCATAAAGTCCACAGCAGACTGCTCTGAATTTATCAGTTTCAAGCCTTCAGTGATGAACTAGCCAGTGTTAAATTTGCTTCATTCACTGTCAGTCCAATGCTTCAAAATTCCTATCAGTTCTCTGATGGCAATTCAAAGTCTACTACAATATGGAGTCAAGAAGTAACAGTTTTCCATGCATCTTCAGTGTAGGGATGGTTTCCTGAAGGGTAAAAATCAAGGGATGGATCCATGTGTAGAATAAAAAAAATAATTCAAGGTAGAATGTTATTTAACATGTTTTGATGTTAGGTACCTTAATCAGAAGCAAACCTAAAGAATTCCCAATTTTAAAGGGACATTTATCTATTAGATGGAACTGTTTGCAAAGGAAATTTATGTGCCAAGGTTATAAAGATTATAAAAGACACTATTTAATTATCCCTCAGTTGAACAAAGAAGTCCAGAAAGAGCTTGATATGGGACTAATGGACCAGCAAAAATGCAAAGTACCATTCAGCACTAGAGTAATTGGGCAGAACACAGAAAGAGACCAGGATAAATGATTACTTCATTAATTTTAAAATTAAAGGGCAAGATAAGGTGGTCACTATCATAGAGAGTTATTAAGGTAAAACTGGCTAATCAGCACAATTTAAATGTAAAGAAGTCATCCAATGCCTACCAATTTCAGAAGAGCATGAAATAAAGCAATTTGATGTAGCTTTATCAATCAAACCATACAGATAAGTGGTTTAGTCTAAGAGTTTTCTAATTTATTGTAGTCTTTGTTTAATACAGTGACCACTGGAAATTGGGGATGGACATTTCTCAAAACATTTAAGGTTTGGGACAGGCTTATCCAAGACTTTGCAAATTTCAATGCTCTTCAGGAAATTCCATGTTCCTTGCTTCAATTGCACTCCTGTAAAAAGTGGCATCATTTTTTCAACACAAATTAAGTCCCCCTTCCTGGCTTACTGGCAAATATTTTAGTCTGTTCTTTATAACAGAGGTTTTTATCTTGCTTCTGAGCTGCCTTTCCCCATTTCTGTTGCACTGACTCCCCTGACGCCACAAGTCAGAAAAAGTGCCTTTTCACTCTTCGTCTGTGAACTCACATTTTAAATATGATGCATTTTATTTTTGTTCCCTATGGGTTTCTCTGTGAAGTCTATGGCAACATTCTTTATACAAAATAAAAATTAAAAAAAAATGCAAAAGTTCAAATAGGCTTGAACCTTCTTCAGAAATAGTCTTACTACAGGATATTTGAGTAAGTAGCTTAAATGATACAAAATCCTAGAATGCCTTCCCTATCTCTTTCAGTCCATCAGCAATATTCATTTGCTTACTCTAGAAGTAGTTAATATGCCTTAAATCCAATTCAGCATGCCTGACTAGCAGACTGTAACTCTTAATTTATTTATATTATATCCTGGTATTGCCATGGAAATGTAATGTCTCCTGAGAGTAAAAGCCTTGGGCCTAGTGTATTATATGCTTAATCTGTTATCAACACATCATTTTGTTTCCCCTTATAGCTATAAGTGAATTCTGGGACAATATTATGTTAATACTTTCTACTGACAGACAAGATAGCATATATTGAAAACAGAGTTTTCCAGTTTATATAATGATACACTTCAACAATGATGTTTAAAGGAAAAGAAAATAAATAATAAAATTTTATGCATCTAAACCTGAAGCCATACTTTTTCTAGGCTATCTGCCAAATGAAATTTTATGAGGAAGGTTAGATAGATGTTGATATAAAAGAAAGCAGATAGAATAAAGTTGTGACAGCATTTCTCTCTTCTTACACTATCAAATTTTGACAAAATTTTTTCTACAGATAGAACACTGGAAAAACAAACCAACCCAAATTAAAAAATCTAGTTCACATGCTTTTGCTCATGTATTAATCTTACTTTTTAAACTGGGTTTCAACTGTGGCACATATATGAATTTGTCTAGAAACACTGATTAAAACTATTATGGTATGCTAATTGGTGTTATTTATTGAGTTGTAATTAGGAAAGGCACTGAACTGAAAAATCAAATCTGAACTGCCTGTTATTCTGAAACATCTTGGATTCAGACAAACTCTGAATTGGAACTTTGCAGTTTTCTTTAAACAATACGAAGTTGAGCAGAATAAGCATTTCAATCTTCTATAGTTCCAAAAGGCTATAAAATACTAGTTCCAAAAGTTTATAACCCTTTGTTCTAAGTTACTTTTTATTAGTATAGTTGATTTTTTTATATTATGGTTAACCAAGATAAATGTAATAGATATGTCCACAGATATTTAAAAATGGTGGAATCTTGTGACTTTGGCCACCTATTTTACTTGCACTCATTTTAATGCAGATTTCTGTGAATATATGTGGTCTGATTTTAAAGGAGATAACATAAACCTGCAGCTTCACTGACTTCTGCCATTCTGTCTTCTCAGCTTGCAGTGAATGGTTAGCATTTTCTGTGCCTATAAGATGCACGTAAAAATTAAAGCTTGTTTCTAATTACGTTACTGTCCATTTTTTGTCTGGGTGTCTGCCAGAAAACAGAAATTAACTGGCTATGTAATGTTTTCATTGACGTGTATTTTTATGTTTTTTAACAGTTTAAATACTACAGAATTAAAATGGCTCTTTGTTCCTGCTCATTTCTTTAGTTTTAAAAGAACTTGGAGAATGGTCCTCTTTTCTGTAAGTAATATGGAGTTCTTAAAAGAGCTGCAAAATAAGTCATGTATTTAAATAATATATAAGGCAAAGAATTGGATATATAAAATTATACAGGGCAGAATCTATATCAGGCATGCAGACACATTTTAATGAACTCCCTGCAAAATAAGCCTGGGAACATTGTCTAAAGACAGCAATGTCAAATAAGTCTGACAGTAATGAAATAGAACAATGCATTATTAACAGAATAACAGCACCATAGGAATATATCTAACTTATATACCCAGGATGACTTTTCTCATTGGTTCAGCACTGCCCTGCCTGGGTTCACCAGCTTCTGTTCCCAGAAACTTGGGAGCAGCCCATGGTAGGGTTCACCACAAAAAGAAGACACAACTGTTTGTGATTCACTAACTAATACCTTTGTTCAATGTTCATATCACCAGAAAGCTTTTACTCATTTATAGGAGGGACAGCACCTACACCTTCCAGAATAAATTGTTTGGTTTCTGCTGCTAACTCAAGGTGATCTCCCTGGAAGTGAAATTTCCAGGAGCTGCATACAGTTATGAGTAACTTACATGCCAAGGCATCTTGAAAAACAGTAGTCCCCTAAATATCATGACAGCAGAAGCGAAGCTAGGAAGTATTTTCAAAACAGCCTTCCTGGAGAACAACATGCTATGTAAGTAGCTGATAAACCAGGGTTTAAGTGAAGCATCCTGAGAAATGGTCTTTGTATTCATACTGCAGCTCAGAAGAATGAGCAGAGAGGCCAGCCCTGTCTATCCCTCTGCACGTGACAATATTCATTAAATTATCTGGCACGTGGGGTGACACCAGGTTTCAGAGATCACCTAATTTACCAATCTGACTGGAGGCCCATTAAAAGGCAGGAGAAATTTTCATTGGCTCTTCTGACACCCTGGTTTAAGTTGCTACCTGATAACAGTGGAGGCTCCTGTGAATCTGATTCCTGTAATCTTTACGTTCCCAAGTCTTTAATCAGTCAGTGACCCTATGTGGTGCAATTCCTAAACAATAGGTATAAGTCTCTCTTCTTTCAGCAGCAGTCCCCAAACCTGAACAGAGTCTGACAACTAATTCCAATGTTAAACCATGTGCACTACATCAACACCTTTCAGTCAAGTTGTATTACTTCAGGGATGTTTGTCATACCTGTAAACAAATTCCACGGTAGCATTTGGTTACACCACTAATTACCCACAAAACCTATCGCTGGCAAACAGCAATGTGTGTACCAAATAGATACTGAAAAATTAATTATTTTGATGCTGACCTTTTCTATTCCTACCAATGATGTGTATTAATAAACTATGATGTACTTGGCATAAAACACAAGAGTCTATCTTCTATTTAACAGCCTTTTCAACTAAAGACAGTTTTAAGGTTTGCTATCTCCTGGATACTTGTGATTTAAGAATTTAATGAAAAATACAAATACAATGCTAAGCAAAATGTGCCAGCTTAGCAGATAGTCTGGGTGACAGGTTTAATTTATGACATGTAAGTGATAAAATGGCAGTTTGAAAGAATTATGAAACATTTGATATAATCTTTGGTATTGCACTTTCACCCTTGGCAAAGGCTCAGATACATTGTAGTGAACAATAAAGTAATGGTTTTATCTAAATTGGTTGATGATTAGGTAATTTTTACAAATACATCTTTCTGTTGGAACTTGTTTAGTGTAAAAGCAGTGATATTCTAAGTAATGCCCTTATCTAGCAGCCTGAGGTTTGCTGTGCTGTCCATTGTAGTGAATACAAACAGAGCAACTCAAAGGTATTTTGAGTATGGTGTTAACTCTCCTAATATGTGTCTTCTATTTTGTTACACTAAGTCACCTTGACAAGCTGTTTTCACAGGCACAGGGAGTTATATGTACTGTGTATAACTAACTGTACCTGTGTTTCTCACAAGAGCTGACATTTATGAGTGATCACTGGAAGATTTAATATGAAATAAAAATCAGGAACATTATTCCCAAAGAACATACGTTGCCATGTTTCTCAGTGATGTTATTTTAATGGTTGTGCTCATTTTTTTATTACTTTATATTATCCTTTGTTAAAGTATTGTTAAAAAATGGGGGGTATTTCTACACTTCTGAAAAAAAAATGAGTTTATAACTGCTTCAAAAATAATAAGTATTAATGGATTGAATTTGAAAGAGATTTCTGTAAGATCACACAAATCAAATTTTACAACACAATGATCTCTAAATGCTTTTTTTGCGAGCACCGGTCACTCTGATGCATAACCATCCTAATTTTCTATGGGGTTTGTAGCTTTTACTCACCTTTCTTCACAGAACTTCAATTTTGGTGTTCCATCAGGCCAAATACTTCCTGATTTTCCTGATTATTACCCGACTACTATTAGATTTATTTTTCTTTACTGATTATATAATCTGTCTATACTATTTGTCAATCCCACCAACCGTAAATCTGTATCACTAAAATAACTGCAAACCCATATAGTGGATGTCATTCCACAGAAATGGGGCATGATAAGGGTTTCACAGATGGTTTTTGTGCAGCAAGAACCTGGTTAAGATACAGTTAAGTGTCAGAGTAGATGGACACGTATTTTAGACTTAATTGGAAATACTACCTAGGCCAAGCCATTTAGGACTACCAACCACTTAAAGGTTGGTAGTTCTCCAGGCTCTTCTCTCAAACCTGAACTGCTTGGGAATGCCAGCTGCAATTACAGCAAAACTTTGAAACACTGAGGGCAAGGGTATTCATACCATATAGTAGTCAAGTGGGAAACTCTGGCCATGTGAATTGCCTCCTAGTTTCTTCTCCTCCCTTCAAATGTAAAGGAAATTTTGGAGGAAATTAAAAGGCAAATTTGTTGCCAAATCTTTAAATATGCAGAATTATACGTAGATGAGGTGCTTAAGTAAACATCAAGTGGAGAATAGAAGTGCTTTCTTATATATTTTTTAGAGTCTTAGCTAAAATCTACAAATAATGTAAAAAATTTCACATATTCTTTGGTTCTTATGTCTGTAGGAGAAATGTGATTAATTTCACTAACTCTATCCCATTTTCACAAGCATTTATCTTTTCATTACTGTGATTTCCATGTTGAAGTGAAGGTCAGCACAGAAACACAACTTTTTTCATCTCTATTTTATTCTTAGACTACTTATTTCCTACAGTTTTTTAAAATTCATTCTAGCAATCAGCCTGGGCAAGCAGAGCAAATCATGTGCCTGTTCATGTCTGAGGAAAAATCTGGGATGCATTTATCAAAACCAGGCCAAAGTTACCTATTTGTCTGAACGTTACCATTTGTTTGAAAGCATTCTGTGAATTTTTACAAATCATTATTTTCATTTTGTTATTGCTGCTGCTGTGGGAACAAATGAAGTTGGAAAAGTAGTTCACAAGGGAAGGATAAAAGTGTTGACAGATTTTTTTCAAAATGGGGAAAGTAGCAAATGGAAAGAGAGCAAGAGAAAACATGAAACAAAAAAGGGTGGTGTGAACTTTGGGCCAAAACTTGCTGACAGCCAGGGGAAGGCCAAGAGGTGGGGGCAGGAACAAAAGAAACCAAGAAGCCTTCTGGGGCTTGTAAATAAGGACATTTGGCTGCAGGTAGAAAAGTTAACTAACAACACCAGACTCCCTCCTGGAAGGATGTAGACCTAAAGAAGTGAGAGGTGTGGCAAGCACATACAAACTGTTATCCTGGATTGAAGCAGGGGTCTTGTTAATCAAGTAACTTCTCAGCAGGACCCAGCTGTTTCAGGGAAGGTCTCAAAGACTGCAGGTGTTGGAATACCAGTCCGCAGAATAATCTACCAAAATCCTGTTAGCAAGAAATTGGCTTGTACTTCTATTTTGGTTTGTTTTTCTTCCCTTTAGCTGGGGTAACTGAGAATTCTGGCAATCCACAAGAATAGACAATTCTTTTCTAATTCCTTGAAGCTCTCTGGGTGTGAACCTGGCTGGAGGTCCACTGATGCTCTAAAATTTTGTCCTTGTTCACAGCTATAAATACTGGCACAACTACATTTAAAAGAGTAAAGGTGTGTGTTGTGTGGATACCCTATTACTCTATCCAGATTGGAAGATGTAAATCTTGGGAGGGTTGTATAGAATTATTTTACACCTTTTGTGCAACTAGGAGCAAATTATGTCTCTACTGTTTGCACATGTCCTAGTTCCAGCCAGGACAGAGTTAATTTTTGAGGTAGCTGGGAGAGGGCATGACCAGGACCCAGAGGTTAGTCTGTACCACCTCATGTCATTTCCAGGGATGGGGGGAAGGGAGCCTTACGAGGCGAAGGGATCCTTGCTGGATTTTTGCAGCACGGTGGAGACAGAAGCTGGGTATTGTTGTTTCTGTGTGAGATCATTCATCTTTCTTGTACCCTCTATTGTTAGTATTGTTGCTGTTACTGTTATTTTTCCTTTGCTCATTGCTGTTCACAGTAAATTGTTTCTATCTCACCCCATGATCTTTACTTTTTGTGCCTCCAGCTTTCCTCTCTGTTCTGCCACATGAGAGAGCAGTGGAGGGGGTGTGAAAACAAATGAGTAAGAGGCACGTGGTTTGGAGAGTCTCAGTGGTAGCATCATCCCTAAACAACAACAGCACACTGTGTAGGATCTCAGCTGGATATACTAGAAATTTCAAAGTACTATCAAGTAAAGGGACAAAATTTTTTCTTTGTGCTGCATAAGATACTCTATTTGCTGTAACATCTTAAAAAAAGTAGCCATTTACCTTTATAGGAGAGGACTTAATTTAAGTTCCTCACTCTAGTAATTTTCTCTTGTCTTTGGTGACTAAAGTAATCTTTTTCCCCTTCAAATGTTTCAGAATTTTCTCTTTTGCATTGATATATGTATTGTGATGTTGGACAAACAGTGAATCCTCCTGCTGCCTTGCCCCATTCTGATCCTCTTCTCTTTCCTCCAAACAATTTTGAAGGCATCTATGTCACTTATTTCTCCACTAAGCCAGTCTTAATCTCATGAAAGAAAGTGCACAAGTGTAAGCATACAGGTATAACATTTCTAAGTACTGATTTAAGAGTTCATGCATACATGGACTACATTCCAGGTGCCATAATTCATGCATGTTCAAGTGTAAATATCTTCAACTTGTGTAATTCTCTTTTTAATTTCCCTCTTTTCTCTCTCAGCTCATAACTCACTCCACTATGATGGGTTTTTTTAAAATTTGTCTCTGTCTTTCGAAGGCTTGTTTTCTTCATGACCCGTCTCACAAAAGTCCATGTCCCTGTTGCACATTGCATCCTCCATCCAATCCATTTCCTTGAGTCATCTAACTAAGCAGTCTAAGTCAGATGTGTTACTGCCCTGGGCTGTCAATACTTCCAGAATGTGATTCAGTTCTAAAGTGAGGTGAATTACCTTTTGGAAGTTCCTGTACCTTCGTCTGACAGAAAAGGTGCCTTAGGTAACACTGTTCCTGATTTAAGCAATATGTGAAATTAGGTGAAACTGAAACAAGTCCCACAGCTTAAAAATAAGATCCTGGAAGACAGAAGGCTTTCCAGAAGAGCAGGCAGTTTCAATTACAATTCAAATATATGGAAAAGAAGGGAAAAATAGTCTTCATGGAGCTCTGTTCATAATACATGCCACAGTGCAGGCTGATGTTCTAGTTCCTATGATCATTCTGTGATCATGTAAAACATCATAGTTGTGAAGAAATACCTCTTTTGTACTAGTGAACTGAAATAATTGTTTGTGCTTTTATATTGTGAAAACCAGAGTAACCAGAGCAGAAGGTCCTTGATTGTTCATCTGTATTAAGAGCCAGATCTGTCACAAGAAGTGTGTATGATTAATGTACAAAGTGGAAAAGAATAACCCATTCAAGGGTCTGAGATTATGCTATGAAAAATCATCTTAGATAACTGATGTAGAAAGCAAAGGCTGTTACCATGTATCCTGATTAGAAATTCAACTATAAAATTCCTTTCTTCTTCAATTCTTGTAAAAATATTCCTTGCATTAAGTACTGAGCTGTCTTCAGTGTTTCTAGTTCTATATAAGTGTGTAGCTTGGATTTTTTCCATCTCAGTAACTAAGGGCATTAAACATCTTTAGATATCTATTGACTTTGAGTTCAAATTAGTAAATTCTGGTTCTGTGTCACTGCTAATTCTTCATACCCAACCAAACCAAACAAATAAATGAGGAAAAATAGAATGGAGTCCTTTTTATATACCCCTTGCAAAGGCACTGCATATTAAAGCTTGCATAGTCAGCAACATGGTAAAACACTCAAAATATGTTGGGGTACATATTGGGGTTTTTGTACAGTTTTTTTCACACTCATGAAGAAATACAGTTTCTAGTCCGTACAGCAGCCCCAATCAATAAGTGTATCCTGATAGCCTGGATTTTTCACTGCTTTGCTAGTGTCATATTGTACACAGCATCCACAGCTTTTTCCTGCTGTACACTTGCAAGTAACAGCTGTTTCATGTTGCTTTCCACTATGGCTGTCCCCAGGCTTTATAATCTCATCCTTTAAGATTATCCTTCAGCTCAGTGTCTGAACTACAAATGCTTGAAGACCTGTGTTTATGCAGGAAAAGTGTATTTCTCCATCCTTTGTCCTGGTTCCTGTAATACAGTGGTGATGAGGCTTATAAAATGCAGAAATACTTCTTTTTTTTTCTGCAGAATAAATGAATCAGGCAAATAAATTAAATGAAAGATCCTAGTAACTAACTGAATATCACACAACTGAGGGTCATACAACTCAGGCTAGAGCTAAACATGCTCCTGAGGTAAGTATTTAGATGGCACACGATTCACTGCATTCATGATGCCTCTAACAATATTCACTTCAAACATACAATGTCTAGTGAGTTGAAATGAAGTGTTACACTTCCATCAGGAGTAGCCTGTTCTGCCACCTTCCATACAGAAGCAGAATTTACAAGACTTCCACCTGCTATTGGGCCCTCAGATTCCCCTCAAGTTTGAAAGGTAAACCAGTGAAGTTGTGCCTGGACTAAATAAAGCAAGGAATTTAGGAGCAGATGCAGGGAAGTTGTATAGCTGGTGACCACATGCCTGGAGGGCAGTGGAGACTTCTAACCATGTAAAGAATAAATCGAATAAGGACCAGTACAGAAAAAGCTGCAAGAGAAAGGGAGACCCTGCCTTTGTGAGAAAATTAGAGAGCATGACTAGGTTAATCTAGCACAATGAAAGGTAAGCAGAGACATGGTAGTGGAACAGCTACACAAAGTACAATACCTGAAGTACTTGAAGCAAATTTGTGATTACATAATATGCAATTGCTTCTGTTGATTGATGTAGAACACCATTCTCCATTGCCTTACTCAGAATGACCTAACTTCCTTAGGTAGGACACTTAGGGGTTAATCATTTCCATTACCACCTACTTGCACCCTGTGGTTTACAGCCACTGGCCTACATGAGTGAGATTTTCAAGGACTCAGAAAAGCCTGTATAGTTACAGCAGTGCTGGAGACCATTTCCTCTTGGAACTGTGGTAAAACCAGCTTTGAATTTGATAAGAGAAACCCATGTTACCTGTGTACCTTCTGGTTTAATTTCTTTGTACAGCTGAACCCATGGCAACCCTCCTTACCCAATGCTTTCTCACCCCTGTATGCAGTTTTAATTAAAAGGCTTTTACTTTACGAAGCTGTCTTGATGTCTCTCCAGCTCTCCTCTCTCATGCAAAGTTTTTGTTTACAGCTCTTGCAGAATCAGAAATCAGTCCCAGCTGTTCCCTTTGTTATAATTTAGCATCTGGAAAAGGATTTGGTTTACATATACATGCATGACAAGAATTTATCAGATGAAATTGCCCTCAACTTATATCAACTAACTATTGAATTGCCTTTTTTTTTCCCAGCACTTTCAAATATTAAAAAATATGTTACAAAGCAGGTTCTAGGTTCCTAAACAAATTAAAGATAGAAGAAAATGTGTAACAATAGGTTTTTCAAGGGCCACTTGAATAAATAATTAAAAAAACAACATGCACTTAAGCAAATAGGAGTTTGAGTCTCCAGTTAATTCAGTAGCAAAGCTTTTTTTTTAATTTCTGAGTAGAATATATCAGAATCAAGCAGTTCCAAGAGGAGTTCCAAGCAGTTCCTATATGATGCTTCTTACTTTTACACTGTGTGAGAACTGTGGAAACAAACTCACAATAGAAACAAAATTTTAAAATGTCTCAGAAATTTTCCCATCAGCAATAAACTTCACAATTATTCTAAATCTCAATAAAATTGAAGGTTTTGATATAATATTTTTAATAGATCAATATAAAACCAAGCAATTACAAATGGACAGGAAAGCCAACCATAAATACAGCTGCTGAAAAGGAAATATAGTGTCATAATTAAGAAGCTGCAAGCAGCAAATGTAAATACTCTCCATATGCTGTTAATATAATGGGAAATTAAATATCTGAAGGAGAAAAAGGCTGCCAGTACCACATACCAGCACCTATCAGCTCAGTTTGATAAAATAGCTTTAAGGTTTAGATTTCATTTCAGGAAGAAATTCTTCCCTGTGAGGATTGTGAGGTGCTGGAAGAAGTTCCTAAGAGATGTTGTGGATGCTTCATCCCTGTCAGTGTCCAAGGCTAGGTTGGATGGGGTCCTGAGCAACCTGGTCTAGTGGAAGATGTCCCTGCCCATGGCAGGGGATTGGGACTACATGATCTTTAAGGTCCCCTCCAACCCAAAAAATTCTATGCCTCTATGATTTTTATGCAAAGTAAAAATGGTCCAGATCAAGAGAAACTTTCCCAGTTCAAAACAGGTTTGAAATTCAAAAACACTTTTCTTGTACTAAAAGATAAGTTGAAAAGATATTTAGCCCGGATTTGTTAAACGTGTGTTGTGGAGTAATTAAAAAAAGAAAACAATAAAGAAAAAAATAAGAATAGGATTGAAAGACAACAAGTTTATATTTTAAAATGATAAGTGGTTTTGACCTGGAAATCTAGAACATTGTTTTCTTTCCAAGGGATTTTCATTATGATCAATTAGGGTTTATGGAAGAAATTAATGCTAAGTGAAAAATGTAAATAAATAAGTATTTTTGTCCTTCATCTAGACAAAATAACTTCAGAATAAATTAATACTAAAATTAAAGTACTTGACTATATAAATAATTCACAAAGAAATAACTAAAGCAGAATCTTAGTAATTTATTTCTCATATAGTAATATTCTACTCTAGAAGTTTCCAGTGGATTCAGTTCTGATAAGGATTCCAGCAAAGTCAATGAACTAAAGCACACATGGCTTTTTCTCCAGCATAGATCTTGTTTATCCAAACTAAGGAACACTTACACTTTTGTTGCATTTGAGGATCTCATTTCTCTAGTAAGTGTTACAGTGTTGACACCCAGAGGCTTTTGATTCCCTTAAGGCTTTAGAGTATGAAAATAGATCTCAAAGAATTTGTAGGCACATCATTAGCTTGAGTGATTTTACCAGTGATATATTAACTGATGAAAATTTTACCTGTTTTCACCTCAAGGGTTTTGTTCCTCATTCTGTTCTCTGTCTTGTTTTTGTTATTTGTTTCATGTTTGGTTTTGGTTTGTTTTGTTGTTGGGTTTTGATTTTGTTTTTTGTTTTGTTTTTATTTCTAGGAGGAGTTGTATTTTCTTTGGGTAAGAATCATAGCATAAACATTTTTTTACTTTCCTTCTTTCAAGACATTGAAAACCAAGGGCATATTTTTTCTCAATTTTTGTGGTTTGAATTACTTCTGCCATGTCGAAAATATTTGCCTCAGCTGATGAGTTCTAGATTACACATTGAAAAGAGATATTATGCAATTTCTGGGAGACCTTTGAAAATTTCTGAAAGACTCCATCCGTCAGGTTTGCTACTGAGATGTGAAAAGATTGTACCATGAAGGAGCAACCTATCTCATTTTAACTCTGTATATGAACCAGGGGAAGTCTAACAGCTAGCAGGTCCATATTACAAGAAAGCCAATCCATAAGACCCTGGCAAGCCAGGGTTAGTTCTCTCTTAATAAGGCCTTTCCTCTCATTTTAGCAGATACTTGAATACATTTAATGCAAGGAGTTGACTCACCTACTTTTTACTGGCCCCAAGCTCTCTGAACTTCCTGCTGGCCTTCCAAAAGATTTCTCACTCTGCACAGCACCTGTGGGTGACAGTTGGTGTGGCTTGATGAGAATGATACCCAGCAGAGAGCCTAAACAATTGGAAAAAATGGGTCTACTGTTATGGGACACACAGGACCTGAGAGCTCAGAGGGTTTTCTAATCTTCAGTCCTCCCAGACTTAAAGTTCACCATATCTGTGTAATGACAAAGATCCCAAGCCCTGTAGAGGCCTTAAATCTGTGTTTCTTGCTTGGTGTGAGGCAGTGATTTCTAACACATCTAAACATAAATAGAGTCAGGGTATGAATGCTAATATTTCTAGTCCCTTTCCCTGTGTAGTTTTTCTGTGTGTTTAGTATGTGTCTCAAGTTGTAGGCTTCAAGGTCACAAAAATTTTTGGAATTATAATGCATTTACACACTGTGTTTAAAAGTACATAGGACCTGACAACACCTTTACTTAAACATACTTAATAGCATAGAAATTTAACAAATGGAAGAGAAAAATCTGAGTAGTACTATAATTCACTGTGGAAATTCTTAATTGCATAGATACAATAAGCCTTCCAGGCTAAAAGAAGTAGTAGTAGCAGTAGTAGTAGTAGTAGTAGTAGTAGTAATAATAATAGTATCCAGACCCTCCCACTCCAAGTTTTTAAGGCTCATTTTGTAGTGCCCATTGTGCCTGCCAGAATTATGACAAATATTGCGGTATATGTGTAAGAAAAAAAGAAGTTGACACTGCCAAAAATACTGCCCAAAACATTAAAAAAGGTATAAGTAAAATAGCCAGTAGGTGATCCAGCAGAATTGTGAAGCACAAATGTAGCAGCAAACACATACCAACATTTTTTTTTTATTATTCTATGATGATTAAACTTTGTTTTGCTGAATCCAGGGCATAAACTGGAGATTGGAAGTGTGTCCAGGTACAGCTGTGAAGGCTGCAGTGGAGTAACCTCTCCTACAAGAAAACAAAATGTGTTGTCATGACTGTCTGAATAACGAATTAGTAGAAAGGAAATGATGGTGATTTGCTATTTGAGGCAAGGTGCTACTGTTAATTGATTACAATTTTTTAGGCAATACCAGAATCAAGGAAATTGCAATTAATAGACAAAGGGATGGAGATGTAATCTTCCCCACCTTATATTAAATTAATGATATCGCATATAACCCTTGGAAGACAATATCCTCTAAAATTCCTTGCGGTGAAAAGGGCAGATTCACTGAAAATTGCTTCCAATATAAATTCCAGTGATTACTCTTGGGATTTTTTTCAGTTTAAAGAGCATTGTAACAGTATTGAATGTGTCTTGACATAAATTTTGCAGAAAGGTACCTTGATTAAAATTTCAGCAGAGTAAAAAAAATGTTAAAAGTATGTGAAGAAAGTACTTCTATAATAATAAAACAGCTTTCAAATGCTTGCACTCTACTTCATAATGTCTTATGGGATTTAATAACTTTCTATATAACCTGAAAAGGAGAACAAAACTGACATAACTGAAAATACTTGTATTTAATCCTAATCTTATATTGAAACAAAGAAATAACATTCATACTTCAAACAAGTTTGGTTTATACCTGAAATGGACTGACTTTAGTAAGAGCTAGAAAGTACAAAACCAAAACAGTAAGCAGAGTATTCTTTTCTAATCTTTGCTTAATACATAAACACAAAGACATAAAAAGCAGACATTTTCTTGGATGTCTTGGCACTGATGGTGGTATATAAGGATATAGGACTCACATATGTGATGCCTAATTGCATTGTTCAATCATTGCCTAAGATAGTGAATAAGGAATTGCAGAGGTGCTAAGAAATAACAGCAGTTTTCTGATTTTTTCAGATTCCTACTTGTTGAAAAATAGAGAAAAGAGCTTTTCTCATTATTTATTTTTCTAACTTTTTTTTAAACAATGCAAGAAGGCTTCCCACCAGGCCGTTTGTTCTCTGCTAAGCCAAGGAAGAATGTGGAAAAAACATTCAAATTGAATCCATCAGGATGCAGTTTTTCTCAGTTGTGAATGAGGGCTAAATTTCACTAAAGTGGCAAAAAACTAGTAGGCCTAGGTGGAAAAGAAAAAGAAAACAAGCTCTGTACTCTTTCATGAAAAGTAACAAATTTCAAAATAGGCCTTGTTTAGTAATTGCTGCAAATTTTATCAATGTAGAATTAAAAAAAAAATTGAAATATTTCCTTTATTTTAGTGCATCCCTTTAAAGGAAAAATAGTGCTTTCATTTTATTGATAAAATATCAGTAACAATATAAATCCAGGTCCAGTACTTCTAGGTACCAAAGCTTGAGGAAAGGCCAAGCAAAGTTTTTACTGTGAAAAAAAAACTCCACATGTAAATCCCGAGTCTTGCTAAAATCAGAGCCATGACTGCTTTAAATGTATTCCATTAATTTCTGAGCAACCAATATTCAGACTTTTGATTTTTTTCTGACCAGTTTCTCTGGGTGTTATCTTTTGGACCTATTGTGTCTACTTCCGTGAGGAAGCAGAAATTTTCTGGCGTGAAAGAATCTGGCAAATGCACAGATGTAGTGCAAGCATAGCTCATATTCTAAAGGTGCTTTCTGCCAACAGGAGGTATCTTATTCCAACATATTTAATCCTTTTAGGTTCAGTATAAAGAGATTCTTTGTTGTGAAAACATTAAAGTTTTCTGCAAATGCCAGTACTTGAAAAACCACTGAGCATCTCATTTCACTACTTTCTAGGGTCACTTAGATTAACACGACCATTTAAATCAAAAAAGAGTATGTCTGGATAGTTGCAATAGTCTGTTAATGAAGATAGAAGGAATTCATTTCATTGAACCTCCCAAAATTTGCCATGCTTGCATAGAAAATACTGTTGTTATTTCAACTTCAATTATTCTTCTATTTGAGAATGCTCAAATGTATATAGTTTGTCATTTATTTAAAAAAACAAGTGATTTTGACCTTTCAGATTTTTATAGAAATTCAGAAATTAGGTAAATATACAGAGTTGATGTCTGACTTTCAATGATCTTAGTTTCCTTTTGAAAAATATTAGTTATGCTATAAATTATTGTTTTTTAAAAATATTTATTACTGATACTTTAAACATTTCCTTTTGTCTCTTTCCTTTAGCTTTGTGAAATATACATGCATGTGCAAAAGAATACTGAATAACTTTTTAATAATGTCATTTGTTGAAGCAAAGTGATCAAATGTGAAGGTTAACTCCATCCAAGGAAAAGCTGTTTTTCTTTGAAAACTATAGATATTTTTAAAAACCTATTTAGATGTGCAAGAAAAAAAAAGAATTTCTATTTCAATTATTAAAAACAGACATCAAAGCTAAATTTTAGCTATTAATCTGAAAACCAAAGTGTTTGCTTGTAACAACAACGCAAGCATTTTGGCATTTTTACCATTACTGTTCTTAGGTGAAGTCAGGAAATATTTTATCCACTTGAGCAAAAGGAAGTCAATAAAAATTTAGCCAAAAGTGTGACTGAAATACAGTTTAGTCTGGGGAATGAAATTCAGAGCATCACTTCAGGTTTGTTATGATTTTAAACAGATATTTGTTTTCATGTCACAGCATGAAATTTATAAGTTCTTAAGCAGTAATATAAATTTATTGTGCAAAATTATCCATTTTGAGCAATAGGCCCATCTTGAATCCCTAAATTACTCAGTTCATAAAAAGCATATATGCCAGGTTTGATTCCTCACAAGTTCCTCTGAGCTTTCTGTTCTTTTTTCATTTCTTGATTGTCCTCGTTCAATATAAAGAAAGCTATTTGCATTATTTTCCAGTAGTTTGGCCCTGTGTAGAGGGGTAAGAGTTTGTCACAGATGGAATAAGTTGATGATTCTTAGACTATGTCTAAATAACCATAATTTTGATTCAGATTTTACTCACATAGAGTCTACCCAGGAAATCCCCTGGGGGATTTGAGACATTATTTGTCTGAAATACCATTCTTGTGGCTCAAACTAATTCTCTTCAATGTATCTTGATTCTTTCTTTGTTGTGTTGTATTAATATCAATAGTTTGTTTCAGACATTTGAAAACAACATATAAAGTGTTGAGATGACAGCATCAGCAGCATCTTTTGATCAAGGACAGAAAGAAAATCTCATAACCAATACTTAATTTAAAATATTTCATACAATCAATGAAAACAACCACCCCATGTAATGTGTTCAGAAAATCTAGGTTAGTGCAGATTTGGACAGGTCAAAGTTTTGTTTAATGAATGATTTGAAAAGCTTCTATTCTCTCTGAATATTTGGCAAAATTCAGTTAAAGAAAAGTACTTGGAATATTCAAAACTCTTGAAAACTTCTAAAATCATTTTCTGTTCAGTTTGTATTTTGAATTAACATCTTGATAGGCTTTTTTGGAAATAAATATCTAGGAATATATACTATTGACCACTGTATCTGAAAGAGGCAAGAAATAAAGCCTCCCTTAGAGTCTTGGAAAGATATTCATGATCACAGAACCTAGACTTCATAGAAGACTTCCACCATCCCAATATCTGCTGGAAAGGGAAGAGGCCTGGATGCAAGCAGTTCAGGAGATTACTAGAACGTCTTGGCATCGACCCCTTCATGCAGGTAGTAGTTGCCTCGGGGGTTTCTTGCTGTGCTCAGGCACGGGGGAGATGGCAGAGAATGCAAAGGTCAAGAGCAGACTTGCAATCAGGTGATTGATACAAAGAGTGCCTGATCAAACTGATTTCTGCCTGGCCTTGTGTACAGGTGGGGAAGTGTTGGATGCCTTGGCTCAGATCAGGTGTTTGACAGTCTCCCATGGTGTCCTTGGAGCAAAATTGATAATATATGAATTGGATAAGTGGAAGGGGCTGAGGAAACTGGCTTCATCACTAGGCTCAGTGTCCTGTGATCCACAATATGAAGTCTGGATGGTTATCAGGAGCATCCCTCAGGGATTAACATGGGGGCCAATATTATTAAATGTCCTTACTAGGACATAGGAAGTGGACTTGAAGAGAGCAGCAGGAAGTGGGGTGGAGGGGCAGGGCATGGACTTACCATGAAGATGGCAAAATACTAAAAACCATTTTCAACAGAGACTGTGAAGGCTCCATCATTGCAGATATTCAGGATTTTCCTGCACAAATACTGTCTGGGCTCTAACTCGCTCTGGGCAAAAGTGCACATCTTCCTAGACCTCCCTGGATCCTGTCCATTTCACATAATTCAATGATGTTATAATTCTGTAAATAGATCCTTCTCCTTGAAGTGATTGAAAGAGTAAAAGTAGATCCATATTGCAACTCTACGTCTCTTTCATCAAGCATTCCATTGCTGTCCGGAGTTCCAGTGATATTTGCCACAGAGACAACCTCTGAGTCTGATTTAATCTCTAATTAAACAATTTGTGTAGTTGCTAACGTTATTACATTTCTTTGTTGCATTCATGCTTTATTACATCTTGCAGAGATTTTAGATAGGGATTTCTTTTGCTTACTCTTTATTCTCTCTACTTTTTAAAACTTATACCAAAACAAATAATTTTAATATTTTTTTATCCTTTTCACTCATAAAGGAAATAAAGTGACTTCCAAGTTTGTTAAATACCAAAAGAGTACTTTAAATAATTTCATAGATGTGACTAGAAGCAACAACAACTAAGAAATTCAGGGGTGAAACATCACTGTTAACTCATTCTTACGACTCAGTATGAGGAAAATATGAAGGTAATTACTCCAGGTATTAGCATTTATATATATCAAATTTTGCAAATTTTCTTCAATGTGAAGGACTCTTCAAACAAAATATTTAAATATTTTATGCAGAAATTAAATTATGTAAATATTCTTTTTGAAGTTCAGAGGATGGCTTGCTCATATGAAATACAGCAGTCAAAGAAAAGAAACAACAGAGCAACAATTATGCACAGTAGAGCATAATGCAAGCAACAGGCATAAATCAAGAAATCATAAATTTAGTTACTAGGATAGATGTCTTTCTCTGGTATGTAGAGAAAATAAAAATTATTTTGTATGTGTTTCTTTCACCCACTCCTCCCTTTCTGTCAAATTTGTAAAGAGCACTTTGAAAGCAATCACTTGCAACTTTGATGGTAGTAGTAGCCTTCCTCAGCCTGAAATTACTCTTTCAGCACAAAACATAATTTTTCTTTTACTCAGTTTTTCTTTTACTCAATTTTTCTTCTTTGGAATTCTTGTCTTAATCACTATCTTTTCAAAAGAAAATAGCATTTTGCTCCTGGGGTGTTAAGAAGGGTGAGAGATAATGATTTTTTTTTTCTATTGAGAAAAGTAGGGTTTTTTATCAAAGAATGATCATATCAAAGATATGATCCACCTTTAATAAACCTGGGTTGCATTAATACCATTTTACATGCATAACAGGGGCCTTTATTCTGCTTTTCTTTAAAGCTGTAGAGGGGTCATGTTAGACCCTGAGAAAGCTCAGTTGGTTACAGCATGGTGCCACCAACGCCACGGTTTGATCCCTGCATGGGCCATTAAATCAAGAGTTGGACTCAATGATCATCATGGCTCTGTTCCAACTCAGACTATTCTTTGATTTGCTGTGATTAGTATCTCTACAACTGCTGAGATTTAATTCTCCAACCTCCTTTTAAATTACTTATAGAACATTAGAGAATAGAGAGTACTACCACTCCAACTATATTTATTGATTAGGCTTGGCACAGGACTGTTTTCATGAGTCAGTTCTTTTCGAAGTAGGATAGATAATACTTTATTTTCACTATTTAAACATATTCACCTGTTAGAGGCTTGTTTCCTTCCTTCTGTGCATAGTTTTCTAAAGCTTTCTTTCCATTAACCATTCTGCCTCTGGTCTCACATCAGCAATATAATTTTAATGAAAAGGGGGTTTTATCAATGTTACTAGTCTTAGATGCTCAACATGAAATTTTTCATTGTCCCTGAAAAATCTAGTTCCTGCATCTCCAAAAGACCTGCCGCTTAGTTAAAGCCTAAACCACTAAATCCTGAAAATATCTGCAGTAATACTTCTTCAAGTACAGTCATAACCAGATTGCCAGAAACAGTAACTGTCTTGTTTTCCTATTTTTCCACTAGTGGAAATGAAAAGGATTACCTAGTAATTTATTCACAGAAAAGAGGAAAATATGGAAAAAATCTAAATGTATCTTGTCAAGACGCTGTGATGAAATATCCCTGGTAAGAACGGTTTCTTCCTCAGATATATTGGCTGCCCAGTGAAGATCCAGTAGAGTATTGGCAGAAGAACAGCTACCAAGTAATTCTAAAAGGACTACATACTCTATACAGAAGAGGAAAACAAAAGAGCCTTTGAGTTTCTGTTCTGACGGACATGATACTCAAAAGCTGGGAAATTATATTACAAAAGCCCCGAACTATTTGCTGGGGTAACTTAGTGTGTGGAATAAAGACAGAAGAATCAAATCTGGATTTTTTGGCCCCAATTAACAGGACAGGAAGAGTGTGTGCTGTACTGCTATGCTTGTGCTCTCTTTACTTCTTCAACCTTACTACAGCAGTACATTAGCAAATGCAGATAAAGGTGGGTGACAGTTTCTCAGACTAAAAGGTGTGAGGACTGTAAAATATGTCATGGTTGGTTTCTGCTTCTCTCAGTCTCTGCATTTGATCATAGTAACTAAAAGGGGTTGGAAAACCTGTACCTAAACCACAAGGTGCCAGCCCTGGTAGACATTCACCTTTGGATTGATGGACCCACTCATGACACACAGAGTTGTATTCAGAAACAGAATGGTTCTGAAGTAATTATGAAATCCGTGAAAATCACAGCCAAATAAGATAATAACACAATTTGATGGGTCTAATTAATGTTAAACTGCCCTAAGGTGCTGGGAGTATCCTGTTCAATTGGTCATATAATGTCTCAGCCCTGGCTTCAGTACATGTTGCAGTCAAACATTACTGTAATTAAAAACATAAAGAAAAAAGTCCTCACACATGAAATGCATGCACCCATCCAGCTTTGGTGACATGTCAGAAGGAGAAGAGGCTTCCAGTGAGCTTATACCTGACAGAGTTCCTGCCATTGATACTGCCTTCTGCATGGCGAATACCAATGAGGAAGGATTTCTGCTAAACAATGTTCTAGAAGTACTCATCTTTCTGATGCAAGCTGGGACTTCTGCTTTATTTATGGGCTTAATTGCTTGTGTGCATTGTGTGCTGCTAATCTCACTCTTCCAGAGAGACTGTGAAACAGTCAACTTTAACAACCTCCTTCTTCCAAGACACTATGACAACCTTCCCACCTGCACATAACGAAGTCTCTTACAGAACTTGGAAACCCTGTGCTCCAAGCAGGATAAGTATAGATGTTTATGAGGTGTCTTCTGCATCTCCAAAGTCTTTGGATGTGCACGTATTTCTATGTGAATTAAGTATTCTAGCTTCTTGGCAACCCATCTATCTGAACTGCCTGAAAACTAAATTGTCTTCCCTTTCCCTTTCCCCTACTCCAGTTTGGCATGTGTACATAATGATTATATTCCCAAGAAATTCTTTAACTTGTCTGTAAAACATGATAGTTACTGCATTTTAACAGGACATAACAATGTTTCCATATTAAACTATCAATATAGATTATGACCATTATGTGCAGTAGATAGCAATAAAACCACCACCTGGTATTAGGCATTTGCAAACCCCTTGGCTTATTTTCCTTGTAAAAACAAAATAAATGTACCTCAGGATCTGCTGTTACACAAAGAAAAGAAATTATTCGCACTTATTTTGCACATTGCTTATGCTCATGCAATAACTGTGCCGGCTAGAAAGGACTGGAAATACAGCACTTCCTAAAGCTAAGGGTCCCCAGAGAGGATCCATTCCATGGGGAAAAATAAAGAAGGATCGCTACCATTTCCCTCAATGTTACTTGGTTACTGCTGCTGCTATTGGTGACAACAAACAGCAGAAAGGCTTAATGGCTGTCTGAGAATCTCAATGCAGAATGGCTTGCACGTGAACACTTTTCCTTCTCAGCACTCACTCTCGCTCAGCCTTGCTTTTCATACTTGTTCTTCTCTTCTTGCAAGAATTCGTCATCTTTTCAGAGCATTTCACAAAATACTTCATTCTGCAGTTAAATTTGCTCTTTCAGGTACTCTTACACCTACAAAGACAAAAATTGGTCACATATTTAGGCTTTGGCAGCAGCTATTTTTTTACCAAAATAGTATCCAAATATTTTCATTCTACATTTATTGTAAAATTTTTCTTAAAGTTTCAGCACAATTTCTACTCTTTTTGGAAGATCCCCTTAATTTACTCCTTGTTGAATTGTTCATAATATCAGAATTTTAATGAAATCACCATGCTCATAGTGAGCATTAACAATAAGAATAAACTCTATGAATCTTGCTAGCTGAAAAAACACTTGAACAAAATTTCTGTTTCCTCAGAGTTTTTAGATAATCAAAATTATAAAGATTTATGGAAAGAGGCAGTGATAAAATTCAAATAAAGTAATCCGGACAGGAGCCTTATAAAACTTGTCTGACAGATTTTTCTACTTTCTTGGGAAAGTTGTCTGCCAGACTTTTGTGTGTGATTTGAAATACTGGGGCTTCTGTGATCTCTGCTGGGGGCAGACCACTAGACAGACTGCCTTGGAGTAAGGATGCTATTCCCTTTCATCAATGCATCAAAGCTTCTGTTTTGGGTTTTTTTTTCCCCAATGTGGAATGCAACTACATTTCAAAATTCTTTCCCAAACCACACTATCTTTTTTTTACTCAATTCTCTAAATATGGTTTGGCAAGTACAATGGACATTCAACAGATATCCCAAAATTACGGAAATTTGTAATTTGGGGCTACATCTCTACAGTTCCTAAAATGCACACAGAATGTTTCCGGTGACAGATATCAGACATCTGAAAAATTCCCTTCTGCTAAAAGAAGCATTACAAACAGCATAAAAGAGCTTCACTGCTGCCTAAACAACAGTAGCAGTCACATGCATGAAATATTTTTCAACATATTCTGCTATAGGGACAAACGTGGACATATATTCAGAAGAGAGGTGCCCTGTGTTGAGATATTGGAGAGCTTTATCCTTTTTTTGGGTCCATTTTGGTTGTCAGAATCTATTTTTTCCTGTATTATTTTTTAATGCAAGCCCAAATCCTATTCTCCCTTCACCATTAGTGTTACATTTATATTGAAACACTTCAATGCCTCAGAGTCAGGAATGCTGTAGCATCAGAAGTGCCTCACCAACCAAATGCTCTGGAAATACAGTTACTTGTCTTTCACGATCCTTGTTTGGATGATCAGACATGAATTGTAGACCTAATAAATCTTAAATAAAATTAGTGATTGCCTAGGAGATAAATTTCTCCCAGTACAAAGGAGATGATGAGGAAGATTCAAGTGACTTTTGAGTTTAACGAAGGAATAAATCCATGCTTTTCAAAGTCTTAAATTGACTAATCTGACAGAGTTGGATTATTTGTTAACAAATAGTTTGGTAGAACATTTTCATATCCCATTTACAGATCAATCTATACTGTAAACATATCAACAAATTTGTATAGTGTACTCTGGTACAAGCAGTATTATAGCCATTTTAAGCAGCAGAGAGAAAGGTAACAAATACACAATAACTAAAGAGAAGCAGAAGTAATTCTCATGAAGCCACTGTCCATGAATATTAAATGGATACAAGACAAAAATACAGGGAAGAAATTTTCTTCCATTATTTTTTATTTGCATTATTCAGGAAGGACCAGTTCCTCTTTCAATTAACTTCATCTAAGCAGAATCATGTCCCAAGTCTTCTTGTGACACTGATGCTCTTTTACCTCATGTAGAACAGCATAACTAAAGCTAGCTTCCATATGGCGGTAGGATCATTGAAACAGGAAGTGAAAACTATTCTCATTACTGTGATTTCACAACTTGTGGTTAATACCTTCCATCAAAGCTGCACATCAACATTCTTCCCAATATTGCTCAACTATGACCAAGAATTCAGTTATCTGAAGGGAGAGGATTCCTTTCAGATTTATTACACACAGTACAATCTCCCTACCAACTCCTTGTTATCTGACAGTGATTTTTAACACATTTTTTCTGACAAACCTAAGTCAATTCAAACCCAGAGAAATTTATTTTTAAATATTAATTTTTGAACAAGATCTCCTCTCAGAAAGAATTGCCCTTTCAAACTCATCCCACTAGTTCAGCATATGTGCAATTCCTATTGACTTTAAGAGGACTTGAAGAATGTGCTTAAGAACTTTAGTAAGTAGGTATGGAACAGGCATGTGCATAAGTGCTTTCAGGTAGGTCTTTATCAACCTTAGCATGTAACACCAGAAAAATCACAAAAAAGAAGCAGACATTTTGAATTTGAAGGCATTGAATGCTGCAAATCTTTAGCATCTCATATGCCAGCATTACTCTTTTTTATTAGCATAGATCACAGCTCCAAAGTAATGATGAGATTATAAGGGTATATTACAAGTGTATATCTTTGGTATATAATTTATTATTCTATCAAGAAATTATAGCCATCATTTTACATATTTATCAGCATGATGCCTGATTTCTCCAACCGTTATAGCCTTAGTTTTCTGAGAAATAAATAAGATAATGACATCTGCTGTAAGCTGATAGGGCATGACCTTTTTCAGAGTGGACTGTTTTATTTAGCATTTCTGACAGCTTTCATGAAGTGAAGTATTATAGGTTTAAGAAACTCATTGCAAGCAGACTGTTTTGAAATTTTAGAATTAAATAATTAGTTATGCATGAGAAACTACCAAGCTAGTACAGGAGGATGTTTTTCTTTTGTGAATAACTTTGAATGCTGCATTTTGATGGTTAATAAAACTTTCATATATATGTAAAAAAGGGGAAAGAAAAACAATGCTGTGAAAAAATGTTTATTCTTGTTTCTAACATTAGCTGTCATCATTATTCTGAATATAATAGGATTTCATAGCTCCAAGTTACTATTAAAATGGTAACATTTTTATATGCAAAAATGTAAAAATATTTTCTGTAAGAAATTCAGTTTAATGTAAAAAAAATTTTAGTCATTTCTTCTGAATATATTGCAAGCAGTATAATTTCTGTGCATCTCCTTAAAGGAAAATAAGCTGTATTAGTCCACTAAGAGGAATTACTCTGCAGATCACGAGCAATTCAATCACATTTTTTGATTAGCAGCAATGTAAAGTTTTTACAAGGGAGAGATGAATCAGGTCTTTACATATTTTTCACTTGTGCCATGACACAGTGTACCAGAGGCATGTAAAGGACTCATGAAACCAGGAAGCAACCCAAAGCTATTTCTATGGAAACAAGCTCTGGCTGCAGGGAAAGCAGTAAATCAATCTCCTTCATGTTGTGTTTCAGACATGTTTGGATGTTTCCAACACTTGGCTGCCGGGTTACCTAACCAGCTAGTGTCTCAGGATTTAGTGCTACGACTGAATTCCTTGCACACCTGTCGGACAATACTAGTTTTGACTGAGAAAAGCAGGCAGGCATGATTTTTTAAAATTTTATTTTTTACTGCAGAAATAGTGTATATTGACTTTTGCTGTGTTATTACATATTACACACAATTTTCTTTCCTAAAAGACCAAACCCTCAAGTAAGAAAACAAATAAAGAAATAAAAACCCCCAAACTAAAAAACCCAACTCACAACAACAACAAAACTCCATTCAGGGTTAAATAGAGCTAATGTAATCAAAATAAAGCTAAGCTTCACTTGTACCCCAGGCCCCAAAATTATGCCATCATCACATTGCTGTTGGGGAGCATAGGCTGCAGAGGGCAATGTCCCTCAGCAAAGCACTGTGCTTCCCAAACAGGAGTCAAGTCAAGCTTTTGAGTGCATATTACTTTTTCCTGAGTTGTCAGTTGTTTGTAGTGTGAGGAATCGGGTCTTAATAACATTAAAGTGATTAAGGGAACACTGGGTAAGTATTCTACATGTTTGTTGAATAACAAGCTTCCCACAACATTTCAAACAAAATTTAAAATTGTTATTTCATGATTTAAGAAATAAAATAAAAACCTGAAAGTTTGCTTTGGTTTTAACTGGATAGCAGGAAATTCAGGATATTCAAAAGAACACAGAACCAGGTAGGGGTGGAAATTCCCTTCTTCTTTGTGAAAGAAAAAAAAAGCTAACAAAACTCAGTTTTTCCATGAAAATATCAGCCAGCTATATTGGAGAGCAATGTTCCAGATTTAAGGAATATAAAGACTGCTTTTCTATTCAGTCTCTCTACAGATGAACAAGGTTGGAAGAGCTCCATGCAATATTGCCAACCACAAGCCTTCAGAAAACATGAAGCCAGTCTCCAAATTGTATGACCAGCTTTTAAACCAAAAAAATCTTCAAATAGGAATAAATAATGTACTTTCCCTATTGGTTAAGTTATTTGGGTCCCATACAGCCTCCTCAGAACAAGAAGTTTTTGTTAAAAAATGAAAGCCAAGCATGCCTACTGGACTGCAGGACTAGAAAGGAAGAAGAGTTAGATGGAAATGAATTAAGTAAAAGAACAGTAAATGGGGATAGAAATGGATAACACATTTCAGTAAGAGAGAAAAGTGAAAGATTAAGATGTAAAATGGCAGTTTAGCAGTTTGTATACTGTGTAACATGGTATTTTGCCTGTATTGCTTTAGGTCACAGAGATGGTAAAAATCTCTTAAAAGTCATTCTGAACTACTAAAAACAACATGTGGAACACTGAGTGTTGAATTCTAATATACACAGTACAGCTCCATTCTGTCATTCTCTGACTCGAAGCCATATGAGCATAGATTGCCTATTTGGTGCTTTAACACCAGAGTTTATTGGACAAGATACTGTCTACCTCCATCTGGAGCTCACAACAGTTTCAGTTAAGTACATGATGTTATGACTAACAAGTTGGAGTTCTATAAATATCTAATATCTGCTGCAAAGTTATGAGTGATTACTCTAAGAAAAGCACATGGAGTGAAAGTAAAAAGGCATCAGAGGTTTATCATGATTTTTGATTAATGGCAGAATGAAAATTGTCAAATGAAGAATAAAATAACGAGAAACATCTTCAAGCTATTTCATGTATAGTCAGGTATTCAAATATTCCAAAACCTCTGCCTAACTATATTCTCAGATACTAATGCAGTATTCATATCCAAAATAACCAGGTTTTTTGGTATTTAGGATAACATAAATATACTGACTTAAAATTTCCCATCTCTTCCACCTACTCCTCCTCCCTCAATGCTTTTAACACACACTGAATATTATTTTTTCCAATGAGCTCTCTTCTCAACACTGTTCCCCTCTCTTCTCAGACATAAATGAGGTGCTGGGCAATGTTCTGACGTCAATGTGGTAATTGCCCCAGGGGGGGAAACAGGAGTTTAAAATAGAAATAGAGACACAGACAGACACATTCATATAGACACCTGTGGGTGCCAACAACACTGATAGACCCAGACTTCTGGGAACCTTTGGCAGCCTTCAGATGCCACATTGCTCTTTGAGCCTTGTATGGCATTGTCCTCCCTGTGTCTTGGCGAGGACTGAGCTACAAAATTCAGGACTGGCATTGGACTTGGAGCTGTTCCAAAACTTACCAAGATGCATCAGTATGGCTGAGATCTATCTCTAATTACAACTGATTTTTTCTTTGAAGGCTGTATCTTGCATATTATACATGTACTCTTGTTTTCATTTATTATAAGACCTATTATAAGCTCTCCATGTAAATGACAATCTAGTGTTTAATTTCTTCAACATCTCTAATGGAAAATCTCATTAAAAAGGAGCAGTACTCCCACCAGCCACACAGAGTATTCTAGTCTGTCAGAGTTAAAAGAAACATAAAGGCATAACACCTAAAAAAGAATTTCCAGAGATAGGAGGCAAAGGTCTGGATTTATTTCGCTTCTCCATTTCTGTTTTAATTTACAACAAACATTAATTAAGACCAGAAAAGGTGCAGAGTAGCTAGATAAAGAAATAAAAAATGGTTTGTGAGCAGATGCTAGAAAGTTTGGCCTGTTTAGTCTAACAATATTATGTCTGAGAAGAGACGTACTGAGTGTTTCTGAGAGAATCACTATATTAACTATCCGATAATTAGCAAAAAGCAAATGGGAATGAATTGACAAAGAATATATTTAGATTGGAAATTGGAAGATTTTTAAATCGTCTTTCAACACAAGTTCTGGCATGTCCTTCTAATAAAGAGAGGTTGTTGGGATTTTTTTTAAGGCAGCTTTATAAATTCATGCCTGAATTTAAAAACAAAAAAAAAAAAATAAGGTAGTTCTTTGGGCAACAAAGAGAAAGTAGTTGAAACTCTTCATCAAAGAATGCTAAAGATCAAAAACCATAAATGAGTTCAAGAGACCAGTAAATATTTTCAAGACAAATCCACAGAATGTTTCTAAACTGATAAAAAACATGACGCTGAAGAAGAAAAAGCACACTGGGGAAACATCATATTTATTTACCCTGTTGTTACTTTTCTCTCATGGCCTGAAGGTGATTTACAACATAGGTATATCAGTTTCTGAGAGAGCTCTGTACCTAGCAGATTTTCTACATAAGTCATACCTCTATTTTCAAGTTAATCCCAGTGGAGTTGAAGACCAAATTATATTCAAGTTATTCTGTACTCTAAGAAATAAGTAGAGGGAGAACCGGAATATCTGCTGCAGTTTTTTGGGTGCAACTTCACAATGTGTTGGCACTTGTGCTCCTAATGTCTTTATCATCAGGCCAGTGTGTTCTGCTCATCTTTGTTCATCTCCAAAGAAATTTTTTGCTCCAAAGTTCATAAAATATTTTTTCTTAACCAGTGCCAGGCACTAGATGTTGCTTGAGAGTACATCAGTCTTTAAAAATTAGACAGAGTTTCCACCTTAATCAGGAAGCAGGCAACCTGAAAAGAGGCCTTAAACATTTTGTGGTCTTCTTCTTGCAAAGGCTTTGGTTTGGTGGAGACCAGAGATGTCCCATGCTGGACACAGCTGTTCCTTCCAAGAGACCCAACTCAGGACACGGATGAGCCCATCAGCCAAGCTGGGCTTGCCTCTGCAGAAACGTTCAAGAAAGGGCATAGCATGTCTTGACAGTGACGAGTGAGGAAAAATGTATGAAGAACAAGATCAGAGAAGAAGGAGATTCCCCTGTAGCCCTCAGAGGATCCCACACTGGAGCATATGGTCATGCCCTGAAGAAACTGCAGCCGTGGAGAGCCCACACAGGAGCAAGCTTCTGGCAGGAATTATGGCCCATGGAGGATCCATGCTGGAGCAGAGGAAAAGTGTGAGAAAAAAGGAGAGATAGAGAGAAAAATCATGAATGGAACACCTATTCCTCACCCCTCCTCCCTATGCCTGCTTGGATGGTGTGGTGGTAAAGGAAATGGCAGTGAAGGAGTAAACATGAGCCCAGACCAAAGAAAACAAAAAACGGAGGAGAAGATGCTGTCCAATTTGTCTTTGTTTCTTACTACACAGCTCTATTTTAATTGGCAGAAAGTTAGATTAATTTTCCTCAAGTTGAGTCTGCTTTGCCCACAACAGTAATGGATAAGTGATCTCTTTATCTTGATCCACAGGTTTTTCATCTTCTTTCATCTACTGACCTATTGAAAAGGGCAAGTAAGAGTCTAGTAGCTAGCCAAGGTCAAACCACCTCACCATTCAGGCCAGTTCTTATCAGATATACTGAAAAAATTGCTTCCAAACCACTTGAAAGAAAATTTTTTAAAGCAGTGTTGATTATTAAATCATCTTTGAAGAAAATGTTTCTCAAAAGTTTTTAATTTCTCATTTTCTCTTTTGTTTTAGATATGGCAAATTTAAAAAGGGGGGGATTAAAAAAAAGCACAAAAAAACCCCCAAAAACCTCTCATATTTTTCATTTAAACCCCCCTATTTTTAGGCCACTCCAGTTCTTGCAATTTAATTCATATTGTAAATGCTTCCACTGTGTTTTTTGCAGCCTTATGAGAAACATTTCTTTTTCATGTACTATACAAAAAATCAAGTTCTTGGAGTCAGTCTGGGCATCTCATGATAATTAGAAAACACCATGTCACCACTATGGACAGAAATCTTTAGAGTAGAGCTTTTGACTTTTAAACCTCGTATTGACCACCAGCTGCTATCCTTGCTGACAGAGGCACTAGACACGCACTGCAGGAATTTGTGTATCTGTCAAAATAACAAACACAAGAAAAATATTTTGTCGCTGCTGCACAGAATCAGAGGACTGTAAAGCAACAGTCTTAAGTACGATGGAAGATGAATGGACAGCAGTTAGCTTCCCTTGCAATTTTTCTCTTTGCCCTTGTAGTTAAAGTATTAGAAAGCATCAACATAATCCTCCTTCCTTGAAATGAGCTAAAGAAAGAGAAAATATATCAGTTGTGGGACCTTGAATTAGCCACAGTTTTTTGCCACAGAAATAGCTGAAAACCTTTAAATACCTAATGCTATTGATTATGAGAGTATAGACTAACATTTAATTTTGGGGAAGGATTAATATACAGGTGTTGTCAACACCTTGTTTCCCAGGAAACCTTGCAAAACCAGTCATCTTCTCTCACAGTCTAGCACTTTTCTGTAATTTCCAAAATTTAAACAAACCACACTTGGCCTCCTCTGGGCCTTAGATAAAGACGTGTTTTTCGGTCCTTTTGGAAGTCTGACTGTCTTACTGATCGGATGTTTCCATCTGCCCTCATGCTGCAAGCTTGCCATCTTCCTCATTCCCAGCTTGCCTCATACCAGAGACCAGGCATTGCCTTATCCTTTCTCTCCTTGCCCAGTAACTGGAGATGCAGCAATCTCCCTTTCCTACTGGGGGAGTTTCCTCACAGTTAGATGTTTTCTTCACTTCAGTAGTGTCCAAGGCAAACTGGCAGCCTTCATCTCTGCTGCCCACAAACATCTTTCTAACTGAATGTAACATTCTGCAAACTGAACGAACAAAGCGGGAATACCATCCATCAGTCATAACACCACACCTTATTTGTTTAAAAATCCCAAACAGACACATCTTTCTAGACACTGTTTCTTTGTACACACTCACCTAGAGGTTTTCAGTGCTGAGTACAAAAGCATGAGTTGTTGGCATAACATGTCTAACTACAGAACTAATCCCACAGTTTGCAGCTCAGGTTCCTTTTTCTAAATGAAGCTGTCTAGTGGCACTCTAACTCACATTGTTTGTTAGAGTGAGTTCCGTTTTGTAACACTAGGACTCCTGTGTGTGCTCTTCTCCCCATTTCACTTCCTTCTACCTCTAATTCTAACAGCTGTTTTCCTCTTACTTTGTATGCCATGTTTCTCCACATCCTTGCAGAGTGTGTGTACAAGGGTAAGGGTGTGTATAGTCTTGTTGCACAAGCGTGTGGACTCTTGGCAAAACAGCTACTATGCATGGCACAGTAAAATTATAGCCTGGTTCTTGTGACCGTGGAGGAGTATGAAAAAAAATGTGCTTTCCAGAATTAAGTCTTGCTCTTTATTTGTCTGTATTTGCAGTGATTTTATGGGGCATTATTGGTTAATGCAGTGAAACAGTTATCAACAATTTATGATGAAAGAAAATCAGAGTTTTGGAAGATTAGAGGTAGGATTTCAAATTCCTTGGTTGTTTTGTTTTCATTCAAACAGATTTTTTTTCTTTTTCAGAAGACTAGAGAACATATTTACAATTAGGTAAGTCAAGAAAACATAATTGACTGTTGTTTTATCTCAACTGCCAGAGGAAAAAATAATGCCATCCCTTGTTAGTTTTAATACATGTTTTCCAAAGGAGTGAAATTCATTGCAATGCTATTACAGTGAAATGAAGGAATGCACTCATCATCATAGAGAAGGATTTGAATGTGCTAGACAATACACATACACGTACACAAAAG
>VXBC01001852.1:1368618-1407688 GCA_013399945.1 Ploceus nigricollis | reverse complement strand
TTATAAAGAATAGTATTATTTCAAAGAAGGATACAGCAGATGGACAGATTCAATACGATACAGTGTTGGTCAACATGCTAGAAAATCATCTTATCAACAGCTGTATTGTCAGTAAGGATTTTTAGGAAAACATGACTGAAAAATAAAGTCTTAAGGATACTTTTAAATAGGGCAGTTAGATTTATTTCTATTCATCTGATATAAATCTGATAGACCTTACATAAATGCCTGAACAAAGTATTTATTAATCCTACAAGGAAATGAGACATTAATTATTAAATTCAAAGGTATTCTCCTTACCAAGAGGAAACATACTCTGGTAGAAAAAGTTCCATATATGTCTTAGAGCTGGTCAAGCTAAGATGTTGTTCCTGTGTGCCATTTGCTAGCATTTAAATAGATTATGGATTGATGCTTTTCCTGGGGGAAAAAGAAGAATAAACATGAACCTTAACATAAACATTAATGAAGACAAGAAACAAATGTTAAATCTGCTGACATTGTTGCTGAATAGCATGTTCAGGATAATGAAGAGTTCTTTCTTGACATTTCAGTCTGTTACTGTGTATAAATTCAAATTTATTTTGAATAAGTATTTAAAGAACATATATCAAGGTGGTTAGTACAATAAATATTGGTAAGCAGTATGGTNTAATAAAATAAAATAAGAAATAATTAATATTATTATTAATAATAAAATAATGATAATTTTTATTATTAAATTTAAAGTAATTCCCTTTAATTACTTTCTCAAATGCTTCCTAAACCAATATGTTTGTACTGACTTTAAGAAACATTTGAATAAATTTCTTCCTTCCCAAGTCTCCCACTTGTAGGTTAGTGACACACTGCTACCTGTAGAATGCAAGCTCTTTTCTTTTCCTTTTCCTTACTTAATAGAATATCAGCAGCATGGCTGAAGCTGGAATTTTTCATACTCTATTATATATATTAGTTCAGTTGATTAGAGCCTGATGCCAATAACACCAAGGTTGAAGGTCCAATCCCCATACGGGCCATTCACTTAAGAGGGGAACTTGATGATCCCTGTGGGTCCCTTACAACTCAAAATATTCTGTAAAATATATTATAGACAAATTAATTTTATTACATCAAGGTACTGCTTGACGTGCTTGGTTAAAGCCACAGAAAACTGTAAATGATTAGTGACATGGTTGAAATATATTGTGTCACTCATATACTGGATATCTGGGTGTTTTCTTAAGATTCCCTCAGAATATTTCACATGTACATTTTTTTACCACTCTTGGCCTTCCTGAGGGTTCAAACAGTGTGTTATTCTGATGCACAACTTATATTTATTTTTAGCCTATTTAAGTATCTTTTGTTTGAAAGAGGCAGAACTTTCTATATGCATGCTTGATACACAATATAATCAGTTTTATTGGCTCCAGTCTTATTTGGTTCATTGCAAGTAGATGCTTTGTTATGTTTCCTGCCAGTTACCGAGATGAATACTTCCTTTCATGACCTCATGAAAACATTTTCTATTTTCAAAACCGTTGATGAAAGACCTTCTCATGATGGCCTTGCACACCAGTTGGTCTCAGTCAAAATACTCCCACTACTTTTAGGAGAAGATGACAGATTTCATCCTACTGCACAGTAGATGATTTGTTTAGCTATTTACTTTCAATGAAAAATCATCATCTACTGTTGTGAAATAGACATTAGGTTACAGGCAAATAAAACGTAGTTATGTGATAATAAACGTTCACTTTCTCCCTGTTATAATGTCTTGGAAACCTCTGGCAAAGTAATTTGGACAATAGAGACAATGATTTTGTTGAGATTAACTTTCAATCAATAAATACCAAAAGATTACCCACATTCCAAAAATCACTCCTAAAATTAAAACAATATGTATACTTAACATCCACATTCTAAAGCATGAGCTGAAAACATTTATATATATGTGTGTAATATAAGGAGTAGAAAATATGCAAATAATTCCAGAGACAAACACAGTACTGAGAAAATTGCATTTCTTCCTTCATTTTGATTGGTCCAGAGACCAGGACAAGAAATACACTGTTTCCAGGAGTTTCATCCCCTCTTACTGTCATGAAAATTTGACAGCAAAAAGACCACCTGTATTTTTGCTGACTTATACTTTTTCTGGATAATAAATGTCAATATAAAACATCTGGGATCCATATTAAAAGCCTTACAACACTATTTCTGCTTCACACACTCAGAAGTTTACTACCTTTCCTGAGGCAAACAATAATTTGACCAAGAAAAGATTTAGTGTTAGATCAAAGCTGGAGCACTCTTTGACACTAATATTTCTTTTCAAAGATATGCATCTGATCTGTGTCCATGGATCAAGCCATCTCATGAAAACTATTTTCCTGATGAAAAATAAAGGGATGAGTGATGAATGAGACAATCATTTGAGAAGATGGGGTCTAGATAATGAGATCCACTCATACAAAGCTAGACACTTTAGAAGAAATTGAGAAACTTATTTCTGTATTTCAGACTTTGTAAATAATTTTATTCATCCATATTGTAGCATTATTTAAGGGGTTTTTTGGGACTCTTTACCTAAACAGGACAATCAGCAAATTTCTTTAATTTATTTAGATTGTGGCCTAAATTTGGGCATGTTTAGACTCTAGTGTCTGGGGCCAGAGAGGTGAAATTATTAAACAAGTGCAACAGACAGATGGACCAATAGGAAAATATTTGACTGCATCTGTGGTGCCACTAATTGTGTCATCCCAGGAAATGCTTGTGTCAGCCTCTGACATCAACTTTCAAACTTTACTGTGCTCTGGAGCTTTTGGGTTTTAAGGAAAGGCTATCAAAGCCTCAAGTTCAAAAATGAGCAACCTATTTCCCAAACTGCTTAATTTTCATTGATTAATTGTTGGAGCAAATCACATAAGCACATTCTAAAATGGCACAGTCACACATGTTGCATTTTGCATACAATTTGAATCAGTTGGTGTATGATTTTTCCATCAAAATGGCAGTGGATTTAAAAATCTGCTTCTCTTTCCATCATTCTAAAGAAAAACAACTTTAAAAGCTAAAAAGACCACTATGCCCAATCCCAAAGGAAGATGTGTCAGGTCAGTGAAATTATACTGTAACTTTATGTGGTAGAATTGCTGAGCAGCAGAATCAGTAAAATGTGAAGAAAATTTTTATAACTTTTTGACAATGTATGGAATTCATGTGTTAGAGTGCACCTGGCCTTCCATCTGAGAAATTCAAGGTGCAGTCTGGGTTTTAATTTTCCTTTCCACTTAGGTAGGATGTGTTGCCCTGAAGTACAAAATTCTGAAACAAAACTGTACTCTCTTTATCACTGTAAGAATCTGGGTCCATCTCTGAACAGCAAGTCAGGCAACCTTACACATTCAGAATTGGAAATAGAATTGATGATCTTCAGCCTCAGGAGCGCAGACTTCTTCTACCTGCTAAGCCAAAGCAGTAACTTAGAAAGTAAAAAATGCTTTTCAGTGACTGAAACATGTAGTATTATTCAGAACCAAATCACAGCCTAACACAAAGAATAGACAGATAAGAGAGAATGTCTAACTCAGGTAATTGCATTAAAATACCAACTCTGTCTGATCCTTATCCAAAACCTACTGGAATATAGTAAACCCTTTTTGCTGCCATGGTCTTCAGACTGTGATTTTGTGCAGTCAGAAGGCAATGCAGGGATATATTTTAGCAGTACTCAATTGAGCAACTTTCATGGAAAACAAGGATATGAGATAAAGTGTTTGTGACAAAAGCTAAACTGAGTTGTTCTTTGGTTGGAAAAAACAGAATACAATTCTTCACTTCTCTGAGGCTCTCTTAGCTGGGGAGTGGAAACAATATGTAAACGACGTCAAATGTTTTTTTTTTTAAGAACGGCCCGTGATAATCCCTATGTGGACCATGTACAAGGCTTATAAGCAACCAAAATAGGGACAAACAAAGGCTGTGCAGTCTTCTGGCACTTTTTGTCTTCTGCTAGTCAGAGGAAGTGCCTTACAGCCAAACACAATTGGGTCCCAAATGAACATTTTCAGTTTTACAGGGAATAGCATTTCAATATTTTGTTTTACTTCTGGGATAAACTGGAAGAAAAGCTTTATCTTTTTGTGCCTTCCTTGCCCTTCAATCCTTATTCATGCATGCACCTTTTTTATTTTTTCTCTGAAAAGTTATTCTTCAAAAGCTGCAGAGATCATGCACTTCAAAGCAGCTGGGAGATTCAGCTGATGCAGGGCACAGCCATCTGCTTAGACAGACTGCACCATGACTCACAGATGGATTCAGGAGACCCAGGTTTAATCCCTACCTTCCTAAAGAAGTTCTGGCAACATATTGCTGTGTGCCTCAGTTTCCACAACTATCAAATGAAAATAATTAGTGTTTACTGTATAGGTGCATAATGTAAATGAATTAGAGTGTGAAAGCCATGATATTGCCAGATATCAAAAGTGAAGTTTTGTACAGTGATGTGAACATAGAACGACTTTTTTATACACTGTAATGTCCAAAACAGGTCAAGAGGGTGCTGACAAAATTGTTTCTGTATTCTTGGACATGAAGGTACAATTAAGAACAGAAGCAATAAAAATGCACTGAAGTGGAACAAAAAGCTCTGTGTTAAAAATCAAGCCAAACATTTTTACTTGTATCCAAAGCATCTTTTAAAAATTAACATAAAATTGAAAGCTAAGACATGATTTTACTGAAAAATCACACTAATCTCTAGCAATCTGGAGCAAAAGTTAGGGAATAAATTAATTTGTCAGCCAGGTGGCCTTTAGTGTGTTTTCCTGAGGCCAAGGATGCATATGGCTTGAAGAAATCCATTTTGTCTGTAACCCAGCTTTCTGAAGCAGAACTGCAGTCCAAGTAGCAACAAGGTCATCAAAGGTTATTTGTCACTCTTTCCTAATGAGCTGTTCAGACTCTTCGGCACTCATATGTGGTGTAAGTACTGATCCAGGCCTCCCAGGTCACAGTTTGATATAAATGATAATCTCACCTGTGCTGAAATGCCTTGGCCATCTGTACACCTTTCTCACGGTCATTCCCACTTCCTTGGAATGAGCACAACTGGCATAGGCTTATGCATCCCTTCACCAACTACATCTTTCCAGGGGAGAAATATTGGTACTCCACAACTCATCATCATACATAGCAGCTTTTTCCAACTCTACTTTCAGGCTGAAATCCATCCTCTAAAATACACAAGCATAGCTACAATGGAAGCATCTTTTAAAATCTCAGTGTTTCCTCTAAAGCAACCAAGCAAATTAGTGACATAAAGATCAAAATTATACTTTTGTATACACAGATGACCATATTCCTGATAACTGGCATGTTTTGTTATGTTCTGTTTTTGTTATGTGTAACTGTACTTCAGATTGGAAAGCTGCCAGTTAAATTTAAGAAATGCCACAATTTAAGATGCTCAAACAACTTCAGTCCTCCTCCTAGCATATTATGAAATAGTTAACTACATAATTTTGTACTTCTGATTTTTTTTTTCCATTGGCTCTTTATCTCTCCTCAGAAAAAGCTGGATTATTTTTTATCTTCTTCAGTCTATTGTTATGGCAGCAGCTCTCTGGCCACAGAGAGCAGGCACAGACTTTCCCAGGCATGAGACCGGGGGAAAACTGTGAGAGAAGCAGAGAAGCGAATCAAAACACTTCTTATCTCTGCTCGTTGTTGTGCCCATGTGGAATGTGTTCTGGAGATTGTTTACCCAAGGTGATTGCTTGATTGGATTCTGGTGATGGTGTTTGGATTCACTGAACCTATCGGATCCACAGCTGTGTCGGGATTCTCGGGCAGAGAGCCTCTGGTTTTCTAGTTAGGAGTTAGTGAGAGCTCTTGTTAATAATATAGTGTAATATAAGTATATTACTATAAGATAATAATAAAGCAATTGATCAGCCTTCTGAATCATGGAGTCAATGGTAATTATTCCCTGGCTGGGGGTCTGCAGCAACATATTGTGACTCCGGGCATTATTTAATTTCACTGTCCACTCAATATATGAAGGCATATTAAGATTAAACTAAAAGTGATAACCCTTCTATTGCCAAGGTACTGTATGGTAAATACTCTGTTTTTTTCAAAGTAATTCAAATGCTATGTAACTCTTTTTTTAATAGATTCTCTATGAACTTACATACAGAATGTTCAGTACTTCTGCAAATAATAGCCCAAGTACTTCAAGTTGAAATAACTAGCAGTGAAGAGCTAGATCCACAAAAAGATTAAGGTGCACTCACATCTATCAGTTAAAGCAACCAGCACAAATCACTGCTCAGCTGCTGCTTAGTTTTGTTGTACCCACATCAAAGGATGTATGAGTCAAATTGTTGAAAGAGCTGTAACCTGATATTTCTCATTGGCCAAGTGGTGTAAACTGAGCAAAACATGCAGTGTTGTATTAATGAACATTTCCAGATTTGCCGGTGAACAACCAGGAACTTTTTTAAAGAAAGAAGTAGCCTCCTTCTCTGCATGCAGTTTTCTTCTCGATGAAAGTATATTTTCCATTCCACTTAAAACTTACACTCAGTGCGCAGTCTGTGGCAGACTGAACCTGTCAGAGAGAATTATTTCTAAAACTAAGGAAATGGATTTAGTGTCATTTACTTAGGATCAAAGTGCTGTGAAGCCTAAGAACATTTGTGAATACTCAGAAAGCAGTAGTAACAGGAGAATGGGTGAGCAGGATGAGATGTGATCACAGAAAAATTGGTCTATGTGTAGGTTTTTATTTACTGTTCACGAATATGTAAGGCTGTTATCTGATTACGCAATATGTTAACCTTTGAAATATTTCTTGATCATTCTTCCACTATTACTTCTACAGTTACACAAATTAACATACATATTAGCCTACTTGCCACAGCAACCATGAACCAAACACCAGCGACATCCAGAAAAAAAATTTATTGACTATTGGAGAAAATACACAGATGTAAATGATAGCAAATACTTATTTATATGCAGCAGATTCTGTTGAAGATACAAAGTTTATGGAACTATTTTATTAAACTCTATTTTTATGAAAATTAAAATTGGCAACAAGAATATCTTAGAGGACATGAGGAGTCTGATTCTCCAGTATAATCCTTTATACTTGACCAGTGAGTAACTGCTACAATTGTTCCTAATGCGTGTAACATGGAGCCATGCTAGCTTGGTTTGGTTAGATCAGCCAAGCCCCAAAGTGTCTTTCTCTTGGAGTAAATACCATAACTAAACCTGCCAGCTAGCTTCACAAAGATGAGTACCTCAAAAGGTACTCATACCTGAGTCAGGTCCCTAATCAACCTCGAGTGGCAGAGCTGGCTGCCCAAAACAGCTCCATGGAAGCCAGACTGCTGAACAGAATGTTCTCAAGCAGATCTTTAAGAATGACCAAAGTGAATTAGGCATCCACTTCTGGCTGTAGGAAGACAATCCCTTCCATTTCCAATTCACAGCTACAAAAACTCACTAAGCCATACACACACATCCTGCAAAATATGCCAACAGTTCTTGAAGGTGCTCCTTTTTATTCAGCAGCTTGTAGAGGACATATGGGATGAAATCTTTATACCTCACCATCCTTTGATACATACTCCAGTGGGCGGCTGTAGAGTATTTTTTGGTATAACTCGATTACTTCTGTCCTCTCTGTTCCATCAATTCAATTGCACATTTAGTTGAAGACTCAACATGCTAAAGAGGAAGAAGAAGAGAGTGCCCAGGAGCGGAGGCATCCACTATCAGCTCGCATCATGTTTTAATAAACTAACCATTGTGCTCACAGCACATTTCCCACAAGGAAACAATGAAAAAAATAAGTTCAAGTCTGTAAATCTATAGGTCTGAAATACAAACAAGGTACCTAAAGGGCAACATAGTCTGAGTGTGGGCAATTCTTGGAACATCCACAAGGAGACATTTAAGTACCTAGATAAATATCAAAGAGCTTTTATTCTTAAAAAATGGAAGGAGCTGCAAGGTTAGGCAGCAAGAAACTGAACGGGATCTTGGACTTTGATGCTACTTTAAGTGCCAAATTATTTTTGTGGGGCCAACTCAGAGCATTCAGCTATGCTGAGTTTACACTTGTCACAGCTGAGAGGAAAAGGTAGCTTCCAAACCAGCTTTATACCTCTCTTATTCCTGGGAACAGTAATGTGCCAAACCACCCACTGGCACAAATAAATCAAAAAATCAAAAGCTAGCAGATGGAATTATGGGTAAATGACATGCAAATAAGGCTGATCAGAACTGGCTTTTCTTCTTTCCTCCAGAAAGAAAACAGAGTATTCTTTCCTCAAGGCTTTCTGGCTAAGAATCATACAAAAGATAGTCAAGTGTCTATAATCATTTACTCTTAACTGGGCTAGACTGTGCAAAACTTGCTTCTGTGGATGAATACTTATTCACAGTAGTCATTGAGTGTTTTGTTAGGTTGTTTTGTGGTTGGGCTTGGGGTGTTTTTCTCCTATTGAAACTGGTAGCTTGCTTTCCTTGATAAGTTTTTATTAATATGAATAAAGACTGTGCAATCAAGCCAAATCCATATTTCAGCTACACAAAAATACAGGCTTGTAATTTTCTCTTTTTCATGTCTTTTATGTTGGGAATGAGCTTGATCTTATTCCAGCCTCCAAACATAATCTAAGAGTTCACGGAAGAAACCAGTCTCAAAAATGTCAGGCACAATATAGATGTGTGAAAGCATTTTAACCTAAAGCCATTCCTGCAGGTCCAAATCTCACACAATCTGCATCTTCCAGTTAAAAATTTGACCCAAAAGCAACACCTAAGTATCCCAGAACAGTTTATTCTGGATTTTAGCTGTATTTGTTGGGAAGTTTGTCATATAGAAAAGATTTTTTAGGGTGCCCAGATTTCTAAGGTGTTTGACTCTTTACTTATGAAAGGATGCATGGTGAATACAATATCATTATTTATCTCAAAAAAAGTTGTTTTTTCCAGGTTAACTCTCAAATAGTGGTGAATAAATAAGATTTTTTTAAAAAAGTAAATCAGCTATGGCAATTTGAGAACTAGAAACCCTTATTTCTGACAGAGAAACACTATCAGGCTATCCTTTCTTCTCCTTTGACTAAGAAATTTAGCCTTACCTACAGACATTCATGTCTACTCCAACAGCATTATCAAATACTGGAGTTATGCAGCAGGCAAATCAAAGATGTTTTTGCCTTTACTTACCCAAGGGATTGTATTGCATCCTCTTTCAAAAATAAAGCATTTTGTGGAGAAATATCTCAGCTTTCTAGATGAAAAAGGATTTAATTTCTCTAGTTAACTAGTTTTAGTTTACTATCTAGTAAATAGTTCCAATGATTTGTATAGTCATCTGCTTATATTTGGTGTTCATTTTATTAAAATATAAACTGTTCCTCTCCATCATACAGAAACACTCTACCACTGCACTCTATGTGTTTCTAGACATTAAGATGACAAAGGACTGAAAGGATAAATTTTTTGCAAAAAATCAAACTGACTAAAAAATCTTTTTTCATCTTCCACATAGCAAATAATTTTTTTTCTCTACTCATCACTGATAGAAGATAGCTGAGTTGGAACCATAGCAGTTATAAGAATTAGCTTCTTTTCCTGCCTGGATTTTCAGCTTTTTGTCAGTGTTTTGCTTTTTGGTGGTTTTGATTGGTTCATTGGTTTGGGGTTTTTTGGTGTTCTTTTTTTTTTTTTTTTTTTAATGTGTCTGCCTGGGTGTGTATTGTTGACTGAATCACCTGACAGATAGTTGAATTACCAGAAAGACTTAACTGACAGTTATCAGGACACTTATATTGGTGCTTTATTAATCATTATCAAGCTATGAAGTCTTATAGCAGAGGTCCAACCTCTTTGGCTTTCTTGTCCTGCTCTCTTTCTTTTGCAAGAGAGTTTAAGATCATGATGGTACTCTTGAATACAACAGTAAAATACTGGAAAATATCCAAATTATACAATAGCTCTAGCTAAGCAAAAGAATCAAGTTTTCTGAAGCAAGGAGTGAACTTCTTCAGGCAGAACGAAGCACTTTGTTCCTTGCTTGATTGGAACTGACATTTTCTGGTCACACCAGTATTTTTAAAATTCTCAGAGCTGGCACACACCAGTATAAAGGAAAATCAGAAGAGGTAAAAACTGTCAGAATTCTGGAGTTCAGGTAAAAATTAGAAAGAGAAGTTTGTTTTTCTATTTCCTTTTAAAGACCAGTCACATGGAAGGCTATTTTTCTCTCTGCTTTTCATAGGCCATTAGACTTGTATTTAGCAAATATTTAGTTTATTACCAAACAAAAATTGATTTCTTTTTCAAAGTGGGCATTTCTTTAGGGACAGTTGCATCAGAAAAGTGGATTGATTTAAGTTATGATGTAAAGTTATTGCTGGTTTATTTCCTTTGAATCTAAAATACAGGAAATTTGAGTGCATACATCTTGAAATTCAGTGCATTACTCACAAATTTTCTTGTGTTCTTTACTGCATTCTAAATGTCAATTCACTTTTTGTTGCTTTGAAATGTATGTGCTATTTTTGAGAAATACCAGAATTTTATAGTAGCTTGTCAACAGTAATTGCCAAAAATTGGAAGACAATACTAATGTGCCTCCCGTTCCTCTTTAGCAACAAAATAAACAAAAATAGCAAGACCAACTGGGTAGATGAAAAACTAGAAAACCTTCTAAAAACAATGGGAGGCAGCAGGATTCCAGAATGCAGCTCGTTTCAGCCAAGAATATATAGTTTCCATTTTTCACAGAAAGAAATCTGGTAAAAACTCAGAGTACAATGAAACGAACTGGGAAATGGTGCAATAGACCTCCCATGTGGATCACAGTGCACAACCCAAGTGGAAAACAACAACAATTATCACATACAGAACAACCACATGAAAGGGAAAATGTTGTATCCACCAAGTGACATCCTGCCCATGATGAATTTGATCATCTGTAAAACAAGCTATCATCCTTTTTAATTTGAAGGAAAAAAAAAAAATAAGGAATTCAAACATATGAGCATTTAATTTGGAAACATTTCTTTTATGACCAGCCATTTCTAGATATTTTTTACTACATATATTTAAAAAGTTTTTATCATAGTCCCTGAATGTGTTTCCTGCATTTATGCTCTAGGACCAGCTCTGGCTTCTTATTTCATAAATTTTTAATATATACATCAATGACAGGCTGTTGTGGGCCATTCAACACAAGAGTGCTTGACTTTAGTTAAAAAAATTATGTTCTACCACTCTATGTGAGAAGGTAGAAGAATAAAATACTTGCATCTCACTACTGAGATCAAGGTTCAAGGCTGTGGATGACCTTCATAAAATGAATTTAACTCAGCCCCTTCATCTGCCATGCCAAGGAATATATCACCATGCAGAACCAACAAGACAACTTAAATTGAAACAAGGCATGAACCTATGAAGAAATGAATAATGAACTAGTTCTCAACACTTTCTGTTACTGTTGCTTTCAGATAGAAGATGAGGTCAGTGTTAGGTCAGTGTTCTGAACTTCATCTATCACAGCTTTGGATGTATTTAACTGGTATCAGTTTAGCAATCTTTATAGGTAGAAATATTCACAATACACAATTAAAAGTAATGACATCCTCTTGAAAACATATTTACAGAGTGCAAAACACCAGAACAGCTCTGACAGGGCATTTATCAGGTAAATAGCATGTATATTATTTATAAATATTTACTCATTATACTGGAAGAGTTATTAATTGCCTTTTCAGTCCCTTGTGCATGATAGGCTTTTAAAAATAGGAGCTGAAATATGTTGACCTGAAGGACCAGGCAATGCCCAGAAGTCATTTTATGTCTTCCTATAATATTTTCTAGCAGAAGAATAGTTATTAAAATGACAAGTTTATACTGTTTTAACAATGATGGAAACATAAAGGAGATAGAATGAAGCAAGATTAGACTGCTATGCTAGATGTCACCCAGTTTTTATCTAAACGAGGATGCTCTAGGCTGGAACAACTTTCTACAGACATCATACGTGTTCATACAGGACTCCAGAATACCCCACAGATTTTTATGTGGTGCAGGATGAGAATTGTTTGGGCCCACTACCTAACTCACAAGTAGTAGCCACTCCCTGGCAGGACCACACATATTTACCACATGACATTATCCCATCAGCCAGGACTAAAATATGCCTCATAAATGAATAAAAGTTTTTGCCTATGAGTTAGGGGACAAGTTAAGGACAATTTGGGTCATGAGTTAAATACTGTGTGCTAGATTTACTGAAACTTCTACTACAGGGTTTAAGGGCCAAATGGAGCACAGTGTTATGCTGATGTATCTGGAACATTTAAACTTTTTTTTTTTCTGGTGGGGAGGCAAGGATATTTTGGTGACTTCCTAGAAGTTCTTTATTTATCTATCTAACTGAGCATTAAAGCATAAATATGTTTGCCGTGGAGGGATGCTACAGATATGTTTGGGAATCCAGGCATGTGCCAATACAAAGATGTATGGCACAGCACACTGCAAGTTAGAATATTCAGAATAAATCTGTTCAAGGGCAGGAGGCATGGGAGATGACGTCTTTTCCCATGTCAGTGGGTCAAGGGACACAATACACTTTATGCACTTCATTCCTCTTGATTTTTGATTTTGTGAGAGCTTACAATAGAAAACGTTGTTCTCTGCCCTACAGTCTTCAGACAAGTTCTCAGATAACAGGAATCCCTATAGTTCAGCACTCTGTTACCAGAGAGATGTCACAAAAATCTCCCCATGCAAACTCTGAAAGTCACAGAGGAATGAAGCCAAACTTCACTTTCTTATGAAGCAAAAGCTCCACAGTAATTAGGCAAAGTCAAAAGGAGTACTTTTCCAGAATTCAAGCAGTTTATATAGATAGAAAATTATAGGCTAGGCTGTACAAAGGAACTCAAAATGCAAAAAAAGTGCATCCAAACACTCCTTACGTTTGCGTTTAACTTTCTACAAAGTATTAGGCTCACAGTCCTTGCATTAGACTTTTCTAAATATCTCACATGCAGCTCTTTTCTGTACTCAGCTCTGGAGATGAAGAAAATAATCTTCTCTTCAAGACCAATCACCAATACAGCATTTTAATGAAGGAATGAGACAAAATGAGGCTATGAATCTTTCCAGAGAACCATCTTTATACTGTTAGTTCATCCTCTTCTGTAATAGCTTTGGCTTTAAAAAGACATCGATTTCCTAAAACAGCCATTTGCAAGTTGAAATAACCCTGCAAAAAAGTGGGAAAGCTGTTTGTGGCAGTGGAAGCAGTATGACTCTGCCTGGGGCTATGCATGTTACACTTGTCACAACCTTTGCCTTGTAACAGCAGTACTGGAGAGAGACTTCCTCAGTGTGAGCCCCTGGCAAGCGTGGCCTCCTTTGCCTCAGTCAAGGCAGCAGAGGAAGTGTTGACAAGCTTCCACCCCAGAATAGTTGAAATTATGGGACAATGCTAATCTGAACACCTGCCCTTTCTAAACAGCTTTTGGCCAAGATTCATCATGAAATTAAGCTGGCTGAAGTCAGGACAGTCTGTGGTAGAGATCTTGATAAAACCTATTGGAAGAAAACCATATGACAAGAGGGTTAAAAGAACTTTCAGAATAACTGTGTTGTCTTAAGGCTGCTAAGATTGTTTGTTTTTTTTACTATGGACTCACTCACCAGTATCTTAGGGCTGTGTTTCATCTGCCAGGACTCTAATGGGTGGCAGTGATTCACAGCAAGGGCTCAGTGCCTCCTGCCTGGTGCCACAGACAGAAGCAGAACTGTGGAGGATATGCTGCCCTTCCCATTGCCTGTGAGGGGCTCCATGAATGATGTGAAGCCTTGTCATTTCTCTTTTATTATTCAACTAGTTAAACTGCATGGTTCCCAGTGAAACATAAAACTGGGTGCAGTTTTCAAGGTATTTCTTGTCTGGGAAAGTTATAAACAGGCAGTAGAGACCTGTGCTGACTGTAAAATCTTGGCTTTTACTCCATTTGTTCCATCAATCCTTTAATTGCATCCTTGCAGGAGTTACACAGAATTCAGGAGGACCCTATACTACCCCAGGCAGGAAAGGAAACAGCAAGAGGAGAGAAATAAAGGAAAGAAAAAAATAAGGACAGGAGCAAGGAAAACAGATTCCAGCCTGTGCCAGAGGGTCACATCTGTCAGGTCACGAGGGCCTGACCCTGAGCACCACATGAGCACAGGTACTGAGGACCATTGGTCTGGTAGCTGAGGCCACTTTCTTACACTGGGTGCTGTAAATCTGTCAGCAAAGGCACATTCACTGCTGTGAATGGAAATCAGGCCAGAGGAATGGGTTCCCTTTCCAGAGGCCCATGGCCAGTGAGGCTACCTAGGTGGTCTGCAGAGCATCCCAGAACTGCCAGCATATAAGTCAATGGTTTAAAACACTCTGATTTCTTTAAGCTCTCACTTCCAAACCACAGGGCCTAAGAGGGCATTTTTTTCCCTAGCAACCAATTTATTAAGAAAAAAAGAAGCTTATAGTGAGATTGAAGAGTTCCATTTATTCTTCCCTCCAAAACACCTGGAGTTACTTACCTCAGAACTTTCATACCTCAAAAGGCAAACCAAGCCAAACATTTAGGCGAGACCAAACTTGGAAAATTTTGCCCCCAAAGAAGGATTGTTCTGAATTCATCTGCTCATAAAACTAGGAGATTCTAATGAAAGCCCCAAAACAACCTGTAATTATAATTTGTGCTATCTCTCAAGGAATATTATGCGTTATTTCTAATGAAGCAGAAAATAATGGGGCACCCAGTAGATGGAGAAAACCTTTTGTAGTTATATGTAATTACATATAAATTTTGGCCATGACTTCAGAGTAATTCTGAAATTGAGTGAAATTTTTGGTCCAGCTATTCATCTTTGCATTATTTAAAATTGGACTACTTTTTTAGGAAGTCAAAGAACTTACTTTGCTGTGAAGTTTAAATTAAAATATGATATATGCCTTAAAATTATAAAGGTAATTTTTCTAGTGTTCTTTGTATGACTTTTTAATGCAAAGCAGAAACATTAGAGCTGCTGCTAATAACTAATGTGCTGCAACATATATCTAGCTGCAAATCATTATCAATGTATACTTCTGAGAACTTGAAAATATGAAAAGAATGTGTAATTGCTGAGACTATTTTGAAGGCAATTGAACAATTCTGTTAATCTTCTCTGCAAAGCACCATATTGTACCTAAAATCTATGCCAGAAGAAAAGGAAGATTTTCTAATTCATAAAAAACAGGGTTTCTATTATTTTCTCTTCTGTCTTTTTGTTATTTACCAACTACTTCCTTTGTCCTTTTCTGAATGCAGGAGGATGGTAGAGGATGGCACAGGCCATTCTATTGCAGAGTTAGAATTGGCAGCTGCCTAACTTGTTTTACATAGGCATGCCCTCCATCCTCTTATGCCCAGAGATGCAGAATTATCTTAAATAACATTAGTGTTATGGAGATGTGTGGAGGTCATCAGAGGGAGCTGGCAAAGAGATGTAAAGGACAACTAAGACATGTAGAAGAAGGTGAGGGGAGAGGAAGGGGCTGGGAGACAAAAACTACAAAACTACAAAACCCTGATTTACCACACAGTCCGATGAAAACCTACTTTCTCCTCCCCTTCTCTCCACTGAGGCATCTCTTCACCTCCCTCACTTTGTACCTTTCACTGGATATTTTCCCTTCTTATATCTCAAGAACTACCTCAATAGTAAAAGTTTTATTTTTCTTGCATTGTAAGAAACCTAGAACTTGCTCTGTTTCTGTCAGTACCATTTACAGACAACTGAAGACCTCTCTGCATTTTGAAAAACTTTTAATTTTGCCATTCTCAAAACAGGAACAAATGTCTTTGTCTAATGACAAATTGTCACTGTTTTTCATACACTCTAATTCCTGTCAATATCCAAGTCTGTGGTAGTAACAAAAGGTGAAGTTGCATAGGAAGACAGCAGAGCCCTGTTTGTCTATTCCTGGGAAGTTTTCTTGATCTCTATAACAGGATCCATTTGGGAAAAATGGTCTTGTAGTAGGCAGCTCCTCAAGAAAGAGCATGTTGAAGCAGCTGCAGCTGCATCTACGAGATCAGGAAAACCTCTTTTTCTTTGGCTAAAAACCATGTTGCTACTGTCATAGGCAACAGTCTATGCCTGAAGCAAGACCTTTAATCAGACCTTACTGTCTGTACATTTGAAGTGGGATGCATCTAACCAAATGTAAGCACTTTTTATATATTATTTCTTTACAGAGAGATTTAAGGAACCTTAGCAAATGATTTGTCTAACTCTAAAGTAGACGTCTAACACAGATGATATGAAAAGCTCCCTGAACATGCCGTAAAATATGTTTGTCTCCCAAATGATTGCCTCTAGGTTGCCTAACGCATACAAAGACAATTGTCCACCCTGTCACAAAAAATGTCAGAGCAGACAAAGAGAAATGCTTTCACCATCTATAGATGTGTTATAGATAACACAGACAGCTTTTCGGGCAGTATAATGAATCCTGTGGTAACAAGGAGGAAGAGAATTTTCCCTCACACTTTTATTCTGAAAAGACATAATTTTTAGCTTCTATGGCTATTCTATCCCATCTTTCATTTCCTGAATTTTAATTTTCTTAAGAAAGGTTCTGAAGGAATGAAAGAAAATATTACCTAGAAAAAAAGGAGAACATTTTAAAACTGAAAATTTAAAAAATTAGTGTATATAGTAACAGCTGAAATTATAATAATTATGCATATAATCATAAAAATAAATAACAGAAATTATACCAATTTTCTGCATCCAAATTTTTTCTCTACTGAAAACTTTCTGTCAAATTCAAGTTTATTATAAAAGTAGGACATAAAGATTATTACTTTAGAAGAGGTAGCAAGCATTATAGTCAGGAGTTTTAGAAAGCAGCATCAATTAGGAGAAACTTTGCAAAATAGTTTCTTCCCATGTAGGGAAAACATTTTCGAAAGAAGTCACCGTTAAGAGTTCTGAAAATATTATCAGAGACATTGAAATGGGAAATGAGTATTAAGAAGCTTTGAAAATCTGATCGTTATTTAAGTGTTTTTTAAATGGATAAAAAGCATATATACCTAAAATATTGTTTTAATGATTCAACAGTTCCTGTGCTCATGCTGGCCCAGGTAAAAAAGGATTTTCTTTCTCCAGTGGGGAGAACTGAGAGGTAAATCTGCTAGTTGCATATCCAGTAAATTTGTTGCAGTATTCTGATTAGTATAATAGTCATTGCTGTCCCTTCAGTGATTCACACAAAAATATAATGATTTTTAGCACACAAATTCTCTTCATTACTGACAAGGTCATGTTTAGATCATACCTATGGAACAAGAAATTAACAATATTGTGCTGTTTGCTTTCTCTAGGCAAAGCATTTGCTTTGAGCATTTCTACACAAATTTCCTTTTTTATTTTTTGTGTTCATATTTCCTTTACCACAATAGGAGCAACAAATTTGTATCTCTGTTGGGGTGCTATGTTCCCTCTTTTTGGATGGGTGATTTTTGTCTGAGGAAAAGAAGCCGATGTCTAGCTAGTGCAACAACAAATTCCTTTATGCCAGGTTGCACACATATAGGTATGTGAGCCTCACAAAAGCTTTAGCTTTAGAACATGACAAAAATCCACTGTCTTTCCCTAAAAGCAGATCATTAAGTTGGTTCAAGAGAAAGATTCTTTTTTTCTCCACACTTACACTGGTCACCGAAGATTCTGCTCAAAATCGTCTTGTTCAGCATATGGGAACCCCATTGCCCTTCTATAAAATGAAATACTAGGACCTCTCTCTTGTTGAGAAATCCCACTTAAAAATGCCCTTTTTTTGAGGATTTATCAATATTACATTTTAAAAAATACCTTATCTTTATGGCTTTTCTCAGCTGAATGCTACTAACTTTGCTGATTTTGTTACAATATGAGACCAGTCACTAATTCTGGAATCACAGTCAGCATTGTTCCTAATCTTTTGTTTTCTTTCCTTCACACCTGTCTGGGACAATTAAATATTGTACAGAGCGTCAAAGGCAGACCCTAATAATTGCAGAACAATAAGCTTTGCAAGCCCAAGAAGGCTTTGATTGTCTGTTTGTAAAAGCCATTTTCTGCATCCTTATTAGTCACCTATTATGCACTGGTCACCAATCATTAATTATTTAATCATTAATTAAGGAGATGTCTTGTCTAGTTTCTTCAGTGTTAGCCACAAACATTAAATAATATGATTTTAATCAAAGGCAGAGGCTTAATTTGAAACTGTTGACCTCCATACACAGATTTTTTTGGTAGTGGCTGATTTCTGAGGTCTGTGTGGCAAAGGTTCATATAATTTCTAAAAAAGCACCAAGGTTTGTTATATTCTTTTAAAATTACTTCAAAATTATTTTATTGCTATGTAATAAACAGAAGAATTCTTAATGGCACCTGAATGGAAAAAAAAAGTTCTTAGGCACAGGTTAAATGCTTATGCAGTGCAGACTCTGCACACTGTTGGTATATTTGGTAGCATAGTTGCAAACCACCCATGACCTGATTTCCCCACAGTCATCGCCCCAGGTCTTCCATATCAGGTACAACAGCTTCCTGACATCTCCTGGTAAAAATGAGGCCTCCAGAAATGCCTGCTCTTTGAGCCGAGCCCATGGATGGTCTTCCCAAAGGGATAAAAAGATTTTGTGAATTCCCCACACATTTGTGGATTTCCAGATTTTGCACTGTGTGAAGATTAGGTGAATTATTAGAACTTTTCTATTTTTTGTCTCTTGGTGGATTTGCACTTCTGCAGGAATGTTAAATCTGGCAAAGACAAAACACAGTCTGCAACTAATCACTTCAGCTGATGATTGCAGCCATAGCCAGGTCAGGACAGAGTCACTGATCCATTTAGCACAGCTTTATCAGAAAGTTTAGAAAGTTTACATAAACAGATGTACATAATTCTAAACTTACGATTACCAACAGACTAAAAGATTTATACTTTAAGCAACCGTCTTTCACTGCCTCATGTATTGTGGGGCTGCTGAAGATAGAGTTTAAATGTTTTTTATGGCAGAAAAATGATTAATATTTTAGATTTGGACATCTTCCCAAACTGGAGATACCCTGGCCAATGGTGCACTTGTGTTTCAATTCTCAGAGAAGTGGAAAGGTCTTGCTTGGTTATTAATGATTAATTTGCTATCCTTTGAGATGTCAGATAGTTTTATGCCTACTAATGTATTTTTTTTCATACTGCAGGTCAGCTTTGATCTCCTATGTGTAGCTATGACACACCAATTACTACTTAAGTCTGCAGCACTGCAAGTATACTTTTTATTTTCATTTTTCAGTCAATTTACTTGATTTCTTCTGTTATTAATATTGAGTCGGCCCCTATTGGTGAGCAATTATCTACACCCCTGTCCACTGAATCTTCCCAACCTAGCTGCTCAGTCTCCTTAAACTGTCCTTGGATCAGTCTATTTAATACAATTATAAGAGTTCTTCCCATCTAGCCTCTCGAGATGAAATTCTCTATCTTGTTTTTTGAACACATTGCTCTCTTTGGGTGGCACATAAAGATTAACAATTACAGTCTGTGGACCCCTGTGTTAAAAAATGTGCAAAAACTGAAAAACAAAACCTCTAAAATTCTTACTAGTTTAGTACTCATTCTCACCTGTTCAATACCCTTCTATCTTTCTGCCTATCCTCCTCTAAAAGCCACATTTCAAGGCTTAAAAATTAATCATCTTCTTTAACCAGTCACCATTTACATTTACAATATAACTTTTCTACCAGCTGTCAGTCTTGCAGTATAAGGAGCTAAACACTCCTACCAGATGATCAAAGTTAATACCTCTAGTGCTTGGATTTCCTTTTTTTTAATAATAACATTTCCTGTAATGTACAGTATTTGTCATAGTAAAGAATTAAAGGGCTGGGCAGCAGTTATAAGAATTTAATAACCAAATTCCGATTTCAGATGCAATATATCTGCCTACTTGAGAGGTGTACCTGAGAATATCCAAATGTGTTGATTATTCCTGCAGTCTTGAGACTGTCCTCCTTTTGTTTATGGCATAACAAGGGTTAACATGCTGGCATAGAGCAATTGGTTGGAGAGAAATGGCGGTGGGGAGCACCCTGTGTCTGATCAGGTAGTAGTAAGTGTTGTTAAATCCTTACTAATTAACTTCTGACTGGACATGCAACAAATAATTTCAATTGTTTTTAAGCAAAGGTCTTCTTTGTAAGGATAAGATTATGTTATTTCTTGGCTAAACAAAAATAAAATAAAAATTGAACAATCAAAAAGCATTTTAGAGGGTGTAATTTGGTTGCAAAATAAGGCATTCCTATAAACCTTTCAAAATGTGTTCAATCTGCCAAGCAATAAATAACCTTCACACCTGATTTGTTTTAAATTAATGAAGTCTACTGTAGCTACCAGTTTGGAGTAAAATGAAACTGTTTCCCTACACAGTCAGAGTATCATAGATTTTAACAAATAGAGACACTCAAATCATTTTCACAGCAGTGAATTGAGTGATTTAATGATGCTGAAGAAAGGTAAGATTGATTGAAAAACTCTAGAGTGTATGCCATCTCTTTCTCAGACGGCAGTGTGTAAATTGAAGACGGAAAGGTAGGCAAATAAAGAAATAAGAGAACATCAATCAGTCCTTTATCAAACCCCTGTACTGTTGCTAGGTCTTTGTCTAACATGCCATTGTGTTTGTTTTCTGTTAGAAACAGAAGAGGACTCATCCTTGTCAATAAACAGGTACAAAGCCACCAAGCTGGTCAGGGGCCAGTCAGCTGCAGAATCTGACAGGTCTGTTTATTGCCATGTGGATGTTTACTCCAACACAATAAATAGATTATTATCATCATCAAATTATTATTATCATCACAAATTGTGCCTTTTTTGTTGTATATGGCCTACATCCATATTTTGTTAATTATAGTAGATAGTTTAGTGAGGAAACACCCTTTACATTGAGAAGAATATGCTCTGCCTTTTAAAAAAAAACAGAACTCAAAATAACACATATAATTACAAGGTGAGTGTATATGCATAAACATAATTGTCTTACAAATACATATGCTGAAAATATTGTGAATTTTTTAAAATTATGGTGCTGTAAAACATTATCAGAGAACCAAAAGGATAGTTGAAACAAGTTAGAGCAGAGTGAAATTAGTCCAGTAGTTAATTTTAGGCTAATACCAGCTTAAAATACATTGCCCTACAAATTATTTCTTAATCACCATGTGGTCCTGATGAAGTACACAAGCTGTATCTATCTATCTGCCTGAAGAACAGTCTCACTGGAAGGAGATCCAAACTTCATCTCTCCTGGTCTTCTTTCTTTGATAACAAGCAGCGGATTCTAAGAAAATACATGAGAATGGAGAATGAGAGAAGATAAAAGCTTCCAGCTTCCAACAATCAAAAATTTCAGGATTTCCTAAGCCAGAGATGACTTCTTGATTATTGTAATGCATTGGGTTGGGACAGACATAATTTTCTACATAGCAGCTCCTATGGCGCACCAGCAGACTGGGGACCTGAACAGTGTTGCTAACATAGCAATGTTCTAGGTATTGTGCTACAGGACATGGACAGCATCAAGCCCTACTGTGATTCTCACTTTGCCTCACCAGTGAAAAAGGCTGGGAGAGAACACAGCCAAGATAGATGACTCACAGTGGCCAAAGTGGCATTCCACACTACAGAGCACAATGCTGAGCACTTAAATTTGGGTATTAGTTTTCCCAGTGTTGCCATAAGTTGAAGACTGGCTGGACATCAATCTTTGGTGGTGAGCTATTGCTTTTGCAAAATGTGTTGGTGAGTCCCCTCCTTCTGTCTTCACTTATTAACCTATTTTTTATCTAAACCCAAGAGTTTTCTCTCTCTGATCCTTCCAGTTCTCTCTCCCATCCCATTGGGGGAGAGTGAGGGAGGGTCTGGTGGTGCTTAACTGTTTACTGGGGTTAACATATCACAAGTGTTATATATTCTAACTCCCAATAGTTCATTTTTTATTCATTTGCTCCCAATATTAATGACTCAGTGTTTTTCTCAACTCATATAATTAAGTAGATTTGTTCCATATTTAATCTGTACCTACCAAAGGATTCTACATCCTTGTGAAGAGCAGATTTAAAACAGTGGTTTATGGAATCTAACAGCCATTTCAAACATTTATGTCTAGTTCTTGTAGACTTAACATCAGTTTACTTCAGAGCCATCTGAAAAAAAAAAAAAAGAGAACAGGAGAGGAAAAAGAGAAAAAAAGAGAAAATAGAATAGAAATATTGACGAATATAAGAAAAGAATGAATCAGTTTCCATTCTGGAAAACTTAGAGATTTCATCATCATTATATGGGCTCCCCATGCTCTAGTATCCATCTCATGAATCTCTCATCTTTTATCTCCCATTATTCAAATGAATGACTATTTTTCGATCCATATAAGAAAGAGTGATTACCCAAACATGAATGTGTTGTTTTCATAAAATGTATGACTTAAACTGGCTTTGAAAATTCACACAGCATCAATATTGAATAAATTATTGTGATGCTCCTTTCTAATTTTATTATTATATCTACTAAGAGATAATTTACCAGTCAATTGAGTAGATGCTGGATTTTAGGAGATATATTGCTAAGCGTGATTGGGTGAACAACACCAGACAACGAGGCTTATTGTGTAAGATATATCTCTTTCTTTAGTATGGTATATTGGATTTTTATGACAAGGATGGGACTACGGGCTGTTAGAGGCTTCCCCTATGGAGTGCAATAGAGCAATGCTAGCCAGCTCCAAGATAGACTCACCACTGGTCAAAGCAGAGCCCAACAGGTACAGTGGCAACACCCCTAGGATAAAATGTTTAATAATGGGCAAAAAAAGCACTGCACACCGGTAGCCAGGAAAGAAGAGTGAGAATATGTGAGAGGAACAGCCCTGCAGAGACAAGGTCAGTGGAGAAGGAGGGTCAGGAGAGACAGGAGGTGCTGCAGGTGCCAGAGCAGAAATTCCCCTTCAGCCCATGGTGCAGTCCGTGGTGAGGCAGCTGTGCCCCTGCAGCCCATGGAGGATCACAGGGATGCAGAGATCCACCTGCAGCCCATGGAAGAGCCCATGCCAGAGCAAGTGGAAGCTCAGGGGAGGCTGTGACCCTGTGAGAGGCTCACACTGGAGCAGGCTCCTGACAGGACCTGTGGACCCATGCAGACACAAGCCCATGCCCGAGCAAGTTTGCTGGCAGGACTTGTGACCCTGAAGGGGATCTAAGCTGGAGCAGGCTGTTCCTGAAGGACTGGACCACATGGAAGGGATCCACTGGATCCACTTTAGAAACTGGAGCAGTTTCTAAAGAACTGCAGCCTGGGAAGGAGTCAGATGTTATAGGCGAAGAAGGTATAGGAGGGACCTCACACAGAGTAGTGTGTGAAAGAGCGTGTGCAGTCCTTTTCCCAAAGAGGAAGGAGCAGCAGAGATGTGATGAGCTGACCACAGCCCACATCCCTGCATTGCTATGGGGGAGGAAGGGGAGAAAAAAACAGGAGTGAAGTTGTACTTGGAAAGAAGGGAGAATTGAGGGGAAGATGTTTTAAGATTTGGGTTTATTTCTCATCACCCTACTCTGATTTTATTATTAGGTAATTTCCCTAATATTTCCCCATATTGAGTCTGTTTTACCCATGATGGTAACTGGTGAGTGATTTCTTCATAGCTTTATCTTAAGTCTTTCATTAAAATTTCTCTCCCCTCTACAGCTTAGGAGGGGAATTAAATAGTGAATTTGGTGGGTTCTATTGTGGTTTAAAAAACAATCACAAAAGGGGGTTCTTCCAGGAAAATATGTGCTCCAGTGGACAATTTCCCAGTGGGCAGTTCCTCAGACCAAATAGAAGGGCTGGTCTGACTTATAATTTAATAAAGGGACTTCTGAATCTTATTTCCAAGAGGTGAATTATGAATACTATGACCAGGACTAGAGGGGTCTTGCCTCCAGCCAGGTGGAGGAAGAGATTAACCGATTTACTGAACTGTGTGGATTGGATTCAATGGCCTGGCACATCAGACCCAGCTTGCTTTCACTTGAACGGGCATCCTGTACACAATTGACTGCCCCAGGTTGGAAACACAGCCCTACCATCTGCCATGGACCAATCCAGACTGCACCAGAGCAGGGTGAAGCTCTGGAACACCTGCAATACATTGATGACATCGTCATGGGCAACAAAGCAGATTTTTTGAGAAAGGGAAGAAAATAGTCCAAATACTTCTGAAAGCTGCTTTTGCCATAAAACAAAACAATTTAAATGGGCCATACAGAAGATACAGATTTTAGGAATAAAATGACAATATGGATGTGGGCAGTTCCCAATGGATGTAATAAACAAAACAATGGTAACCTCTCCACCAACTAGCAAAAAGGAAACTCAAGCTTTCTTAAGCTGTGGGGTTTTGGAGAATGCATATTCCAAATTATAGTTCTGATTGCAAGCCCTCTCTATCAAGTGGACCCTCAGAAGAAAAATTTCCAAAAGGGCCCTGAGAAACATCTCGCATTTGAGCAAAATTTTTGGGAGACATTTCATGCAGTAGCTCTTGGACCAATCCAGGCAGGAAAAGATATAAAATAATATGGGCTATGCTACATACTGGAAGAATGATCCTATCTGGAGCCTCTGGAAGAAAGCACCAAGGGTTACTCCCTGATGGGTCCTGTTGTATTGTAGGAAAGCACCAGAGATAGAAAGCAGCTGTATGTGCTGTATGTAATAAGCTGTATGTTTATTCTACAAGTTGCAGAAAGGAGAAGATTAATCAGGCCAATTTTCAGAAATGAAGGCCATCCAGCTAACTTTAGATGCTGCTGACCAAAACACAAATGGCCGGTGTGCTATCTCTATATTGGCTGATAGTGGAATGCCCTGTGGGGATGTTTACAGCAAGGGAAACAGAGCAGCTGGCTGTGCAGAGGCAAACCCATCCGGGCTGTTGCATTGTTGCAAGATATTGCTGTTTGTAAAAGTGCTTCACCCAGATGCCACTGAAAAACATTGGAACAACCAGCGGATAGATGAGGCTCCTAAGACTGAAGTGGCCCAGGTAGATCTGGACTAGTAAATTATTTACAGGACAGTGAGCCCAAGACAGCTATGGTATTCAAGGAAGAGATACACTACAGAAATGGGCTCGTGACCATGGGGTAGAGTTTAGCATGGACACTGTTGCACACATTGTCCATGAACATCAAGTGGTGCTGCAATCAAGCAAGCCAAATGGTTAAAGCCTCTCTGGTATGGGGGACAATGGTTGAAATCCTAGTATGTGGAGGTGTGCTAGGCTGACTTTGCCATACTCCTACAAATCCGCCAAGGGAAGCATGTGTTTACAGTGGTGGAAGCAACCACCATATGGCTGGAAGCATATGCCATCTCCCATGTCACTGCCTGGAATGCTATCCTAGGGCCTTGAAAAACAAGTCTTATGGCAACATGGCACCACAGAAACAATTGAATCAGACAACTGAACTCACTTCTGAAACTTGATAGACACCTGGTCCAAAGAACATGGCATTGAGTGGCTACATCACAATCCCTATTATGCACCAGTCTCCAGGAAAATCGAATTATAAAATGGTCTGCTAAAGAGTCCACCAAGAGCAAAGTGTGCTTGGACCTCCAAACCTTGGACCTTTCCTCAGGAAAAGCATTTAGCAAAAGCCACCTGGTTAGTCAGGTTAGTCAACACTAGAGGATATCATGAACAGGATCAAGCTGCCCATGGCCTTTCAGAACTTCTATGTACTGAAGAAAGGGGTAAAGTCCCTGTAGTGCGCATAAAAAATATGTTGGGGAAGACAGCTTGGGTTATACCTGCCTGTGATATAATCAGTCTGCCAGGCCTCTGGATAGTTATACTTTGACCATCATTCTCCATACCAGAGATGATAAACAGCACAAGAGGGAACACATACATATAAATTCAATCTGGAACATCTGTAATTACCTTGAAGGCTTTGAAATAACAGCACCACGCGCTGTATGACAAAAAAGACTGCCATGGGGTAAAAAACCTGCCATGGTTTGACTCCTACGGGCAACTAAGCAGCACATTGTCAATGATTCTCACCTTCTAAGATACCTGTATGTATTTTTTTAAGACGCGTGGGCTAGATTCAATCATGTACATCAGTGGTACATCAATGTAAGTAACCTAAGGTAGCCATGCAAGTTTGTGGCTGTGCATTTTCATGATTTCAATTCAACAGAAGCCCGAAAACCACTCTGGGCATTTGCTTCTTCAGGCTCATGACAAAAAAGAAATTATTTAAACTTGATAACTAGCACAATTATTGCCACACATATGTTTTGTAAGCACAGAAACTTTATCAATATCAGACTCATTACATTATTTATGTTAAATTTGTCTCTTGTTTAAAAAACATTTCATCAGCCTGCTGTTCTCTGTTGAAAATACAAGTCATTGCTAATTTAGCTGAAAGGTTTTATTCTCCTTTTAAAAAGGGAAAAAAATGTTTTAAAAATAGTTTAGTTGTATCATGCATACTCTTCAGAACCCATCTGTCTCAGTAACATCAATGAAAAATCTTGGCTCAGAATTTAAGGAGTAAGCAAGAGGAAAGATTGGATGAGCATGCAGAAGAAAAACAAGAGCTACTTCTCCCTGTAGGTGAACAGAAAAAGGATATGGCTGAGCAAGAAGTGTGAAACTGAAACGAGATAATGTGCATATTGGAACTGCAGTAGGGAAACAGAAGGGAAGTTCTGTCATTAAAAAAAAAAAGACGACAGAGACAGGCTTGGAAGAAAACTGGTCAAAGAGCCCGCACTCAGTTAAAAACTTTCTTCTTCAGTGCCCAGAAAAGAATCCAATCAATTCAGGTGTCACTAGCCCTTGGCTGCCTGCCTGTACCTGTGACATCTGCTGCTTTGTGTGCCCACAGAGAGGCTGACAGCAGAGCATTGTTATTAGCTGCTCTGGTAGCTCCAAAAGTAAGTATTTGTGTAGCTGGTGTAAAGGCTGGCTTCGTAGTAATATTTAACAGATTGGATGTGGACTTCTTAAATAAATCTCCACATAATCCCCACTTTTTGCAGCATGATTATCTTTGAGTAGGGATTACAAACTGGACTCCTTTTGTGTGGAAGTAAACCAGGGGATACATCCTGAGTCTGTTCCTTTCACTAATGGCAGCCAATCCATGGGACCAAAGAAGCAAATCCACACAAAATGGCTACAGTGAACACCAGTTCTTCAGGATGTGCCCTGCAAAGTGGACCCATGCTCATTTCCTAATAAGACACAGCTTTGGATTACACTACTGCTAATCACCAGTATGATATCCTATTGATATCTGCTTTCTTTTGGAAAGATGCACATCAGTACAAAGAAAGCCAGTATCAGAAGAACAAGTGAAAAGCATCTATTGAAGCTATAATTAAGATTACACAGGGAAACTTAATTAGCAGATTCACAGTGCATTAAATATATATATATATATCTCTTATGTTTTGATGTTAAGATTTTCTTTAAGGATTCAGCTTCTCTTTTCCCCTCTTCCTAGGATCCCTTCTTCCTTCATGGATACTGCTCCCTTTTCCAATTGATGCCGTACTTTCTTAGTGCAGAACATGACCTCACCTGACCTTTCCTGCACACTAGTCAGATCTACAATGAAATCGTTTTGTAGTTTACCTCATCTGGTGTTTATCGATGCAGTACAGGGCTCCCTAATGGACAACAGTGGCTTTTTGCACATCAGTACTATGGGGTACTGGATGATATTATTAGCACACAAATCAGCAGCATATGGACAATCTGGGCAAACAATGAAAAAATTGGGTTAACAGTGTAATTAATATTGCATAACATATATTTCCTGATTTGCAACCATCTTCCTGAGTGCTTACAATTTTGGAAAGACAGATCTAGTAGACAACAGTGATGGTTACATTTTAAAAAGTTGGTTTACTGTAGACATAATACTACGTCTGTGAAAGGACCAAGAAATAAACTGTGGTCTCTCTGGCAGATTAAAACTTCAAGACCTGTCTCCTACAACTTAATTTGTTACTGTCATCTAGTCAGAGGAACATTACATAGCCAATTTTAATCCAGACAGTACTTCAGTACCTTTTTTTTTGAGTGTTTGAATTTGTAAATGTGTTATATAGAATAAAAAATAAAATAAGGTGGTTCCTTTGAATAGATGTCAGTCACAGCTGCACCTGTGAAGGTCCTCACTTCAGATATGTGGAATGCAATAACTCAGCCTTGCTCTGTGGTGCAGAACAATGTTATACCACCTCTTCCTGGTTTAAGGAAAGTTTTTATTTTCTTTTCAAAATCCTTAGGTTAAACAGCAAAGCCTTTCTTTTGTTGCCAAGAAGGAAAAGTTTAAAATTACATTTAATAGAGTCTTATCTGCAGCTTTTGAGGCAATATTGTTGCTTCTTATGTATGGGAAATCCTAGCAGAAACTAAGGATCCAAAGTTAATATTTTTAAGGTATATTTAACAATACCAGTATTTTATCAATTGTTTCGATGCAGTTCAAAAGGCACTTAAAAATCACTACTTAGAACTAATATGATCTTTCTATAATCCTTTTCTTGGATCAGATGTATGGACTTTGTCTCTTTGCTTTTAAAGTATGGGTGAATGATTTGAATCTAGGAGAATATCTTACTTTGTATCAATTGTGAATTTCATTAATATCTAGTCATTAGAACATGGACTTTGAAAATTTATTTCATCCTAAGTAAAATCAGGAGTTTCTATTTGCATATAAAAACCCACCCTCTCTGTTAGTAGAAAAAAACTTCTCTTTACAAAGAATAAAACTCATAAAGGATTCAGAGAGAGGGTAATTTTTGTGTTTGCTATGAAGCAGTTACAATAATTACAGCCATCAAAATGAATGCCCTTTTAAAATTCTTTTTCTTCCTGAAGTGCCTACCTGTGATATTCCAAATAATTGTGTCTGCCTCTTGGCACCTACTTAAGATATCCTTGGCAAATGAAAACTGAATTAACAATAATACTTTTAAGATCGCTAAGGCAAAATTGAAACTTTATATACTTACAGAAGAAAACAGTTATTCTCCAAACGGCTGGCAACACCATCTCCAGGCTACCTAGTAACAGATGCCAATGAAAATGATTGCACATTTCTTTATTCTCACTAGATAACCTTCAGGTATAAAGATTTCAGGCTCTCTGATTTTCTGGCTTACTTTCCATACATATTACATGCACTAGCCTATACACCAAAGGTTGTGTCTCAGTCACATACAGAGTAGATGAAAAATATACCTAAGATTCAATTTATTGCACTGGGTTACTGTATTCCATGGTATAAATGCCACATTCCCCCTGAGGAACTGAAGTGACTGCAAAGGCTGAGTCTGGTGCTTCACAGAGATGGTAACTGAAGCCCAGAAAAGTCCATTAAAGTTTGTGCTGTAACCCTTCTACCTGCACTGGCATATTTTTGGGCAACTTTTGACCATTTGTCTAACTTTACCCTTTGCTAGGCCCAGGGATTTTCTCAGTGGCTGGGTGGCCTTTGATCTCTCCTCTTTGACTTGCCAAAGTAGCTCTGCCTTAAGAGTCAACTAGAGAAATCTTGCACTCACAGCTGTAAATTTGGCACCTGTGTGTAAGTTCCTGTTAGGATCCTGCTTGTCTAGGCGACTCTTACTTTTGTTGCTTAGTAAATTCATTGACTTAAACCCATGGAAAGCAAGTGCTCAGACATATGAATGATATCTGTAATATAGATTAATAAATAATATATATATTTTTATCAAAGTGTGTAATTTATCTAGTGTGCATTATGGATAATGGTGTTTCTTTTATGCCTTTAATATTTGAATACACAGAAGTATCTTTGGCAATACTTCTTGAAGTCTAAATTCTTATTGTCAGAATAAAGAGAATAATAAAGTATCGGGAATATTTTTCAAAGTTATACTAATTCTTTCTTACTTCTAATGAAGACTCTACTCTGAAGTCAAATTAGTCTACTGAAAACAGACTGATTAGATGGGCATCATTATGTTCATATCACCTAATATCTCAAGAATCTTCCTCTCTTCCTTGACTCTCAAGCAGAAAGACTTAACAATTTCTACCACTAAAGTGCTATCCCATTTCTATATACACTAATCCAACAGATTATCTACAACTATTTGCATGATAATCTGATCCTTTCCTAAATTAACAATAATTTGCATAACCCGTAAGTAGAGCAAATGTGCACACAATTATTTCAAATGAAAACAATAAACCATGAAGCAAAACGGATCTTAACAACATTTCCTGAACCACTCATTTAATTGCTTTTCATCCTAATGATTCTTATTCTTGACTTTCTGTATCTTTTGTTTATCAGTTTTTCAATTCTAGGACTAATTCCATCCTACGCCATTTTAAATTGGAATTTGCTTTTGCCTGAAATTCAATAATATAGTTTCATTGTATTACATTTTTCTGTGGATATTGATCAAAAAAAGATATTTAGAATGACATCTTCTAGGCAATTTACATGGACTATCTTAATAACAGCTAATAAGTATATCAGTGATACCCTAGCTCCCCAAAAAAATATTATATTAGGTGAAAAAAATTATCTATCTGTTTCATAGTCCTCTCTGATTGTGTCAATTGTTTCAGCAGAATTACTTGCCAATAGAAGAGGCATATTCTCAAATACTTAGCAATTTAGAATAACAGAATTATAGAATGTTTTTTCTTGGAAGGGACCTTAAATATCATATAGCTCCTACACCCTGCCATAGGCAGGGACATCTTCCACTAAATCAAGCTGCTCAGACCCCCATCCAACCTGGCCTTGAACACTTCTAGGGATGAAGCACCCACAACTTCTCCAGACTACCTGTTCCTGTGCCTTGCCACCTGCACAGTAAAGAGTTTCTTCCAATATCAAATCTAAATCAACTCTCTTTCAGGTTGAAACCATTACTCCTTGTCCTATCACTTCACACCCTTGTTGAAAAACCCTCTCCAGCATTCTTGTAGATCCTCTTTAGGGACTGGAAGGCTGCTCTAGGTTCTCCCAGGAACATTCTTTGCTCCAGACTGAGCAACCCTGACACTTCCTCAGATGTAGAGACAAGAATGTCCTGCAGGACTGTCTCAAAACTCCGCTCAAGTCCAGGTAGATGACATCTGTTGCTCTTCCCTTACCCACTGACACTGTAACCCCATCATAGAAGGCCACCAATTCTGTAAAGCATGATTGGCCCTTACTGAAGGCATTTTAGCTGTCACAAATCACCTCCTAGTTTTCCATGTGCCTTAGCATAGTTTCCAGAATGATCTGCTCCATGACCTTGCCAGGCACAGAGGAGAGATTGACCTGCCTGTAGTTCCCTGGGTCTTCCTTTCTTTCTCTTTTTAGGAAAGGGGATTATGCTTCTCCTTTTCCAATCACTGTGGACTTCCTTGTACTGCCATAACTTCAACTGGTCAATATCCTTTTCATACATTTATAAGCTTTCATAAATTTATATTTTCATAAACCTTTGAAAAGAATGTAAATAATTGACTCCTGATGATTCTATGGAAATTATTATGCTAGATGTGTGTCATAATGGCTCTGTAATTTCTCACACTTATATTCCAGATAATTTATATGAAAAACAGCATCGGGTTACATGTCCTATTGTTTTTTAAATCCTCTGATATTCCAGAATTGGTATTTTTCCATTGTAACTTCCAGATCTTATGTTTTTATGATCTTCTTAGATTATATGAAAGTGGTCACAAATCTGTTTATATTTTTAGACAATGCAATCTCAAATATACATATTTATCTCACTTCCTGGCCTGTGGAATGAAGACAAAGTTTACTTATAATCATTCTTAGGAAAAATTTACCACTGTTAATATTCAGGAAATTCTATGCTGAAGTGATGAAAAATGTTTTAAATTAAGATGTCCTTACTTTTGTTCGGTTTCTTCTTGTTTGGGCAACAATGAACCTCAACATGACTGATTGTACAGCTGCTGTCACAGATCTAGAACAGCAATCCTGATGTTAACCACATGTGGAACTTTTTTTATCCTGAGGTTATGCTTTGATTGAAGTGCAGCATTGATGTCACTAATGTATTCAAGAGGATATTTTCCATTTATTTCAAAGGACTGTAGATTCTAACACAATTTAAAACTATGAATATACTACATACTCCATTGACAGAAAATCTTTGTCTTCACAGCTACCATTAAGGAATCTTCTCAAACCACAGGACTACAGTACTGCATCTGATTCACAGCCTAATATAACTTCTCAGTCAGAGTTTGAAATTTTTTAACTCCAACCTTCACAAACTCTCCTTTCTACAGTGAGAAATTTGTTGCAGGAAAAAATTTTGGCTTTTATCACTTGTGGGAATGTAAAGATAATGGAAAGGTAGAAAGTCACTCAAAAATGTATTTTAGGGGCTATTTAGCTATCTTAAGATTTGTTTTACATACATCTACAATATATAAGTAGATATAAATATGAACAAGTTAAAATACAAAGTACCTTCTGGGTATACAAAAGCAGCAGTACTTCATAATATTTCTGCACTTGGTTCAGTATATATTTTTTCCTATTTTGCTGGTAGAATATAATTACTTTTAAGGACATCCCCACCCCTTAACTAAATTAAGGGGTTTGATTTTAAGCATTGTAAGAACAATTTATTTTTATCTAAATTCCCACTTTGAATGTAAATGTCTGGTCCAAGCTAGCCATATACAATGGAGACAATTGTCTCCAGATTATTCAGTAGAGATTCAAGGAAGGATGCCTACATTTCTGGGACAAAATCAATTGAACAATGCACAAATGTGCTTCACAATCTCAAGAGAAACAATTTTCTTGTATTTTCTGACGCAGGCCACATACTTTACACAAGACCTTTAATAAGCAGATTTATGTCAGCAATTCTTTGTTTTAATAAATACTAAAGCAAAAGAGTAGCCGGCTACTGCTACCAGAAGTCACAGCAAAACCCATACCAGTATGAAGTACATTTTAAAATTATCATCCAAANGTGCGGTGTGTATTTGGGGAGCTATCCTGGATGCTGCCCAGCGTCGTAATAAACATACACTTTCTAACTTTAAACTGTTAGAGAGTTTTTGTCCGTCTCAGTTGGATATTGGTACTAGGTCAGTATCCATATTTCTTTAATAAATCACAAATATATTTGACAGGGAATCTATAAAAAATTATAGAATGCTGTGTACTAACCCTGGTAAGCAGCTCAGCCCTACAGAGCCCCTCACTCACTTTACCTGGCAAGATAGTAGAGAGAATTGGAATGGTAAAAATCAGCAAATTTTTGGGTTAAGACAAGGTTAATAGATAAAGCAAAGGTGTGAGTTTTGGTTTTGCATCCAAGACGGGTTTTTTGCGTGGTTTTTTTGGGGCGATAGGGGGATACAGAGGTGGCTTCTGTAAGAAGTTGCTAGAAGCTTTCTCCATGTCCAAGAGAACCAATGTTCTCCAACAGGACCAACAGGAAACCCTGTCCTCATAAGGATCCACAAGGTTTTCATTATATTTTCTCTATCCTGTCCAGTTGAGGAGAGGGAGATATACAGCAGCTTTAGTAGGCACACTGTGTCCAGGAAGGATTAAGTGACCACCCTGTGCATGTGAACAAAACAAAACAATTCCCTCACCTCTTCCCATCAGCTGGTGTTCAGCCATCTCCAGGAAAGCAGGGCTCCATTGTATGAAAGAACAGGTACTTGGGAAGACAAATGGCATCACTCTGAACATCCCCCCTTCCTGCCTCTTTCCTCCAGCTTTTATTGCTAGGCACAATGTCGTATATTATGGAATATTCCTTCTGTGGGTTGGGATCAGCTGTCCCTCAGAACTTCTTCTGGCTCCAACCTATTCACTGCCAGGACATCATGAGATGGGATTGATGTTGTGTAAACACCGTTCAGCAGTAACTAAAACACTGGTGTGTTATCAACACCATTTTGGTTACAAATACCAATCATAGAACCACACAAGCTACTACAAAGAACACTGAATTTATCCTGATCAAACACAGTATATAGAGGAATTAAGCCCTCTCCATTGTTAAGTGCATTTATAATAAATAAAGATTGAACAATAGCTTTCAAAATACTTAATAGACTGGCAATAAGTTATAAAAGTTTAAAGAATTTATTAACTAGGTCAAAAGCTTTCAAAATATTGGTAAATGGTAAAAAATCACATTAAAGTTCTTTTTCAGCAATTTTTTTTCCCAACTGAAAGTTAAAGTAAATAACATGTGTTTTTCTAATGGCATCAGTTATTCATTTACAATCTTTCATGACATGAAGTAAGAAATTGAATAAAATAGGGAAAAATGTGAGTCATGCCTTATTTGTCTAGATGCCTCTCCTGAAGTTAGAACCATCTGCAACATTTATTTGCTACATTAGACAAATGAATGATTTTTCATTCCCAGGGCTAAACCCATTTTTAATTTAATTCAAGAGCACGTAGAGTTTGTCCTCTGTAATGACTTCTGCAACTATTCTCCTTTTACTCTAACTTTGCCTCAGGGCCCTAAATCTTTAAACTGTAAAATACAAAAAGGTATCCTTTTACTAATCAAAATATGAACCAAGTTTCTAAAAATGAAGTAAGTATTTCACTAAAACATACAGCAGATGTACAGAAAAAAATCTTAGCATTCAGAATAATTCAGCATATGTGGTGATGTCAATTATGTCAGGATGTATCTCATTTATCATTGCTAAACCTTTACCTGGATTTAGAAGATTCAGGCAAATTTAGTGCAGAAAAATCTATCAAAGGCTTTTAAATACAAGGGACTCTACAGTATGACTCAGTAAGCTGCAAGGCCACAGTTAACCACATGCTAAAAGACTAGAGGAAATATTTCTATATACTTTGTGCTTATATTCTTTTCCTCTAACATAGAGAATAAAAAGTGAGAAAATATGTATACTGTATATTATAGTATCAGAATATATTTTCTCTATACTTATGTCTTTATATTCCTGTTGTATATTGTACAGATAGATTCATTGTTGCAGATAGAGTGCAAGCCTAGGAAGGCCTTTCTTCTGATCCAGCATGGAATCATTTTCCTATGTTCTTAGATTCTTGGCCTCATTTACCTACAGGGGAAACATCTGCAACAGAGCTGCAGGGTGCCCAGAAACTTTTTGAAGAGAGTACATCCAGGCAATTTAAAATTGTGGCTCATCTGACCTGTTGCATAACACCTCTGTATTCAGAAAATGTAGGACTTATAAACTAAAAACCCCAGCCAACAGGATGCATTATCTTTTGCATTTGTGCTCAGTGATTATGTCTGTATCAGACCTTTTTATCCTCACTAGTGCTGTGTGGCCAAACAAAATACAACAGGCAGCTGGAATATATTTTTGTGTGATATATTTTTTTCAATAAGCTTCTCTGCTGATTGATTTATTGCAAATATAGTAGGAAGTGAGGCATTTATTCTTTGCCACCAAATAAATTGACCAATCTTGATTAAAATTTTTATGGAAAATGACAAAATTTCTGGGTGGAACCACTTCATTAGCCAGCCTTTGACTGGCTCTGTCCAGAAGACCTTTGTTAGGACCTGTGATTTCAGTGTGGTTTGGCATCATAAACAGCAAGGTGGAGTTGAGCTGTGCTCCTGCAGAATCTCATGGTTGATGTATATGAGCAGAGCTGGATCTTGAACATACTTAATATTATGCATAGTTTATATGAACATTCTGGCAAAAAGAAATTCTATAATTTTTTTATTTAGAAAGCTGTATTACAGCTGCTTAGTACATATGTATCACTCACTAAATTTCAAGTGTCTTCTTTTCAGCCATGCTTAACTCTGAGTAACTTGCATGTGGAATTTCACAACTTAGTTCTTTTTCCATCAAATTCATACTGCAGGAAGAATCATCAAAGACAAGGCAAAAAGGACCATAGAGCAATGCCAAGACTACAACAATGGCTGGATAATGATCTGAAATTTCTTCCTCTACAAATATAATTTAAAAATCTGAATTCAGGAAACTTACAAAAATGAAAAAATACTTTTATTGACAGGACAGAGAAATTTCTAAACCTCCTACCCAAGTTCTAAGTGTGAGAACTATGTCAAAATATCTATCCAATAAATACTACTAAGCGCAATGACAATTAAGCTCTAAAACACAGGATTCAGAATAAGACAATGATCCAAGTGGTTAGATACATAACAATACATACAAAATATCTACAACGTGATAACTCTTCTGCACTGAGTGGCTATTCAAATGAAGAATTGATTCTTAATCTATGTCTAAATCTGTTGGTAAATTATTTTCTTTGTAACTTTTGAGAGGTGAGCAAACAAGCAACAGTGAGCAAGCTATAAGCTGGCCATCAGCACACCAGCAATAACTTTCATGGTATGCAATAATACTTTTTTATCTGTATTATCTGCCAAAAACTGCTGTTTGGAGGTTATTCTTCTCCATCTCTTAATAATCTACTCCTTCTAGAGGAAAAAAATCCACTGAGGTTTGTGGACACAGTGCTCCAGATGTGTTCACAGAAGTGCTGATTACAGAGGAACAATTATTTCCTGCAACCTGCAGGCTGCATTCTTGCTCATAATGTCCAGTGAGCTGTTGCCTTTTTTTTTTGCATTATTTTCCTGCAAAACTGCTTTCTGATGAGTTGGACTGCAGCCTGTACCGGTGCATGGGATTTTCCTTCCCAAAGGTAGGATTTGGCACTTCATGAAACTTCAGTCAGACCACTACTCCAGCCTGCTGAGGTCTCCCCGAAACAGCAGTCCTGCCCTCCATCTAATTGACTTCTAATTTTGTATCATCTTCAAATTAGCTCTGAGTGCTTTCTAGCCCATCTATCAGTTTATAAACAAATGTAAATTGGTATTAGTTCCACTTGGCTCTTCACTGACTAAAGACAGGCTACCAGCAATTCTTTGTACTGCTGCCACAAGCCACTGAGCCTGGTGGTCCAGTCAAGTATCCACCTACTTTATAATCCACTGTACTGGATCTGTGTGCTCACGTTTTGGCAGCAGGGGGCCAGGAGCTGGCTACAGGGGCTTCTGTGAGAAGCTGTTAGAAGTTTCCTTTATATAGTCCCTGGTCAATGCAGGCAACTCCAAGACAGACCCACCACTGGCCAAGGTCAAACCCATCAACCAGAGAGGTAAAGCCTCTGTAATGATATATTTAAGAAGGCAACAGTTACTGTGCAGGATCAAACTGCAGAGACAAGAGGAGTGAGAATATGTGTGAAAAACAGCCCTGCAGATGCCAAGGTCAGTGAGGAAGGAGGAGCAGGATGCTCTCCAGATGCCAGAGCAGAGTTTCATCTGCAGCCCTTGGTGCAGACTGTGGTGAGGCAGTTGCGCCCCCGCAGCCCATGGAGGTCCGTGGTGGAGCAGAGATCCACCTGCAGTCCCTGAAGGGCCCCTTGCTGGAGCAGATGGATGCCCAAAGTAGGTTGTGACCCCACGGAAAGCCTGTGCTGGAGCAGGCTCCTGGAGGGACCTGTGGACCCATGGAGAGGGGAGCCCATGCTGCAGCAGGTTTGCTGCAGGACTTGTCTCCTTATGAGCAACTCACTCAGAGATATGATGAACTGATGCAAAATCCATTCTCTGTTCCCCTGTGCCACTGAGGGAGAGGAGGTCGAAAATATCAGTAGTGAAGCTTAAGAAGGGAGGGGTGGGGGGAAGGTCTTGTAAGTTTTAGTTTTGTTTCTCATTATCATACTCTGATTTGATTGACTGTAAATGAAATTATCTTTTCTCCCCAAGTTGAGTCTATTTTGCCCACCATGGTAACTGGTGAGTGATCTCTTCCTGCCCTTATCTTGACTCATAAGCCTTTGCTTTATTTTCTCTCTCTTTTCCAGTTTAGGAGGGGAGTGATAGAGTAGCTTTGGTGGTACTCTGGAATCCAGCCAACATCAACCCACCACTTCCACTGATACAAATCATGATAAATGTTGCTGCAAAAGTAGCATTTCAGTAGAACAACTATCCCTTGATTCGTCTGGCCAAAATTCAGTTTAGCTGGGAAGGAGCTATGAAAAAATAGAAACTTAGGATTTTCTCTTTTAGCCAGAGGCTGTATTTACACTGAAAAAAACAGGGATTCTAGACAGGTAGCTTAGGTTACAGATTCTTAAAATGGAAAAATTTAAGTGAGATGAATCCATTCACACTTAAGAAACTTCCATTCGAAAACTACAGAGAGTGACTGACCTAGCAATCCTTAAGGAACAGAATCAAGTATCTGCAGAGGGACCTATAGACCACCAACTGGAGAGGACTTAAAGGACAGTCAGAAAGCTCAGAAGTGTGGAAAAGTTCTCACATAAGGAAACACCAAGAAACCCTAAGTTGTTTTGCCTCTGCAGTTTTGTCTGAGTCTGTGGTGGAGATGTCAAGAAGCAATGAGTCTGAACTGCAGGAAGAAAGGTAAGAATCAGGTGTTAGGAAAAGGCAAGTAAAGGAAGCACTTGAGCACACTGCCAGACATAGCTGTGGAATATTTCAGTCCCTTAAGAACAGACTAGAGAAAATTGTAGTATGCCTTGAGGTGCCTTCAGTCTCAGGATATCTCCCAGTCTTATTTTCTATATTTACCAGTGCTGTGTGCTGTGGTTGTTGCATTAGCAGGTGCTTCTAGATAAACATACCTCTTTTTTGTGGCTAGCTGGAGGAAAACCTTTTTCCCTCTCATCAAGCATGAAGCAGCTGTGTACCAAGCTATTTGATCAATCTGGACGAAAACATAAAATCTGGCCCTCAAGAACTCTTGCCTTGACAGCAGGCAGCACCACAAAATTACCATTTTCCTTTTACTGTTGGTAGAAAAATAAACAATGCATTAATTCTTTTATAACTGATATAAAG
>VXBC01001852.1:1283630-1368579 GCA_013399945.1 Ploceus nigricollis | reverse complement strand
TTTTTTTTTTTTTTTTTTTTTTTTTTTTGCATAAAGTTACTTTTAAGAATGGGATTATTTAACCAATATTTACCATTCACTTTTAAGAATATTTAAGCAGAAATATTAGAAGTACCTAAATTAAATAATCTTTAGGTCTACATTAGTGTAAATTAAATAATTTTTGGTACTTGGGCATGTCTGCTTGGGTATCAACCACAATATTGTGTTGACCAGTTAAGTAAAATTAGTAATTTAATGAATGCTTTATTTCTCAATGAATGAAAAGAATCTAAGCTGGTCTTACTGGGAATGTGTGTGTAACAGATATGATGAATAAGGCACCCATTATGAATTCATATTTATGGCTACTAGTCCACACCACCTATTCTTATGGACATATTTTGGGTACATATATCAAACTATCTAAGAAACAATAGTAAATAAATCCTGGATGCTCAATACACTTAACAAGGATACATGGCTTATGGTTACATTTGAAAGTAAGTTTTCCCAATACCTTTAATATATGATTTATATTTGCATTCTGTTGTATTGGTTTAGTTCTCCTCAGTGTGGATTTGAGTTCTTCAAGGAAATATTTCATATCTATAGAGCCTTCATCTGTAGGTGACCTTTAACCCAAAGGGTTGTGTTCACCAACAAGACTGAAAATGCAGACCTGATAGCAAATGAAAAGACTTACTAGCTAACCAATAAACAGCTCTGTTGTGAACATCAGAACTGACTGACCATCAAGACACATACCCTGTGCTACCTAGAATTGTCAAGGAAAAGATCAATGCCTCAGCAGCTGCATGGATTATCTGTGCAAATATGGCAACCCCTGCTGCTAGCAGGGTGCCCCAAGACAGGTTGTTACAATTTAACAAACAAGACATTCACCTGGAAAAGTTCAGCAGAGGATCTATCATAATAGAAATCATCAGGCACACCCTCTATTGCAATAGGGAAGACAAATGTATACACATGCTTTGTTCAGATCATCTTTCCAGACTGTCAGGAGGCCAGACCCAAAATCAGGTATAACTATAGAACTAGAATGGTTAACATTTAATTGTTTTGCAAAACCTGCTGGACTGTATAAATGAAGGAAATCAGTTCCTTCAGAAAAGTATGACTGAATTTAGAGTATCATGAAGGGTTCCACGAGTGGCATTTTCTGGATACAAACATGAATTTTATGTGCTTTATGAGTGGAACTTGGATGACCAGATTATGAGATTTATCAGCTGATGAATAAACCACCATATTCTTCCCATCAAAATGTAAAACCATCCAGTGGGAGCCTCAGACTTATGCAGAACAAGGCAAGCCAGAAGGGATTTTCATCTTACCCAGAACTGCTGCAGAAAATTGCATCAAAAATCACAGTATTTTCATGATAGCTTTACAGACAATACCCCCCAAGTACTCATGACTCCTAGACAATAAAAGTGGAAATATGATGAAGTTATGAGACTGACATATGAATGTCCATTTGTACTAAAAGAAAAGTATGAGCTTTCTACATAATATTATATTCTTTGCACTTTCTTAGCATCTAGCCTTTTATTAAGCTTTCCATCTGTAAAGCAGGAAAGCTTTCCTTCTGTAAGCATTTCCTCCAGATAAATTTTGTTGGTACTAGAAGTTTTAAAACTAAAAAATCTGTATAAGCAGAAAGCTTATTCTGTTATAGTGGGGAGTTCATATATAGTTTGAGGTTGGAAGGTAAGGAAAGATGAAAGTGAGGCCCCTTCACTTCGACAGATGAATTCCAACAGCAGTTGGAAGGGGGAGATAAGATTAAAACCTCAACCATTCATGAAACGTTCCATTTAGCTGAAATAGTCCTTATCTTTTGGCTTTGTAAGATAAACTTCTCTAACACAAACTGTAATTATAGGAAGTATTTCAGGAAATTGTTACAGTACAAAAGAACATTTTGCAATAATAGGCAGGGTAAATACTGTAGACATTAGCAGGTTTAACTCTTCTGAGGGGTCCATACTTGCCCTGGTCACTGGCTCATGTTCAAGGGGAGTGAACATTTGTTTTTAAAGATTATTGAATATCTTTGATAACACTTTGCCAATACTTACTTTCTAAATCTTTTGTAGTAAATTTTTTCCTTCTCCACCCCAGAATTAATTCTTCAGACATGTCTCATCTTCCTTTTCCTACACTAGTATATCTTCAACTCCTCCTATAGGCCTTTGTTATCTTATACTGCTTGAAGCTAATGGTGAGAGGTACCAAAGAATAAATCACCATGAGTCAGTGCTAATTTTTGTAATTTGTATTGCTTAATGAATCCATAGAAAGCAAAATATTTTTCATATTACTTATCTTAATCAAAAATCAATAGGAATTTTTTCAGAAATAGGCTAGCAAAATTTGATCTTATCAATACATGCCAGCTAGATAATTCAGTACTAGTGTCATATATTTTGCCTGTTAATATAACATATCTTGCTGGTTAAAATTAAGTTATTGTCATTTTATTTCTCATGACCCATAAGTTTGTGATTAACTAATATGTAGTTAGCACTTGATAAGTGAATAACAATAACAGTAATAATACTAGAAATACTAACAGTAATAAAGCCTGTAAGACACATGCCCTGTTCTCCCACATGTAATAAGTGCCTCGCTTCCATGAGTGCAACATTTCTTCCCATGGCCCAGGTATTGCATTTAACCATAGTAACACTACAGATTACAGAAAATAAGGAGATGCTCAGTACGAAGCTGGGATTGTTTTAGCCCTCCTTTCCAAGTGGTAGTGGACAACATTCCCACATGGGCAGTTGTCCATATTGCCCAGTTCATCTGTTTCAATTGTGCCATGAGGAACACTCAAAACAATGAGTCATAGAACTTAACAACTGAATTATATCAAATGCTCCTGGATTATATGTATAAGAGTAAAATCATTTTGTAAAAGTTCTCCTTTCACAATGATGCAATAAAGGGCTTTATCTCAGACTGCAAAAAAACAGACAGCTAGATAGATAGATAGATAATTCTTATGAAGAAATTTCTAATCAGTACTAGAATTCAAAGCATTAGTACTAGCTGTTAATTTGTTTTCATTGTTAATGCAGGATTTCTAGCTATTCACATTTTTCATTACATGCAGAAATAAATAGAGCTGTCTTATTAAAAATTTCTTACCAAATTAGATTACAATGACTTTTTTTGCATGCTGATTGTATATGGGTCAGGAGGAACCAGGTTTCAAACAGCTTTAGGGGTCTTCATGCAAAGTCATAATATGTATTAGGATGGAAAATTAGAACCCTCCCTTTCCTTTCTGTTTTCAACACTTCTCTATATCCTAAAAATCACATAAGCTCTACAAACCCGAACCAGCACAACTGTCCAAGTTGCCAAGAAATTTTGTTAATTAAAGGTTACTTTCCTAACCTTCTCTGGGGTTCTTTGCTGACTGATTCATTTTCATTATACACATTCTGTTCTCTCCAGCTGCTTTACATGGTAGCTTTCACAGACTTATTTTGCACTGCTGAGGTTTCTTTACCTTGTGCTGATGAGGATTTTAGAGGCCTGTGGCTGGAGGCTGGTGTTCAACATTTACCACAAGTTTGTATAAAGATCTGATCAGCAATACAGTTAAACTTCCTTAGAATTTCTTCACTCCAAAAAACAAATTACCCCTTCAGAACAACTGTGGATAATGTGAGTGCCTTTGTTCTTAGTGGATAAGAAGTTCTTTTGACTATATTTTTAAAAATCTTTGAGATTTTATGTTTGTAAAAAAAAATTTAAAAAAAGAAACCTTGCTTTAATTCTCTCAAAATTACTTTCTGCAGTATAAATTCATAGCCTTGTAAAGATGTTCAAGTTCAAATAATTAATTTTTAAAGCATTTTAAACCAATTAGTTCCACATATTCTTTTTAATAGAAAAGGTTCCTTTTTTCTCCAGCACTTACTAGTTCACTGACATTACCAAGGTTGTTGGAAAAAAAGAATAATTTCTTAGCAGCAGCAGTAAAAATGAGTAAAAACTAACATATGTTCAAGTCTCAACTTTATATTCCAAATAGTTGAGTGCACACACGTCAACAGCTTTTACTGGAACTGCTCTGAGGCTTCCACATCCAAACTGACTCTATGCATTGGGTGCAGTTACCCACTGCAAGCCACTGTTGTGCAGATAGCTTCTCACCAAAAGTGAAGACCAAGAGTCTGTTTTAAACTAACACAGCCAGGAGCAAAAACCATGCTCAGTCCTTAATGCAAGCAGCTAAGAAGCAAAGAGCATGCCCAATGGAGCCACTAAGTACAGAAAGGATATTTATATAACAATATAGCTGGATGGTGTTTCTTGTATATAATGTATACAAAGAAAGAGGTTTATGATTTGTTTTTGCAGTGACTTGTATACTTTGAGGAGTCACTGCCATAAAAGTATATGAGTAACCCACCAACCCTCTTGTACTGCTAGCCAAAGCCAAGTACATTCAGCAAGTTTGAAAAGAGTAGAATTTCCTTTTCTTGAACTGAAGGAATATGTATAGTGGAAATGCAATCACAATACAGTCTGCTTTAATCTATTCTTACAACCCTTTTTGACTTTTCCTGTGCATGAAAGAGAGTAAGGCAATTAATCTGACATTCTTGGTAGGGAAGTGAAAGGTGCTGATACTAAAATACTAATCTGGCAATATGGAATTTGCCAATAACCTCCTTAACTACATTGTGTCTGAAAGGACGTGGCTGTGGTGTCATGGACAAGCAAGAGGGTTATCTCAAAGTAGCTGAGAAATTCCCATAAAAAGTTATGTCCTGAAATCTTTATCAGGGACACAAAAAGACGGGGAAAACACTAGAATTGTAACTTAGTGCTTTCATGAATTTATTGTAAAAAGTGAAATTATTAACTGATTTTCATGTTCTCACATATACTTCACCACAAGCAGATACCAAAACTGCAAAAAAACATTCAGGATTCTCTTTCAGAGGAGGAAAGCTCTGTGAGAAGGAAATTGATCCCACATATCTTCACTTTCTGCCGGTATCTCAGAGTGATGGAATTTTAGTCCATAGCATCTTCCAGAGACAATTCCTTTAAGACTGACTTTGTAATGATTATTAACATAATTTACCCGTAGCCCATGCTCTTCTTCAGGCCAGCTGCTTCTCCTTGCACTAAAGATTTCCATGGGGAGAATGAGTCATGATTCTCAACCCAATTATGAGTCTTTTTTATCTCCATCACCTTATATACAAAAAAAATTTTACTTACCTGGTAACTCTGGTGCTATTACATTCTCATTTCTTATCATACAACATGGCCAAAGTGTAGCAGCTGCACTTATCCTGATCAGAAGAGCATGTGGCTCAGTAAGGACACAGCAGGAGTAGGAAAGTAGAGTGTGCTGCTGTCCTTCTAAAATGGGATACTGCAAGGAGCATAGAGCTGTTGCAATCTTAAATTAAATGTATAAAATTACAGCCCTAAACCTACTCCCAGTTTTGTTATATTCATGATGTGACCTGAGTTAGCTGGTCACATCATGAATAGCTGTTTAGAAGAGTGATTGCACAGATTAAATGAATAGATGTCTTAAAATAGATTAGACAAAATGGAATAAAATAGATAAACCACTATGAATCTCCCAGCAAAATATTCCATACAATCCTTGAAATGTTGCATAGTTAAGTTATAAGCTCTCATTCGAGAAAAAAAACCATTTCGGAGTGCTCCCAATACCATAAAGTGTTGCAACTACATATGTGAGAATGATTTATAAAACCCCCAGAAGAGAAAATGTTTGGTTTTCAGATGTTTTGCTCATCATATCGCATATTTTGTAGCTCTCGAATTCTTCTCTTCTCCCAGACAATAAGAAACTTTGCTGTCATATCTATTGTAATAATTTGCAGTTCCTGTTTGATAAATTTAGATGCATCCAGAGTGGTCAGATAGCTCCATTAACTACTCTCCTTGTGGAGACTTCTATGGTGATGTGACTATTCCCAATAAGAATAATAATATGAATAAGGATATTATGAATCTTTAGTGTCATCATATCCCTAACACTATTACCACTGAATCCAATCTGCATTTTAAACTATTTCTGGCTTCACTGCCACTGGCTATATTATCATCATTCCTATTTCAAAGTTCCCCTATACCTCAAGAACATGCACTGAAAATTAACAATAAAATTATCATACGGCTCAGAGGGAAATACCAGGTAATTTTTCCAGCAAGTTGCTGACTAGTTGCAAGGCCTGAAGATAAAGAGCAGACCTTCCCAACAGGTCCAAGGGAAGTGAAACCTAGAAAAGTAGGTGTCCTTTGCTGACTCTTTATAGAGGACAAGAAGAAATGAAAGGCTTTGTCTGCAACAGTGAATGAAATGGAGGGCTGGTCCAGGATCCAGCTCAGAAATGTGGTCATCCATGCTGTTAGCACTCCAGCAGACTGCAAGCTGCACCTTGGGAGGAAGGGTAAGGCAACCTAGGGTAGCGACAATATGTGCTTCCTTTTTCCTTATGATATGCTAAGGACAGGACAGAAAACAGAGCTGGCCTGACCAGCTAGTATTGCTCCTACCCAGAACTCATGCCACTGCCTTTAACAAACACTTCTTCAGATTGAGTCTGAGAGTGGTGCTGATGCCGCCATTCAAGGTTGCATCCAATCACATCATGAGTGATGCAGGAATGTGCAGAGGTTAGGAGATCTACTACCACACCATATGTAATGAAAGTGAGAGCAAAGCCAGGCCATGAAAACCATGCAAAAGTAGTGTGAGAGGCTTCAGTATCACCAGTTATTCAGCTTACAAAAGAGAAGGTGGATGAATGCCTTATCATTGTATGCATTTACTTGTTGATGAAAGACACATCTGACAAAAGCATTCCGCAATCAGGTAGAATGTGTTTTGAATTTAAACAAACTGGCCCAGAATACTCTGCAGTTTTCTAGAAGGAATAGCAAGGACTGAAGAAATAGTTTGGGATTTGAGATTTCTTTGCAAGACTGGGACATATATGACTGAAATTCCATTTTTTGATGGGCTGCAGAAGAGAAGAGCCTGTATTAATGTTTACATGTCTGTAAAATGATGGAAATCGTATCAAAAGTCTAAAACCAACATGGCTTTCATGATTTTCTATGAAAGTCAGGATGTGAAGGGGTTTGGTTTTGGTTTGGGGTTTGGATTTTTCGGGGCGGGGGGGTTGTTTGTTTCCCTAAATTATGTACATATGTTCAGAAGTATCCTAACTTCATAATACTTTGCATTCTTGAGAAAGATGGAGATTGTTACCACCTGTTATGTGTCTTTTTACCTCAAGCTGAAAGACTGGGAAGGATGGACCTTGTTCTGCAGTAGAAGAATGTTTGTTCCAAGTGAGTGGTCAATGAATCTTTCTCTCTGGTTCAATCAGTCACTACCAGAAAAACAAAGAAACTGCTCATCTGTTCAGTTTGGTAGTATTTTTTGAAATGTTTTTAACTGGGCAAGGTGCAATCATGTTGAAGTATCTCACCAGAAACTGGTGGAACCTCTTTCTCACTCACAGTTTGCTGTGGCTTAGCTGTTTTGAAAATCAGAATCTCCAAGTCTAATCAAAGCCATTTGGATTCCCATAGGATTTTCTGAGTGTAAGTTAATCTACTGAATACACAGTCAGAAATGATCTAAAGGTCTCCCACAGCCTTATGCTCTAAGTACCTGTTTAATTAATGGCCCCATCACTTGCACATTCAAGTGTAAAGCAGGCAGACTGTTGTGGTTTTACTCAGTTATGAACAAAATCTATGCAAAAGCGACTGATTTCACTTGATTCAGCCCTTCTCCCCTGCCCCTGTCCTGAGTCTTTTTGCTTTCCAATAAATGAGCCTCCAGTATCAAAATGAGTTTGAAAAGTGATCACATTTCAGGCTACTTTAGTTCTGAGAGAAATCAACAAATTAAAAATAACATATATCACATCCAGAAGAGAAGGATGAGAAAAAAATAGGAAAAATTACAGCAAACCCTTAAAGAAAGAAAGCAAGCACACCTGTTCTTGAAATGAAATCCCCTATATCTCATTTACAAATGTGGATAGAATGTTTTTGTTGAAAAAAAGCATGAGTGAAAAGCAAGTGATCAGCATATTTCATATTTCTGTAAAATATAATACTCCAGGTTTGTTCTAATCTTCTTACGAATCTTCTTTTAAGGTACTTTACTATAAATAATAAAAAGACATTGCTTATATAATTTGAAATGAAGAAATATTGTGTAGGTATAATATAGTATATCTGGTGCATTTAGCTTTTTTCTGAAGACAGGTGCACACAGGAATCAGCTCTGCCCTCACTTCAATACTTCATCAGGACCTCTTTGTGAACAGCTGGTGCACAGAACTGCTGGTGCAGGAGCAGGAGAGGGCAGACATCTGCTGTGCTGCATGAGCAGAGAGAGCTTGCTCTTACAAATATCTGTTTTCTTACTGCTGCAAGGAGCATAGATTTGTGTGACCATCTGCCAATACTTTTGGTCTGCAAACAAACACTCAGTCTTCTGCCTCCAATATGCTCTTGAAATCTTGAAATTAGTAACTCCACTCAAATTTCTATAATATTGTTTCCCACTCAGAATGCTAAGTTTTGGAAGAGTACTGTCGAAGTCTAACATTGAGACATAGCACAAGATCTTTAGCCCTCAGTTTGTTGATCTGATGTTACCAAAGGAGAACAAAAAAAAAAAACACAAACCCACAAAAACACCTCAAACTCACCAAAAAAAAAAAAACACAAAACAAAACAATCACAAAAATCCACTTTTTAAAGTGATGACAATTAGATAGTGCTCAGGAGGGATGAGGGATTCAGAGAAAGCATAGGGAAAGCTACTGAACCAGGTTGTCTTTAGTTCAATATGCCTAGATTTTTGCTGCCTTACTTGACATGTGTTTTCACTGCTGAGGTATGCTTAGGGCAGACGACATGAAGCAGAGTGCAAATGTTACCCTTGGGTTTTATAAATTTGAGTGTTTGCATTTTATTTGTGCATCATAAATACACACTAAAGTCAGCATTGTTTCTTCCCTGTTTCCTTCAGAATTGCAACAAGCATGGCGTAAGTCTGCTGTATTTTACCTTTTCTATTTTCTATTATGTTCACACTAAGGTGCAAAATATGAGTAATGTCAGAAATTGCAGTAGGAGTAACAGGTACCAAAGCTCTCTTACTTAGCAAAGATACAGTGTATATACCATGGAAAATCATTTATCAAAGGTAGATTGAGGAACTGATGTTACAGAAAGTTGATTTGTGCAAAATCCCTGGAAAACTATATCATCATAAAGGTAGTTTAATAGATTTAAAGAATTTAGGAAAAACTGATTCATTCTTTGTGTTAAAGCAATTTACTGTATTATGAGTCTCAGGGAAAATGTTGGAGATAAATTGAAGTCAACAGCACTTGAGTGAAGGATGATTCTTACAAAAATGTCAGGTTGTGCTGACAGTATAAGGTGATCAGTTCTTGCATAGCTTTCTTATTTTCAGCTGCTACACCCCCACATAAAGACAAGAGTCCGATTTTCATGTATTTTGGGTACATGCTGAAACAGATTTATAGTTGCAGCCAGCCTTGTGGCAAATCACCAGAGAAGAAAAAAAAAACAAATAAAGTATCATAGATGTACAATATAAATAAAAGAAATTGAAGTATAAAGCCTTAAACTAATCAGTTTGGAGAGAATAAATATTTTAATAGAAAACAAACCAATTTGTATTGTATTTTATTCGTATATCTGACTTTATGTATAGGTATGCAGAAGGACAAGGGAGTTAAATAACCATACTTAAAGCCAAGGACTCATAGAATATCTGGGTGCATTTCATTGCAAAAAATCAATTTCTTTCTTCATAATTTCTTCAGTTTTTCTAGAAAATAAGATCATTTTAGAAATAAAGAAGAAAAGAATCCAGAAGTTTTATAACTCTAAGTTGCTTTCTAGGATGAAGGTCATGTAAAAGTCTCAATAGAAGTACTGAATTTTAAGCAATTATAGCACAACAAGAAGAGTTAATGTCTCTTGCTTAAGAGACTTAAAAAATAATGGTATAAAAAGATTGAATACAGGAGGAAAAAAATCTGAGCAGGTGTTTCAGTCATTTTTATTAAAGTAGTGAGGGACTTTGTGGGAGAAGTCATATATTTCCTCAAAGTGAATGCAATACCCCACCTCTCACTCTGAAGGACATAGTTTAAAGATTGGTGCCAATCTACTACGACAGTAGATGACATTCAAGAAGGCAGACAAAGACCTATTTTTCCTCTCTGAAAGACAGCACTTCAAACATCAAAATGATTCCTTGAACTCCACCCAATCATCAGATAATAACCTGAATAAAAAAAAAAAAAAAGAATGATGCATGGATGCTCATCTGTATCTCCCCCACGACATCCATTTCACCCTCAACATGGGCACACTTGCACGTGGTAAAACCACAAACTTAAGCACCCGCAAGTTCTTCCTCACTTTTTTAGCCTTTTTTTAAAATGTATTTCTACCATGTCCAAAGCACTCTCACTCACAGGAATTATTTAAAATTTCATAGCCACTTGATTCCCAACTGAAGAACAAGGATTATTAAACCCTATAAAACTAAGGGTTTCTCCATTGTACCACAGGAAGGTATAAATCTGCACATATCTGCATTCCTGTTCTTCCTGAGCTCTTCATTAACCTGATACTTGCATTAGTAGATCTGAAGGCCAAAGGAAAAAAATATAGGATGTTTGGATAGGGACATTGCAGTGGGACTCAGGTTACCTCAGACAAGGACAGGTTATTAAGTCATCATGTTTTAAAAGCTCCTGTGGGAGACAGCCTCATGTTGTGAAGGTATCAACATTTCCCTAACCTCAGATTTCTTAGACAGTCTGTCCTGTCTCTGTGTGAATTCTGTTAAGAATTTAATCAGTTCTCATAGTCCATGGCAGAATCTCAATGTAACTGTCAGAACCATCAGGCAGAACATAGACTGACACTAAGGACCCATAAGCTTTAGGGATCCTCAAATACACATAAAGAGACTTGAGGCATTCATGTTTCAGGATGAACATGTACCAGCTACAGTTTGCCAACATCTTTTTTACATCTTAATAGGATATCTCTATCATGACCAAACATGGCCTTGGTGTTTTTCCAGACTTGGAATATTTTATGATAGTTGGCTTTTTGGTAAACTTCTTCCACTTCAGCATCTCTTACTCCTTTTCTAACCACTCTTCTCCTAAGTGATAACAGTTCTGGGCAAAAATTCAGTCTTCTTGCTCAGTCCTTTCAATTGATTCTTCAGGATTATTGGGAAGAAATCTCCCATTTCATTATAGAATCACAGAACGGTTTGGGTTGGAAAGGAACTTAAAGGTCATCTAGTTCCAACCTTACTCCTTTTTCCCCACCATAGACAGAGATGCCACCCACTAGATCAGCTTGCTTAGGGCCTCATTCAACCTGGCCTTGAACACTTCCAGGGATGGCTCATCCACAACTTCCTTAGGCAGCTTGTTACAGTGCCTCACCACTCTCCGTGTAGAAAAAAATGTTCAGGGTTTGTTCTTGTTGTGGACTGTTGGGGAAAATGGAAAGAAATCACAACACTTTGGAAAATGACAGTCTTTTTGTAGTGGTAATAAGTTCTTTGGACAGTACTCTGGGCTTAGCTTTAGGCTGTGGGGAAGAGTCATGCAGCTGGGGTCAATGGATCTTCTTGAAACCATAAGGAAGTTGGGGAAAAGTTTTAGACTCTGTGTTAGTAAGTGTTCCAAAACCAAATTCAAACCTAATCATCACAGTAAGAAAATCACTGAGATACAGGGAAAAAATAGTTTTTGAGGCTAGTCATTTAGTACACTAGCCTCAAAAGTAGCACTAGAAGTACATAATTTTCCTGCATTGTGTATGTAGCAGAAATACCAGGTCAGGAAAAAGCTTCATAAACTTACTACATAAGTATGCTCTCTCAGATTCACAGGCAAAAAGATCTAGCAGGCTCTTTCCTGATTGTGTAACACACATATCACTGGATCAAATGGTGACTATTGAAGTGTTTGTAGGAAATACAGATAAAAAAATTAAAGTTAGTACAATATCTTGCAAGATCTCATCATATTGTAAATCTGGAGGTTATTGCAGTGGTTCTCCATACTCCATCCTATAAATCTTTTGTCTTAGTATATATATGTATCAAGGAAAATATATCTCAAGAAAACTATCTGAGTAATCTGAGAAGAAAGCTTAAAAGGAGATATCATCTGAAAGTTTAGTCTCAAAATTGATTCTTTTGAGGATTCTGACTCTTATTGAATTCTACTGTAAGTTATTTTTTTTCCCTTCACACAAAAATATTACAGACAGAAGCTCTCTGCATCTCAATGGAGGAAAAAAGGTCTTAAAACCTACCACTGTTGCTGGAATTAAATCCAAGACTCTTCTTCCTCCTAAGTACTTTGTTTATCTAGGTTTTTATATCTTTCTTTCTAAATTACTGATTCTTGACTTCTCTTTATGCACAATGGATGTCTCAGCAGATAGGCCTGTGAATGCTTTCATCCTATGCACTCATTTCTGGAACAATAAACTAAGAACATTTTGTGTGGTGAGAAAGTTCATTATCTTGAGATAAAGGAAACTGAATTCTGGCATAATAAGAAGTAAACAAGGAATACAGATGAAAGATACAGATACAGTTTACTCCTTCAGTTGTATTTTAAAAGAATACAGAACTTTTAATCCTGCAAAGTTTGATAAGTAGGTATCCAAAATAAGTCAATGATTGATTGCAGATTGATATAGGTTATAAACTTGGAAGTGAGCTAGGCATTTTAAATTGCCTCTTCAAATATTATAATCTTGCCTTTGCCAATAGTCCTGCTGATATTCTCTTTGCTCTTTAGCCACATTCACTTTTGGCTCCTGTCATGTTTTTCCTGTCCAGTTTGTTTAAGAGAAATGGAGATTGCCTGGATTACAGCACGCAGCCCAGCATCGTGCCTGGAGCCAATCTCCAGGCAGCCAGCCAGTTTTTTAGCTGAGTGTCACTGCTCCCCCTGTGAGCTCTGTCCAGCTGCAGAGTCCATGTAGCTGTATGCTTTAAGTACCAGTCATCACAATGGTAATGGTGTATTCGGTACACTGTGAGCAAATACCATCAACCAGATTGTTCCTTTATGCTTGTCTAGTCAATAAAATTTAAATAATATCTAATTCAAACACAATACTGGTACATAAAAATTATGGGTAGGAAGGACATCAGATTCAAATTATCCCTCTGTTCTCTGGCAAAGAATTATCTATAAATCTTAGAGCAAATCTGCACGTTACTTTGCACTTTTATGCCTTCTACTTCTGAGAAACATGGAAAAGTTCAACCTTGCATACAGTATAATCACACTTTGAGGCACTGAATAAAATCCCGGTTTTACACTCACATGCCACAGGACTGTTGAGAGATTTCCTATTGCTCCTTGGAAGGTTAAAATCATTTTTGAAATGCACCATTGGCCCCCAAATAAGAGTGTCAGCATGTAATAAATATGGACTACAGTGTTTACAGTTTACCAGGCATTTTTCCTTTATTGTCTATAATATTGGTACACTTCTTCCAGATTTCTGAGCTATTATGTCCCAATAAGGTTCTTTGCCTGTAAAGGCAAAAAAAAAAAGGCAAAAAAAGCAATATTTACACAAATTATGTGCAAACATTATGCATAACCTGTGATTGCATGATGAATTATTGAAGGATACTTTCACAAATATTCCTCATTAAATGTTAATCTCGTTGATTTTAAAATGCAAATAAATTTGAATTTAATGCCATCACAACATGAAGGCTTCCAGAGACAGACCATAATAACCATATGGATACAAAACAAAGACTGGAATTTTGAAAACAGATTATTACTTGGGAGTGCAGTCAAGCTGCAAGGCAGCTGCATCATATCTCCCTTATGCTGTATGTACCAGCATTTCACTAATCATGAATATGTTGCCATAGCATTGTTTCCTGCTTTAAAGTCTAGATTTGCTCTCCAATGCAGTTGCTTTGAATGATATTGATCACTGAAAGTAATTCTAAAACTCAGCATTAGATAATCACATCAGTGATCAATGATGTTGATTCACAATGTCCATCATTATAAAATAAAATAATATATTGTGCTAGGAGGATTTCTTATGTATATATAATGAATAAATATTTACTGAAGGGGAGTACCTAGAAACCAGAGTTTCAGTTCCCTGAATGTAATAGAAGGCTTCCCAAAGACCTTGAATCAAAAAAATGAAAAGTGAAAAAAAAAAAGAAATTCATAAGACAAAAATGGCCAATGTATAAATTATTGTGCTACTGTGTAGACACCCAGGCAGTGTAATAGGTTCATTGTCACTTTCTGGTCAGACAGAAACATAACCATGTTAGTGAAAAAGAATTTCCAGACAAATTCGTTGTTCATGCACTTTCCCAAGCACATTCATTCACGAATTCATAGTCTCGCCTTGACGCCTGATGCAAAGTCAAAGTTAGTCAGTAACATTGTCAGAGAAGGGTAATGCTTTCTGATGCATCATTTACAATATTGCTGATCCATCTTTTTTCATTCCTCTATACTGGAATCAATTTATGCAACCTAATTCTTGAATACCCAGGCAAGATCTCATATCTTGAACACCACTGCTATGACATTTTTTTCTCTTTGTTTTTATTTTACTTTCTTTTTAATAAATACACTATTCAGAGAGCTTTTAAACTTATTCAGAACTCAGATATACTTTAAATATTATGAAATGTTCTTGCTGCATTAAAGCTATCTAGCCTATTTGATTTAATCAATTAAGATCTTTAAGTGCATCATAACTCTGTGCACAAAGAGACAACACACATAAATCAGTAGAGAGTCTAAAGTAATTGCCACAGGTAGCACCCTGCCAATAGCACATATAATTAACTTTTTGTTGCGCAGAGTGGAAGATCAGAAAGTTGCTGCTAGCATTAATGAGAGAAAGAAAAATGAGTATATATGATAAAATGATAAGAATGTTTGCAAATGTTCCAAAGCTGCATTCCACTTGTGAATTACACTTTTAGGGGTCTTCATGTTCTGTAAATATAGTTATCCCTCACATCAAGCATGCCTCTGTTCTATTTCAGATTGAATTGTCAGTTCAATACCAATGAAGCAATGTCTTCAGTGACACTGACTGCAAAGGATGATTTTAGATAAAACCAGACCTACATGTCAGTAAATGCACCAGGAACAAAAGCAGGCATATCTTTAGTCTTTCAAATAGTAGCAGGTAGAAGATGAGAAGCTGGAAAACAAAGAGGACGGTTAAAATGAACATTTATCTTGGTAACAGCAAACCAATTTCTAAAATTCAAGAAGCTCAGATTTATGGTGAGGTGAAATAAACTGTGTTCTTCATCCCTCCTTTTCAAGTGTCAACCAACGTAACACACGGATGTATGACATGGATCATGTCTGGGCAGCCTTTCTATCCAAAGTAAGGTTCTATCCTGCCTTCCTTTGCTAAATTCAAATACTTCTGAAATCAGTTTAAAGGTTTCTATCAACTTCATTTGAATGGTGACATGGAATCTTGACTCATGAGAAACCAGAGAGTGATATCCAAACTCCAACTCAGAGAAGGGGTAACTTTTACATTAGATCAGAATATATCCATAGGTATATATACTACAACCACTCAATGTTCTCCCTGGGGAGGTACAAAAAAGCACTAAGCAATGCAATATTTTGGGAGAACTATTTCACATTTTTATTTGCTTATCATACTTGTATGTTACAGCTAACTGAAAACTTATCTGAGGTGTAAATGTAGCATTTCAAATAATTTTTTTAATTAATCACAGTTATTATTACTGTGTTGCCTAAATAGCAATTTTTGTGGGTTTTTTTCTCAAAATGAAGTGTATTTTGAAACTCTGAATTTTTACACCATTGTGTGTAAAACAACACAGTTTTGTGGTCCTAATTAATATATAGCAGAGGTAAGTGCTTTTTCTCATCTTAAAATAGATAGCTGAGAATATGTATTCAATAAACTTTTTATTTACACATGTAGAACATGTGAATAGACATCATCTCAAGAGAGACATTGCAAACATAGAAGGAGAGGAATTATTGACAAGTGTAATTAATGATCTTGAGGAACACCTGTATGGGAATTCACTTTGAATATTAAAGGCAGCAATTTCAAAACTTTTGTATAAGTAATTTGTATAAGTAATATTTGCCATTTTAAAACTTAAATATTCATACTATAGGCACAGGAGCTTTGAAAGAGACTACCAAACAGATGAGTCAAGAGCTCTTTCTTTCTCACATCTTAGAAATCTGCACAATATGTTGCAGAGGCTTTATTTCATTCTTGCCTTACCCAATTTCCTAAAGGTTGCAAAACTGGGTACTCTATAAAAATACAAAGTGAAAATGAATGCAGGTCTTGTGACATGATAAATATCCTGTTAATTTGTAACAAAAAATAACCTTCCTTTCTGACTCTTTTTTAAAAGAAAAACATTAATGTTCTTCCTAAAATACCAATGTAAATACTCCAAGGCCTAAAGAGAGAGTCACAATTTGAAAATCCACATATGACAAATAAAATTATTCTGATTTTTACAAAAAGGAAGAAAGGTCTAGTGTTGAGTTACATTTTGCAGACATGACCTACAAAAGTCTCAAGGAAAGCAAGATTTAAAATACTTATGAAGTATTAACCAGCTGTGTGAGGCTGCAGAAAAGAAGGACTGTTTCCACTACTTACATTAATTTCATCTTTCGTTCTGCTCTGCTGTATCGCAGAACTTTTAAAATTATCACTAGACAGACTTCAAATCCCAGAAAAATCAAGGAAGAAGTCCTCTTGAAAGCCATTTAAAGGCTCCTGAAGGAGTAGAAAATGACTGGGATCATTCTAGCTCCGGCAGGATTAAATGCCAAGAGAATTCTGTGCAATATTAAGAGGACTGTAGTGAGTACATGAGAGAAGCAATCATTCTGCTGTACTCTGTGTTTTCTAGATCACATCCAGAATGTTGCATCCAATTTGGGGATGCCAGTACTGGGAAGATTTTGATCAGCTAGAGCAGATTTAGCAGAGGGCCACCAAGGTAGCTGGGGCTGGATTACATTTGTGCTGGGAGGAGGGGCTGAGGGAGCCGAGCTTGTTCTGTCTGGAAAAGGATCACTGCAGGGAATCTAACAGAAACTTTGGCACCTGTGAGGGGGTTACTGAGAAGAAGTTTGCTGATCAAGATTTCTTTGCTAAGGTTCAGAGTTTAAATATGAAACAATGGTCATAAACTTACATGAGAGAGGTTTTGACTGAATATAAGAAGAAAAATTATGAGGGTAATAACTAAAAATGGTTGTCTGAGAGGTTGCAGGTTGCCAAATCCAACCATACTAAACCCTGAGGCATCTGATGTGAATTCAGTGTGGACCCTGCTTTGAGCATGACTTTAGATTACAGACCTCCCAAATTCCTTTGCAATCTGAGCAACGCAGCAATTCTGTGATTTTAATGGCATCAGCCACTATGAGAGTCCATAAGCTGTTAGACTAAATACTTAGAGGCCTCAAAGCTTCTAATGAATCATGCAGTGCATAGACCAGTGATGTTCAGGTTTTGGCTCCCTTTTCTGAGAGAGAAGTGTTCCTCCAGCAACGAATACGCAATTAATCCCATGATGGGATTCAGTATTTTCCCAGCTAACTCATAATGCAAAGCACTTCTAAGTGTCATTTGTTGCAGAGCTAGTGCTGTAAAGCTGCCTGCCCTGTTCTACTCTTAAGTCTCAATGTTGTATTTTTCCTAGACAGAAGCCAAACTGATAAAAATCTGATTTTTCTGCACAGCTGTTCCAATTGAATCCTCATTGCTACAACCACATTAGGAAACAAAGAGAGGTATTATGGTTGGAAGATTTTTTTTTCCTACTTAATATCCAGATTGTTGGTGTGAAGGTCTCTAGTCTTTGTTTTGGCTTCTACTTGCAAACTGGGCATTGACATCTGCTAATTGCTAGCTTCTAAGGGAATTTAGTTTAAAATATGTTGTATATACAAGGCCAAATTCACTGTGTGCCACAAAGGCAAGATTGTTTTCTTTCTCCTGTTTTGTATTTACAGCTAAAGCAAATTGGAAGGAAACTGGCGGCTATCATGAACTGGAGAATAAGAACAACAATAGATACAATCAAATAAAACTTCACTAATGGATCCAGTTACAAAAGATGATTTAGCAGCTGCGCAGAACATCTACACAAGCCTCTTTTGATCCCCAATTTTGGACAGTGTATGGATTAAAAAAGCTATAAAAACCAAAATTTATTAAAACTATACTACATTCAGAACCCTGCAGCCAAAGGCACACAGGAAGTACACCAGAGGCAGCTTAAATATTCTGGAGCTACTCGAGGTATATTTAAGAACTGTGCATCAGGGTGCAGGGGAGCTCCTGGGAGTTAAATAAAAGATAGACTGAAAAGGATACCTTACCTGCTGAAACTTGAATTCAGCTCTCTGAGTTTCTCCTGCAGCAGCGCAGCAGACGAAATCATCAGTCCTCAAAGCAGAGTAAGGTGATTTTTCCTAGAATCTTGCCCCACTGTGAAAGAAGGAGGCAAACAGGCAGACCTTCACAACTCTTAATCACTTTCTGCATTTTGTGAATGCAGATTTGGTTTCCCTTTCTATCCTTAAATCAGAGGAGTAGCCCATAGCTTACCCTGCTGATGTTCTTTTGTCATTTGCTATCAGTGAAGCAGAAGTGAAGAGCTTTGTGAATGCCAAAAACATGATTATTGTCCTACCCACACAAATAAGCTGAAGTCACTGGAGTCTCTGGTGTGGAACTTCAATGAGCAAGAGATATATCAAACTGCAATAGTCACTACTGCCTGGAGTTACAGCTGCAGTGGAGAAGTTTGCTTACTGCAATTTTTTGTTTCACTTATTTAAATGTATTTTTTCACTGGAGTGTTGAGCCAAATGTGACAGAGGCCTCATACAGCCCTGCAACCCTTAAATGCTCTTTCAGTCTAATGCTGGAGCACTAAAAAAGGGGAAAGTCTTACATCAGCAGCCCTGCTCCATTTTGAAGAACAGACTATGTGGGGTCGCCCCCAGCTCTTGGCTTGTCCCCCTCATGGTACAGCCACCCCTTCCTTCACAATGACAATATGGAATAAAATCTTTCTCTTCTAAAAGTAGTCCCAGTTCCCCATGTTAATTGCAACAAATTTTAAGATAGGGCTAGGCAGAGAAAACTGATTTACTTCCCTCAGTTGTTACTTATTCTGTCATTGTATCTCATTTAATTTATCTAGTTTAAGTTCAGTCTTGGCTAACAAGATGTTACAGAAAAGACAAGCTGTTATTCTGAGGAAGAAACTTTATTGTTACAGTGTAATCATGATGATTTTATGATTTATTTTATGGCGTCTGTTCCTGCCTCTGAAAAAAAAAAAAAGATGGTAGAGTCACCACTTCCAGTGTTTCAGTTTGTCAGCATTGCATATGTCAGTGCTGTCATTTAACTCTGATTTGGAATCATGAGGTTTCACTTTGCAGAAATGCCCTCTAACAATGAAAATGGGCTTACTATCTCTATTTCCCTTCTCTAAGAAAACAAATAACTAAGGAGTGAAAAAAATAGATAATCTCTTGAATATATGATGAAGATAAAACTTATTATGAGTTAAGTTCAACTCTAATGCATTTGTAAAAACAGTGACCCATTAGAAGAATTAAGCCTGATAGTGTTATTAAAAATCCTCTAATTTAATTAACAAAATAAGTATTTTTTCTAAAATTTAACCATTTAAAAATGAGTACAGTATTACCCCAATTATCAAGGTCTGTAAGATACTTAAAATGTTGAACATTGGTTATGATTCCTTGGAAATTCTATAGGCTCTTAAATCATTCTGAAATACAGAATAGTTTTTCTTCTAATTTTAATAAGAGCATATCCTGACTCTTCATTAAAATTCCATACAACCTACTGCTGGCTTCATTCTATTATATTTCATAGAACCTCTCCATAAAGCTTTTGTCATATCTTGTTAGGACCCATATCTTGTTAGAATTTGCTTAAGAAGAATGTTGTGTTCCCATTTGTTCATATGCACGTGCTAGAGATGGTGTCACCAGGTGCTGTAATTGAGGGTAAATGTAAGATATTATTGGTTGATTTTGCAATGGAAGTCTCTTTACTTTAAAATTCAATTTGGTCTGATATATACATTCTGTAGGCAGTTTTGCAGAAGAGTTTTTGCAGAAATATTAATGAATGGGATGTCTGGAAGGCTATGCATTACCTAAAGCACTCCCTATAGACATGAGAGCATGGACTACTCTTACATTACTCTTAAATTGCATACACATTTCTCTCCACTCCCCCCAGTGGAGAGAACTCAGCTTTGTGCTTATTATAATAAATTTTTAATGGGAAATATGTGTGTCAGTATTGACAAGCAACAAGCAGAATTTTTGGCATATTTAATACATGGGCTACTGCTCCTGTTCTAAAACAATCAATTATTTTTTTCATCCTCTTTTATACAATGTCAATCACTACACTTAGATTATTTTTGTACTAGGAAAACTGAACTAATCAGATCTAATGGGCCACCTGCTCTTAAGACAAAAATAGCACTTTCTACCAAAAATATGTGTGATGTAAAAAATGTCTACATTGAATTTAACTGGTAGGTGAGAAAATATGTTTCATCAGAAAAGCAGGTGAGCCCGATCTTGTAATTTATGTCAACTTTACTTTTTTGCATTAATAATTGAGGATTTTTTGGTAACTTTTCTTAAAGAGTGATGATCCAAATGGATTTTTTAACCATTGAGCCAAGATTTGTTTCTTATTTATTTCCCTCATCTGTACAGGGTGATATCCTGGATCTAGTGGTAACAGAGGGATTTTTGTCAATACCTTCACCAGTTCCAGGGTTTCACTTATAAGTTACAAATAAATTATCTCTATTCTTCACCCAAATATATGATAATTTTATGTATGTGTCCCATGTTTTCATATCTTCATTTAGCTTATTTTATTTAGTGGTTTCACAGACAGGCAACCATTTATTTTCTAGATATGAAGTTTTCAAAGTGAGTTTGCAAGAAATCTTTGATTACAACAAGATAACTCTACAAGTGTTCTAGACTAAACTAATTTCATATGATAACATAATTGTTGTATTAAACAACTTTAATTCTATAAGCCCCTGAAAATGGCTGAGGGTTTTTAGTTTTTTTTTTTCCAAGTTCTTAATAGCCCATAAATAACTTCCAGTGCTGTTCAGAGAAGTTGTGGATTCCTCATCCCTGGAACTCTTTTAGACCAATCTGAATGGAGTTCTGACCAGCTTGGTTTAGTGGAAGGGGTCCCCACCCATGGCAGAGGGGTTGGAGAACTAGGTCGTTCTTAAGGTCTCTTCCAACCCAGGCCATTCTACAATTCTATACTGTAGCTTTGTTTTCCTCTTCATCAAAGAGAAAAATGTTACAATTTCAAATCTGTGTATAAAAACATCAGCAAGAAGATGCAATGATATGGAACTTCTATATCAGGGCTGCAGCAGCTGACTAGAACCGTTGCTACTTAGCAGGGAAGGGGAGCAGCCATTTTCTTGCAGCCATGCTGCATTTGCTGATGGTGAAGGAGGGCTGCAGCTGCTTTCACATTCCCCAGTAATTCTACAGCAAGTGAGAACAAGGTCCTAAAAAATGTGTCTTTGCTTGAGAAAAGTTACCCAGAAGCACACTGCCTATGTACTTCTTATCCATATGATCCTGCACTGCTTTGCTAAACACTGTACTGTAATTTTTCCCCTCTCATTTTTTATCTTCTTGTAACAGGAAAACCTTAGTGCTTACTGATCTTGGAAAAAGCTTGTGATTTTGTTTTAATGTATGTGCATGGGGCAGTCAGACCCAACTACACCATCCTGTTTTAACTAATCTTCAAGAGACTATAGTACTCAGAAGCTGTTCAGACCCATGAACTCAGTTAGTTACTGGAGATTATGGCCATTGGAGAACGATGTACAAGAGACATTTAATGGAAATAGTAGTGAGGAATGTTCACAGACATTGAAACTTCATAATACATACTGTTAAACTGTTAAAACAGTCCCTTCAACATTTTTCAGCCAGGCCAAATAGTGGTCTTTGAAATAATTTCAAGGCACAGTGTTGGAATGAGCATACACCAAGGACAATTCTCAATCTGGATGTAGCTGTCCTGTTTTGGAGGAAAGAAGAGTTTAGCAGTTTGACCATGAGCTATTTGGTGCCAGCTGAGTTCAATGCCAAAGAGCCATTCCAGGCACATTTATTAGCATCACTATAGCCAAAATAATCCAAGTATTGTACATTTTGGCAAATTTTCCCCATTTTCTTCCAGCCCAGTGCTCACAGCTTTAGTGCCCTGGAAGCAAGCAAAGGATTTAGTATAAACTGGTTTCAATCCAGAGAGCCATACAAGAACCCGTACCTAAAATCAACCAACAGATTCTCCTTGGGACTTTTGTCTTGAGATCATCAGGGTACTCCTTTGCATTTTCTGAGAAACATTAAGGTGCCTATCACTGACAAGAAAGGTTACCTACCCAGACCTTTGACTTCCAGCAAGCTCTAGCAGCTTCTAACAAGCTCTGTCAGATGCCCTTGATCATTTGTGTTGAGCATTTGTTCCAAGTAACTCCTGATCAGGGAGGATCAAGCACCAGGCCACAGGGGCAGTTTAGCAGAACTGCTGGCTCAGCACACAGTTTCCAGGGAAAGCAGCTAGCAAAGGTGGCAATTCTTGCAGAGGGGAGCCAGGAGCTTTGCTGAGGGCAACACAGATGGGCTGAGTGGTGGCGTTGACACGCCACAGGGCACAGTCCCAGCAGTTGCTGGAGCAGCAACAATAGGGCTGTCCTTGGATAGAGGAGACTATGAAGGATTGTCCAATTTAGGACACAGTTTCACAGACCTGGGGCTTCAGGGATGCCTGGGGCCTCTCACTGGCACTGGGGTCAGAGGGTAAGGTGGGCTCCTTCAGTGCAGTAGGTGATCATGAGTGAACAGGTTGGGTTGCCAAGGAAAGAAGCTGCAGGAAGAGACAAACTGACTTCACAAGACCAATGGTATTGAGGAAAAAGTCCACTGGATTTTCTCCAAAACCCTGCAGACACAAGAGCCTGAAAATCCAGCTGGCAGAGGCAAAGGCAGAATTTGTACATATCTGGATAGGAAACAAAGATTTCCTTGATGACCAAGACTGGATGCTTGTGACATCTGTCTCCTTCAACTCCTGTTTCCCCTGCAAATCTGCAGCTACAGAACACAGCATTGCCCTTGTAGCAGATGAAGGGATGGGCCCTCTGTCAAATAAAACACCCAACATGGCTGAGCTGAGCAGCAGTAAGAAGTAGTAGTAGCTCCAATCTGCTAAACTCACTTCCACCCTAGGGAGACTTGCTGCTTTATAGCACTCAGATATGAGACTGTGAGAAGAAGCTGCTGGGGCTGAGTAGTCCTTCTAATCCCATCCACTGCTGCTCTTCCATGTGTGCACTGATACTTCCAGGGGATACCTGAAGATTATCAAGTGTGACTACATGACTGAGTGCAAGAGAAAAGAGCATGGAAGCCTGGATGGTTTTCTCCTTGATCCTTAAAGTAAAGGAAATCATAGAATAGTTTAGGTCATGAAAGATCTTTAAGACCATTGAGTCCAACCCTTAACCAAGCACTGCCAAATACACCACTAAACCTCATCCCTAAGAGCCACATCCACACATCTTTTAAACATCTCCAAGGATGGTAATTCAACCCCTCCTCTGGAGAATCTGTTCCAATGCTTGGTAATCCTCTCAGTGAAGACGTTTCCTAATAGCCAATGAAAACCTCCACTGATGCAACTTGAAGCCTTTCCTCTTGTCCTATTGCTTGTTACCTGCCAGAAAAGACCAACACTCACTTCACCCCAACCTTTGCTTGGGCAGTTTGGGGCATTATAAGGTCTCCCCTCAGCCTCCTTTTCTCCAGACTAAACAAGACCAGTTCCCTCAGATCCTTTTGACAGGCTTTAGGAAAGGGTTTTATGAGGACTGGATTGATTCAATGCCTGATTGCATACCAGACATGGAAAAAGGAGATTTTGACTTCAAAACTGTACTACCATTTTGGAGGATGGCGGTGGGAAGAGGTAGCACCCATCTGATAAAGTGGGGCATAAGCATCTCTGCCAACAAGCTGACCAGTCTGGTGAGAAATGCTTAAATCAGTGGGGGAGGAGACTGACAGCCAACAGTTCACTGAGGAAGTGTTGCACCAGGCTGGCAAGCAAAGGGTGCAGGGTGATTTGACAGGGAGAGGCCTCAGAAAGAGCATTGCTGCAGTGATAACACAGCAGTACACAATCAAACCAGGAGGTTTGTGGAGTACATTGGTGACAACTTCCTAACACAGGTGACTGAGGAGCTGATAAGAAAAAAACTCTGTTGGAGCTGGTAGTTGCAAACAAGAAAAAACTAGTTGGGGATTAGAGGTGGGATCAAGTCTGGCAGCAGTCACTATGAGAGTGATCACCAGAAGAAGGAGTAAGGCAAATAGCAGAATCACAGCTTTAAACTTCAGGAGACTACATATTTGGCCTGTTCAGGCATCCTCTTAGAAGAACCCTATGGGGTATGGTCCTGGAGATAAGGGAATTTCAGCAGACCTGGGGTTTTTCAAGAATCAGCTCCTCCAAACTCAAGAACAGTCTATCCCCATGTGCAGAAAAGCAAGAAATACTGTCAGGAGACTTGCACAGAGAAAAAAAGAAGCTCCTGAAAAACATAAAAAGGAAGCAAGAGATGGGAAAAATAAGAGGTGGGAGCAGAGTCAGGTAGCTCATAAAGGATGAAGGAATATTTTCCAAGCCTGAGGAAAAGAAAAGCCTAGAGAAAATGTGGATCCACTGCTCAGTGGGACACAGGACTGGAAGAAAAAGAAAATGGGAGAGGCCAAAAAACCCTGTGCCTTTTTCTCCTCAGTTTTTACTGGTAAGATTTGTAGCTCCTGCAACTACCAGAAGAGCCTGGAGGAAATTATTTTCCTGTCACTGTACAAAGTAATAACCATGCAAGAGCAATTATTTCTTTATTCATTGAATTTTTCCTATATAAAGAGTGAGCAGACCTAAAGGGCAAAGAACACATCGATGTTTGCTAATGTTAGGATAGTTCATTGGTAGTTAGGATAGTCTGATAATGTCAGGACACATTCATTGACATATCCATTTTTCTCCTCCTGAAAAGGTTATCCTAATGATGGATGAACACCTAAAGAAGCTCAGGATTGTACACAATATTGATAAACATATGGTAGCTTAGATAGTTTATTCATCTTAGGTCAATTTTTTTTGTATTACACCATACATCCAATAGTTGTCTACTTAATTTTCTAGGTTGTTTTGTTTTTTTTAATGTGTGTCTCCATGTGTCCACCATCTCAGAAGCCCAATGTAACTTTAAATATTTCCTATCCATTTATTTTTGTTTACTTCTTTCTGGACCAGCTTTGAAATCCATCCACCATGTTACAGTAAATGAAAGAGAAGATTGCAATGTTCTTCTTGTTCAGGAAGATGTCATGGGAAATAGATTATTACAACATCATGAGTTTTTCAGTATGGGTCAGTCACTGAGACTTTAAGCTGTTTTAGGTACTCTTTTTTAATGTAGAGATGCAATTTATGCCTCCATCAAAAATGACTTTGTTTTCCTTAGATGTCCTTACATATGTTCATTATTACTTTACTGATCACCAGCAATTCCATAAAGATCTATTGGTAGCAGTTAAGCTGATTATCTAACCAATGGAATTAGCTTTATATTTTATGTTTGCAAATAAATTTTTGAAAACGCAAAAATGAAACTTCAACAGATATAAAATCATATACAGGATGGAACAAAAAAAGACTTGCTTCTTTCTAATATTAAAGAGAGGAACTGAAGACTAATCTTTAAGCACTTATGTCCCCTTTAATAAGTTATGAAACCCCGGTCTATAGAGAAATACGTTTTTATTAAACATTATATTCAAACTTAAGATACTGAAAATGAGTTCTATTCATTAAAAACACAGAAGAAATAAATCTTTTTGTTTTCCTAGTATTAACCTATCATAAGTTATTCTTTCTTATTCTTTATTTTCTTTCTATTTTATTACATCAGTCTTGCTTTATTATTCAATTTCTGTAATACTCATGGTAATTGGAGTATTTCCTCTCATTGTGCTTATTATCATATCTCTTATTACTTTTGAACATGCATCTGTTTTAATATGGGATTATTAAAATTGTAAAACAGATAATCTTTACGATATTTTGATTGGCCACTTTAGTGTTTATATTTGACAACAAAGAAAGGATGGGAGTTTTAACCAAAACCATTATGCATAGGTTAGGGATCAGAAAACGCAGAGAGGCAAACCATTGCTTTATTACAGTTAATGAATTCTTCCTCCTTTTTTACTTTTCTTCATTCCTAGCGACGTGTCATATAGCATGAAAGCAGCAAAATATACTATTCTATCTCTGATTTGTTAGTTCTGTTCCTACTGTTAGAGGGTTGGGAAAGGATTTCCAAGCCTATACTTATATACAGCAGTTTGTTACCTGACAATAATGTGAAATCAAAGAAAAAATATACCTAAAAGATCAATAAATTCTCTGAATAGAACATTCTTGCACATTTAAACCAAACAAGTAATGTTTAGAAAGAAAAACTCCTTATATCCTGGTTTACAAATAAATCTTTGTTAAAACTAAAGTATTTTGTAATTTTTATCTTACAAGCTCGTGTATTTCAATAATCTTGTTTGCAGTCCTGCAACAGTAACACAATCAACTCTCTTCCTTTTAAAAGCAAAAATAATAACCAAAATGCTAATGCCACTCTCCTGTTCAAACTGTCATAAATTGACCACTCCTGTTGTGCAAATTTCACTTCTACAGGAATACAAATGAGAAAGTCTTGCGGAATACTGAAAACTTTGTGAATAGACTTTCTATGCACACAAGTTATAAGTTATCTAACAAATAAATTATAATTTATCAGCTCTGATCAAGACAATTCATTCTGATATGAATTAAACTTTGAACTCTAGTTCTTTGATTAGTATGGGTCTCCCAGTGTTTCTCTGAGGAAACAGAGGCTGAGTAGTTCAACCTTTTGCAAGTAATTCACCTATAGATTAATCAGGCTGCTTTTTTTTGAAAAAGAGGATATACACCATTGGTTTCTGGAGAGTGGAGTGCCATGAGGAAGTACTTAACTCAGAGTGAGTTACTGCTATTGGAAGCCCAACAGCTGTGATAGGTACTAATAAATAGAGACGACTGAATTTCTCTGTATTTTGGTTAGGAGTAAATAAATTTTCTTTCTTACTGGAAATGTGAAAAATAAATTTTAAAATAAGTTTATTTTTAAAAAAGAATCAATGCAATTTAAACTTTCTCAGAAAAGTCCTTGTTTATGTTTAAGAAATTCCTATTAAAAGAGAGCAGTTTCTGGCTATCCAAAATAGCCATCCACCCATTTTCATAGTTTTGAATAATTCTTGATTCTGAGTTTTTGTAACTGGTATGAATCTCTGCAGTTACTTATCAATTTTCTGTTCTCCTGATTTTATATTGTTAATATTAAACATCAAACACCTTATTTTCTGATACATTTTGCAAGGGTTTTTTTTCTAGAAAATTATTGTATGTGGCTGTGTGGGAGATGCACACACAGAAAAAGGGAACTGTCCCTTCCTAGATGTTCAAAGGAAGCTATAATATCTACAGGGAGTAGAATACATGTTATGTATTCAAACAGTTTAGCTCAAAATACAGGGAGGTCCTTTAACTGCCTTAGAGTGTAGATCTCCAGGTCTTTGGAAAGTAGATATTTACAAGTGTTCTCTCTTTGATAAATGGATTGGTTTGAGGTTGGTTTTTTTTGCTTGCTTGTGCTTTAAAAAATAAAGGAATCTGGAGAAAATGGACCCCCAGTGTATAATGGTTTAGCAGTTAGAATAATCACTCATAGGCATAAAGAATTTGATTTTAAGCCCTTCTGTGACTGATGAGGTTGAAATCCACAGACCAATGTCTGCTGAGACAGTGCCCCAACCACCTGATTATCATCCATTCTGGATGACAGACTGAGGAGCACATTCCACCTCTCATCCTGAAGCTATTTTCTTTCATTGTGAGGAAAAAAATATATCGGGTCAGAGAAAGAGCATTTGGGGAAGCCTGGCTCTGTAACAGAATACTGAGCACTTTGCTCAGCAAATGATTTGGCTCCCAAAAGGGTTTTTGTGTCTTGCATTAAACAGATATTAAATAATATGAACTGAATATAATCCCCAGAGCTGGGACCAAAATATAGTACTATTCCTTCCAGCATGAGGGTTAGAACCACACTGTATATAACTTCTATATCTCTATGCTACTTTGAAAGAAGACCGTTATTGTTAATCCTGCTTCTGTAGACTATTCAAATAAACAGCTTGAAACTTCTGGAGTAACTGTTCTGAACCACGAAACGCCCAAGCTAAGATGGAGAAACAGCTCAAAGTCCACCTTCATCTCAAGAGAATTGTAAACAGAGGATTATTTCTCCAATGATTTCTTAAATCTGACATTTAATTTACAAAAAACTTTGAGCAAGTTAAGGAAATCAGTCTGGGGAAGTCTTATTCCTCAATGTTTTCTTATCAATTTTAAAAACTGCAGCCTGTATTTAGGGTATTTTCCAGAGGGGGAAGAGAATTATTACCCAGGTTTTCTTCTGTTGACGTTTATAGTAGGAGGGATAGGTGAGCTGTGAACCAGTGCAAATCCCATGTATTGACCCAAGAAAATAAGCAAGCAAAAAATTGAGTCCAGGAAGCTGTCTCTGAGGAAAGCAAATACTCTGAAGGTCTGAATTCAAAGCTGATTTTGCTGAAAATATTTACCATGGATTACAGCAAATTATGTGTGATGCAAACACTTCATAAATGACATATGTATATATATATATGTATGTATGTATGTATGTATGTATATATATACACACACAAAATCCTTATAAACCTACCAACAGTGAAGGAAGCCTATTTACTGAAATATATCGATTTTGAGATATTACAAGAGCCAACTAGTGATCAGACATTTGGGCATAAACTTTATTCAAAAATCAGATGTGAAGCTGTGAGCTAGGATGATACTCATTTTGATTGAAGCTGGAAATCTCGTATAAGTAAGAACTGAACTTTCAAGGAACACTGATAAAAGAGCCCTTTTTCCATCAACCAGTCTCCATTGTTAATTTGCATTCATGTAAGTGTAGCAGATGGAAATTCTTAATTTGTTACAAAGTTTCTGCACAGATTAGGTCTAATTTTTGTCTAATTTTCTTCTCCCACTCTTAGCTGGACCACCCCATTCACTACCTGGTGGTTAAATTGATTCTATGTGAATAAGGTAGAAAGTTCATTCACTTCATATCTTTTTATCTATTCTTCCCTAAACTCTTCATCTAACTTAGACTAAATGCCTTGATTCTAAAAGCCTGATTATAAAGTGAAAAGCTATACTGCTTTAAATCATTCCGAGATTTTCCTGAACATTTCCTGAACATTACCACATCCCCCGTAGCTTGCGTTTGATATGCTTCCTACTTGTTCTTTGTGGTGAGAACAGTCTTTCTGTTTTCTGTTTGTACAGCACCAAAGAAAACAGGGATCAGGATCACCACAGGGACATCTAAATAGTGGTAGAAAGATCTAAACCACTTTACTATGAAGACAGTTTGGAGATCTGGGGTTGCAGAAGAGAAGGCTCTGGGAAGTCCTTAGAGAAGCCTCCCAGTGCTCAAATGGAGCCTATAAAAATATGAAGAGGCACTTTTGATGAGCACATGTTGGGATAGGACAACAAGTAATTGTTTAAAAGAGGGCAGGTTTAGATTAGATATTAGAAGAAACTATATACTATGAGAATGGTGAGGCACCAAAACAGGCTGCCCAGAGAAGCTGTGGATGCTTCATCCCTAGAAGTGTGCAAGAGATTAAAGCTGGATGGGGCTCTGAGAAACCTGGTCTAGTGGAATATGTCCTTGCCCCCAGCAGAGAGCTTGGAACTAGATAACCTTTCAGGTCCCTTTCAAACCATTCTATGATTCTATGATTCCTAAAATAAGCAAGCAAAGACCACCCTCCAAAGTCTTTCAGTTTAGAGATTTTTTTTTTGAACGTCATAAGCATTAAAAAAGCCATAACCTCAACTTTAATGGTATTTCTAGCATTTCCCACTTTGTGACAGGACAGAAACCAAAAGGGGAAAAGAACAAGAAAGTTAATCTATTCAGATGTGTATACTTTGCAATATTTATGCTAGTCTGAGCTAAGTCATTCACTTCTGTTGGTTTCTGCCCAGTTACAATCATAGTGGCCAAGAAAAGAAAGACTGTATCTCAGTTTTCCCTTGTATTGTAGGGTGAGTACAGCTGGAGAACTGGAAAACAACCTGAGACAGACCATAGCCTCAGCTTCTTCTTTCAGCACCAGAAGAAGACTAAATATTACTGACTAGAAGTAATTGTGAGTGGAATTACTCCCTCAGAAGACATTACATCTAATGACATGGTTTACTGAACAAGAAGCTAGAGAGGGATATAGGAATCTTGAGTTTCTCTGTCAGAAATTCACAATGTGTACTCAGACAAATAAAGTCACCTCTGTTGGTTGTTATGACCATTCTAACTCTAGCTTTCCCTTTCCTTTAGTGATCAAGTTTTATGTCCTGTTCCATGTCTGACACAATGGTATAGTGCTCTTAGCTGAAGTCTGACAGGGCTTCTGTACCAGATCCTGTAGGGGTACTTCAACACCTTGTAATTTATCTGATCAATTTCCATAGAGTATTTTATTTACAATTTTTGACCAATAACAATAATTGCATATACTGTCATCATTGTTTATGCTATCTGTACTACTTTAATGTAATAGTTATCTGGTAAATTCTGTCTGTTGATATCCTCTTTAAAATTACTTACTGCAACAAAGCAAATAGTGGCAATAGCACAAGAGAATGTTGGCAGAAGGAAAGAACTAATTATGATGAAACTGCTTGTGGCAACATTACCTTACTGCAGTGGATATATTTTATTAAAAAAATATACTTTTTATTCATTTCAAGGATTTTGCTGGAGGAAGCCCCTAGGTTATTCTTAAAGACTGTGGAGACCTGGACTCTTACAAGCTTCCAATTCTAAGGTTTCCCAGTGCGGAGTTTCCAAAAGCACATGTTCATCCTTTTGTACAGTTCCTGATATTGAATGTCTTTGGGGCATTGTACTTTTTTTCTGCTCTATTCATTTTAACAAAAGGGGTGAAGTCTTCCTTAGTTTCTTGAATTTTTTGCTTTTTACATTCAGATTTTGCCATTCACATTAGCGAGGAATGGATTTTGCCTGCAATGAACAATAAATCCTTATTTCAAAAATCTTTTCAGCCTGAGCTGTTTCAAGTTTAGTTGGAGCTACTAAATTTGGAGCTGATTCATTTTCCCTTTTCACTGCCTAATGCCCCAGTAAAAACCTAAAAATGGTTTAAAAACTTGGTAAAACGAAGAGTGATGATGATGTCTCCATACAGTGAGATTAGAGTGCTGGTGGCAAACGCTAACAAAGCAGGGGACAGGTCTTTGGTATCTCTTTGCTTTCTGTTTTAATTACTTTGTTGCTTCCAATATTGTACTAGATTTTAACAGATTTATTTTCTGAAACTGACAGGGCAGGAAAGTACTGTTACTCACACTTTACAGATGAAACTGGTAAACACTGATAAGCAATAAGACATTGGACATAATTGGATATAATTGGATATAATTGTATTCTAGAAACAACTTTCGAAACCAGATCACCTTGCAAATATCTGTTATGATAGGTTTGAGTATAATTTGATCATGTCTTTGATCAGCAGAATTGCAACAACTCTTATGAACTTGTAGCACTTTTTCTTATCTGTTCTTCTTGCTTAATGTTGAGCACTGGATTTTTTATATCATTTCTTGGTCCATTTCATGCGTTATTATAATATACTTTAAAATACACTGATTTTTCATCCTAAATGGCCTGATTATTTTCTACAGACTTCCCACTATCACTCATCACAAATTTCCACTTCTAAGAAACTCACTCTAGTATATACAGCTTGACCTAAAACTTATGCCAGAGTCTGTGTCCTTCCATCCAGTCTAGGCCCTATATTACAGGTGGGAAGGCTTCAGCCAAATTTATTTTTTTTTCTAAACTCAACAAGATCAGAAATGTTTCTCTATCATATCCTAACTGGAGAAGGTTTAAAATAGAAAGGTGTATTTAATCAGCTTATTGTGTCATACCATTTTAATTCAAGTACAGAGAGCTGTGGGGTTTGAGAACACTGCAATGACACCTGACAGAACCAGGACTGCTCCAGAGTGCCACCTTGTGTCCCTGAGAGCTGAACTCCCACACAGCAATTTATCCCCCCAGCAGCACTGGGTGCTGGTGGTACTCTCATGTTTATTACTGTGTCCTGTGAAGATAGTATGAATGCAGAAACAAGTGGTTTGGAAAGCACTATCACAGAATCATAGAAAGAGTGAGGTGGGAGGGCAGCTCTGGGGATTGCCCGGGTCAACCCCACCTTCTCAAAACAGGGTCACATAGACCAGGCTGCTCAGGTCCATGTCTAGGCAGGGTTTGGGTCTCTTCAAGGAAGAAGACTCTACAGCATCTCTGGGCAACCTGTTCCAGTGTTTGATCACTATTAGAGTAAAACAAAATTTTCTTATGTTTAGACAGAATACCCTTGAGTTCAATTACAATTAATTGCCTCTTGTCTTTATCTCCACCATATCATGGTCACTCTCACCAAGGCTGCTCCCAGCCTTCAAACCCCAGCTAGTACTTCTTTTTTTATAATTCCCAGGTCTAGACTGAGCTTTTTCTCATAATCAGATTTATGACCTCACAAAAGTTTAAAATTTTGACCCATACCTTCCAGAAAAATGTTGGGCTGCTTATGCCCTGCTGTGTTTTTGCTCTAGCCAGTCTATTTCTTCTTCTTCATCAGGTGGTCTGATACCCACCACAGTGACACCCCCTTATCCTGACTCATGCTGTTTTATCTGGTTCATCATCTTTCCCCATGCAGAACTCCATTAATTCCCCCTGTTCCTTCACAAGAAGGGCAATTATCCCTTCTTCACTGTCCCAGCCTGTCCTTCCTAAATAATTCTTATCCATACATGGAAGTACTCCAATCACATAAACTATTGACCACATCTGTGATTCCAACGAGATCACAGCCCTGCAACTGCAGACCAACCTCTGGTTAGTCTTGTTTGTTCCCCATGACGTGCTTCACAGAAGCAGAGTCATGAGGGTTTCACAGAAACTGAAGATGTTAAACAGGATAAGACCCAGTGTTGACCTCTGGGTGTACACTGGTAATGACTGGACTTCAAATAAACTTCATGCCACTGATCACCACCCTCTGGGACCAGCCATTCAGTCAGTTCTTAACATAACTCACTGTCTGCCCACCCAGCCCATAATTCATCACCTTCTTTCTCTCTGAGGATCTTATGGGAGGCACTGCCAAAAGCCTAGCTGAAGTCAAGGTAGACAATACTCACAGTTCTTTCATCATTCACCAAGCCAGTCATTTCACTATAGAAGGTTTTCAGGTTGGCCAAGCTTTACTTCCTCTTTTTAAATCTATGCTGACTGCTCCCAATTGCCTTCTTGTTCTTCATGTGTCTGGAAAACATCTGCAGGATTAACTCAGAAACCTGGAAGAAAGGTTATGAACATACTTAGAACTTGCTTTTAATGGGACTGGGGACTACTCTTTTGTTTCCAACCAGATTTCAGAAGAATAAAATCTAGAAAGCAAAAGGACAGAGTAGTCTGAAACTCCATCTCATTGTGTGTTGTGCGACTTTACCAGTCCATTTAGCTTTCTCAGGACAGAATAAGAACAGTTACACAGCTGAGTTCAGCATGCCAGTCCCTGACTGCCAAAAGTACAGATTAAAACATACAAACCTAATCCAAAGTAAACCACAGAGATGTATTTCCAGCATGAAACATGCACATATACAAACCCAAGACTGTTTCAAGACCTCCACACTCTTACAATTTGACCATTTCCAGTGGAATCATTCTCTCAGAGAACAAAAAATGTATCAAGGTTCTCAAGGGACCTGTGCTGGGTGTTGGTAAAAATTAGTTTACACTCTTCGGTTGCCCTTTGTAAAGCAGTATTTAAGATAAGCCCTCACACAGGTACCTAACACCTGACTTGCCTCGGGATACTTTTTATTTGTTTCGGCTGAGGTCAGCCCCAGATGACCCATCTCATTTTAAACTTGGAAGTGTTTGATTTGTTTTTTAAGATAAGTGTCCGTTGACCAGCCTTTTGTGCCATAGTGATATCTGCAGACTGTTATAATCCATAGCTTATACTTGAGCTTTCCAGACTGCTAAAACTCCATCTACTCAAAGTCAAATCTGTATTGAGTCTGAACACTGAAACTGAAACAATATCAAAAACGCAACTTTTCAGGTGCTGATCAATGTGATATGTGCAGTAGGAGCAAGTTCATATCTAGGGACAGGAACCTCTTCATGTAACCCTGCCTAAAGCAATTTTTACTAGTCAGACTCCTTATAGACAGAATACTACTAGACAGATTCCGACAATATTTACACTCACACAAATTCCCAGAAAGTAAGGGAATGTTGTTTTTCCTTTTCCTAGAGGGGAACTGAGGAACAGAGGAGTTAAACGATTTCTTCCAAGACACACGGGAAATTTGTGTACAGAACAGGAAATGGAATGCAGTAAGTTGGAGCCCATTATTTTACTCACTTCCTTGTAAAAATGATCTTTCACCATTTTCACCATAGCAGGCATAAATTAGAATTTCCTCCTTTCTTCTAATCTGGGATGTTCTTATACAGATGCAGTGCACACCTGCTTCTATCTTAATGAATATGATGGCAAGTTATAAATCCTTCTTGATAATGTCCATTGCTCTAATTATTGAATTTTTCTTGTAAAAAGCTGAATTTCATTTTCAATTCCATTTACCTCCTGTTATGCTTTTCTTTGTTTTATCTTAACTTTGTAGCTTAGCATTATTGTTCACAGATTTGCTCATGAAAGTGAAAAGTAAACAGACATTATGACAAAAAAGCAGTATTTCAAAACTCACTCATTAGCACAACATTTGAAAGAAAATTAATTTCATGCTTTAAATATCCACAGACTCTGGATGAGAATATATTTGTTCTGTTATTCTTTTCTTTCACTTTTTCTTTCAAAACTTAATTCTATTATATAGTAGGGGAAAATATTTTTAGATTATTTGTCATCTATCCCTTCATTATGGTTTGGGGTTTTTTTAGTTCCTAGTACCTCCTTTCTCTTCATGTGTTTTCTGCCAGAGTTCAACATTTCTTCCCAGACTTCTGTTGTGTGGGTATTTGGTGTAGTAAGTGGACCTCTGGTTTTGATTCCTCAAAGCATTTAATCATCTACCGGATGAATTAAAAGTGTTTAAGTCCCTTTTGGATTAAGTCAAACTGGAGCACATACACAAATGTTTTTGCCAGACCATGCTATCCCTTCATCTTTTTAGTCAACTGTGTACATTGATTTATGTCAAAAACTTCAAACTTGGCTTGATTTTTATGTTCACTAGAGATCCATCGAACAAATAATGGTTCACGAGAAAATGAGATGAGGTTTCAAAGCTTTGAATGTTTCAGTAAGACTAACATTGATGTTGAAATAACTAGACCTTTTCAATTAATTTATCTATTTATCAATCAAAAGAACAGATCAGACCATTGGCTTTATATTAAACCAAAAATACAAATTTCTGACCAAAACTAATATATTTTTGTACAAGCAGCTATCAAAGTAGATTACAAAGAAAATTGAATTTCAACTCTAACTACTGTGATCAACACACTGTTTCTATTAATTCTTCCTCATAAAATTTTTGAAATTTTAAATTTTAAATTTATATCTCAGATGTTGGGTATTTCCACCAAAATCCTAGCCTAAAAAAGAGAGGCTCGAAATCTTGACAGGCTATCTTGTGGAAATTGCAGTGCCTTCTATTCTTATTCTCATTGGAAGTACTATAGATAACTTGTTGTGTAGTGTTTGTGGCTGTTTTAATTATTTGATTAGAGCAACATGTAGAAGCCTAGCTGCAAAGAGGGCCCCATGACGCTGGGAGTTGCATAACACAGAGCTTTGGTTTCTTTCCCTTCGGAGATGAATGAGAGATTCAGGGAGTGAAAATAAAACAGAGCAAAACAATGACAACAATAACCAAACAAAAAACCCAACCAAAATCCAACCATCTCCAAAAGAGAGAATGATGCCAAGAATTCACCTATGAAAAGGTAGTTCTTTCCAGCCTCTCCTTTCAAGACTGGGAATATTACTTTTACCAGTCATGGAATAGCACTAACAAGGGTACAACAAATCACATATATTGGGTAACTGTCTTCGAGGCTGAATATAGATTCTTCATGAGAGAAGTTTTAGCCTCACTAAACTGAGGAGTGAATTAAAATTCCTCTTCACATGAACGCACCAACCTGTTGTTACATAAAGACAAGCACAAGAGGCATGGAAGTCTTGGAAGTAAGAGCCTATTTTTCCAAGAGTAACTGTAGACATTTACTTTCATACGAGAATTATGCAATCAAAATGCCTTCAGAAGAAACAAAGATTGGTATTCCACAGACAATCTTTTGCTCAGCATTAACCCTCTAGTGATAATCTCCTGCTCACTTCAACTTGATCCTTCACCTATTAACTGTCAAGATATCTTTAATATTTTTACTCACACATCTAATTTTCTTTGTGCAGTGTGTAGTTATATTTCCAGCTCCAGCTTTTAAAGCTTAACCTATGGACCAGGAACCTAAAATTTAGGCATTGCAGTATTGGGCTTAAAACCTCCACATTCCCTTATTTAGTTGATTCCTAAGTGAATACCCTAGGATCAGCCTGGAAATCTGTAGCAAAGTCAAAAATAATATATCAGTCTCCAGGAACTTGGGCAAAAGGCCATTGTTTCTATCACTGTAGGTTAAAGATTCTAGTCCAAGATGGAATAGGGAAGTGGGGAAAAATTAACTCCAAACACTTTTGACGAGTAGTCAGAGGAATCCTAAAAGCAAGTAAAGCTGCATATTAATCTCTAGTTTTTCACAAATTCCTTGATTTTTCAGTATATATAAGAGCTTCACAACTGGGAGCAATTATGGACAAAAATTATTACATGATGTATGAGTCAATATACAAATGATCTTTGGGAAAGGAGGTTCTTGAAAGGGAATTTTGGCATATGAAACACTATAAAGAGCACTGCATGGTTTGATTGTTAGGGAGTTATATTCTGGTGTGTGACACCTTTGGGAAAAGTTCTGAGAAGTAGGTCAGGTGCCGTGAGTCTATAGCAGACTGGTTACTTATTCATTGGGATCAGCTGCTCTGAGCTTCAGGAAGTTCAGGTCTCAGCAGCTGCTGTGTAATCAGGGCACAAAATGCTTTACAATGGCTGACTGTAAAAGATTGGAATTGAGTGAGAGGGCCTGAGTTATCGTCCTCCTGTGATTAGAACATGCAGCACATAGAAAATTCTCTCATGCTTAAGCCTTTCCTTTATATTTCTAGTATTCATGAAATTAATTTTAAGCCCCCAAGGGTTTCTCCCCCCTTCCCCATGTCCCCACAATAATTTCTGGTTCCAATTTAAGGTTTTCTTGTTTGGTTTGGGGGGTTCTTTGTTGTTTTTGTTGTTGTTGTTGGTTGGTTGGTTGTTTTTTTGTTTGTTTGGGGTTTTTTTAAGTTAGTATGTTTTAGATGGATCTAGTGCTTGTGAAAGTTGCCAGCCTATTTGATCCTGGACTGGGGGGAGGGTAAACCTTAAGTATTGAAAAGAACTAGGACTTCACAGAAGGAAGAGGCCTAGAAAACAATTGATAACTTGGAGAAAAAAATAGTAGTGGAGGATAAAGGATCAGATCACCTGATCAAAACAAAGCTGAAAATCCTGTCTGCCTCAAGTAGGATCCTACAGAGTCTCTCTCTCTCTCTCTCTCTCTCTATATATATATATAGCTGACTACCATTCTGGGAGATTACTTAAACTGAAAATGGAGCTGAAAAATTTTTCCTGCCGAACACCACTTCTTTTGTGAAGGGCAAGTGGTGGAATCTGAAGGAGGGTGGATAAGAATATGCCTCTATTTTTGGATTTGTTAGTCATCAGTGCTCCTTAGATCCCAGTGAGAACTCACTCCACACCTCCCTCTTCTCATCCCTACAACTGGCCTACAGTCCAGTCTACAGTCAGCTTAAATATTCCTTTCATTGAGACCCTTTCTCTGCTAAGGGAAGGTATTGTTTCATAATAACAATGTGACCATTGCCAATAGCAATTGCCATTTTGTTGTGCATGTTTATGTCATAGAGACACCAAACTGGCAAAGTCAAGTGGAAGCAAAGAAAAAATTACTTAGTGCTAGATAGCTGCTGAGCCATCACTGAAATCATCACATGGGCACACACATAACACCACTTGTGCAAGGATCTCCATTCTCTATGAACAAGGAGGGAAAGAACAATACCATATTAGTGATTATAGGAGAGACCTGTACAGGCCATTTGATTTGGCCCAGGTAATATACCCAGTTATTAGCAGCACAGGAACAGGAAGCTGGGGTGAAATCCTAACACTACAGAAATTATTGGGAGACTTATCATTTTCCTCATGAGGGCCAAAATTGTACATTCAAATGTTCTTTCAATGATTTAACCATAAAAAAAAAATTTTTATGCAAATTCCTTTCTAAGCACAACAACAGACAGCTTTGTAAGAAACCTACAATTGTTTCTTTCATATATTAATAATAATTTACCCTGATATCCTGGCTTGCCTGTGCTTACATGTCCAGCTACTCATAGAACTCCAATTATCACTCTGTTCAACTACTTCCTATGTTGAAATTTGACAGAAATTAGAAAGGTCTTTTTGTTACCAGCATCTATACATGTATAATCCTAGAAGTCCTTGCCATGTCATGCCCTTAATAGTTTTCCTTCCCTCTGTCCGGGTGAGAAACAGGGTAGATACAGGGTAGTTCATTATTTGTTTCTTAGGTTTGTCATAGACTTGAGGCCTTATCCATAAAAAGGGAGAAAAGAGGGTAGCAACAGACACAAGGAGATGTGCCATGAAGTGTATGTTAGCCTAGTCCTGATTTCTCATGGTGTTACAAAGGGGCATATGGTGGCCCTATGGCAGTATTTTAGTTAATTTACCCTCAGAGAGCCCTTTATTTCCTTAACTACTTGAAACTAAGACAGAAGCTCTAACATCAGAATTGCATTCCCACAGAATCAGGCAAATCTTGCAGGTCGTGCTATTTTATTTATTTGATCATCTATTCTCTGTAAGTGTGAGTAGTAGTCACTCACTCACTCTCCCCACATAGGGATGGGGAAGATAGTCAGAAAAGTAAAAATGAGAAAACTCATGCATGAGATAAAGATAGTTTAATAGGTAAAGGAAAAATCATGCAAGCAAGCAAAGCAGAACAAGGAATTCACTCGTCACTTCCAATGGGCAGGCAGGTGTTCATCTGCCCCAAGAAAAGCAAGGCTCCATCACACAATGGTGACATGGGAAGACAAATGTCACCACTCAAACTTACCCGTCATTCCTCCTTCTTCACCCAGCTTCATATGAGGAGCATGACACCATAATGGTGTAGAATATCCCTTGGGTCAGGTGTCCTGACAATGTCCTCTCCCAATTTCCCAAACACCCCCAGTCTCTGCACTGGGGGGTGAGAAGCAAAGAAGGCCTTGGCTCTGTGTAAGCACTGCTCAGCAATAAGAAAAACAACCTCGTGCTATCAACACTGTTTTGAGCACAAATCCAAAACCATAGTCCATATTAGCTTTATAACGCTTTCATTGGTTCATGTGAGTCCTGTTATAGTAATTCCCACTGAATTTCCATTACAGCCTTGACCCCCTGGTCCCTGTGGACCAGACCACAGTGTTTACCATATTAATGAACTCCTCCCCTTGCTCCTGCTCTGGCTTAGACTTATCCACAGAGTGCAGTCCCTTAGGACTGGAGCCTTCCCTATGAGCCCCATCTCCCCAGGGGTATAACTGCTGCAGCATAGGTTTGCTCACAGTCACTTTGGGACACACCTCTACCAGCATGGCCTTCTCCATGGGCCAGGAAGCCTTTAGAGCTCCAGCTGGATATAAGCCTTGCCAATGGCTGCAGTCCCTCCAGGTGTGAACGTGGCCTGATCGTGGCTGCAGTCAGGGTGTCCAGTTCTGTCATGGGCTTATGTATGACTGCACACTTTGAGGTGCTGCAGCGTGACCTCATGTGAGAGCCTGGACTGCTAGTGATTGATGACTCAAACACTCGACCAGGTGCTGTAAGAGACAAGACTTTGGTGCTAATGGCTCAAATAATAGGCTGGGTGCTTCACTAGTGATGCACAGAGTGATGCAGAAGGGCGTGCACATCTGAGGCTACAAACTGGGTTTCCAAATAAGAGAAAAAGCGGATAAGAGGTGCCTAAAATAAAATTCTGTGAGGTGGGATAAGTCCCTATCATGCCAGTGTCCTTCCTTACATAATGACTCAGCTGCGAAAACTCCCCTCCAAACACTAAGAGACAGCTCCAACATCTTGGAGGGTGTCAAGACTCCTGAAGTGTTCTGTGATCCACAACATTGCATCAGCAATGTCCCCACCCCAGAGGACGTACTTAGGTATTCCCATCTGAGTCTGAGCACAATATAAACCTAATGGACCAGGTGTTTTGCACTCCTTCCCCCCCACTATTTGACGAATACGCTCTGTAACCAACACCTTGACACCTGCAACCCCTGAAAAGATGAGGATCAACAGGATGTTGTTGGAATCTATAGAATAGTGATAATTTTCCTATTTACTCTGTTTATCTATCACTCTCTTCCTCTCCCCCTGACTCCTTCTCTATCTCTCTCCACCTCACATTTACTCTTAAATAAAAATTTGATTTGATTTTGGCATATGGTCTTGTTCAAACCTTAAATTGGGTAAAGGCATCTCTCTAATTTTTATAATTGCATCTCAATACCTCATGAGGAACCACTGATGCTTCAAGGTGGACCTGCTGCACCATGGATTTACCCAGAGCAGCATGTGCTTTGAGGTGTACCTCCTCCAGTGTGGACTTATCCTTGGGCCACATTCCTTTCAGAGGTACAGCTGGTGTGGCACAGACATAACCACGGCCACAGGCACTTTGATATGTACCTGCTCTGACGTGGCTTATCCACTGCCACAGATGCTTCAGGGTGTCCTGCTCCTGTATGGGCACATCCACAGGTCACAATTCTCTTGACTCAAGTTCCCACTGCAGTTCCAGCCTGTCCAGTACAGGAGTACAGAAACAGCAGTGATGCCCTGGCCACCATCCAGCCCAGGTGTGTCACCAGGTATTATCCCAGGCACAGCAGAGGGGGCTGCTCATCAGCAGAGCACTGCAGAAAGCAGTGAAAGCAAAAAGCAGCCAGTAAACAGCACTGGTCTCCAACACACAGTGAGGCAGGGGAGCCCCATGGCAAGTAGGAGATAATCAATTAAAAGCCCTATACTGTGCCAGAAAGGACTGTCACAGTTTAACTAGCCAGAAACTCAGCCCCACACACCTGCTTACTCATTCCATGGTGGTAGGATGGGGAAAAGAATCAGAAAGGTAAAAGCAAGAAAATTTGTGAGTTGAGAGTGAAGTCTGTTTGTCTTTGCTGCTTCAAACATAAATTAGCAGAAATTCCAGGACTGGCAAATAACTAAATTGTGAATCCATCTCTATGAATAAGAGTGCAAGCAGGGAAGAGCTTCTAGCACAGTGTGATTTTGTATGAGTAAGTTCAATAGTAGTTATAAATTCAAATATGAAAATAAAGGCACCAAGGAAGAAAAAATATCTCACCCACCCTCCCTATTTCAATTCTTTCATATCTGGTAGAACAAGCAGAGCTACAAAGGAAAAACATCTGTAGATAAACCCTAAAAGGGACATATGTGTTCCACACCTAACCACAGCAGGGTGTCACTATAACAGCTTGTTTTCTACTTATCACATCCAAGTCCATATGGTGCATTTCTGCCTTAATTGGACATTTCCATGCTTTTGTTGACTTCTGTCAAAACCGTAATGATATTTAAATATTCTTTTGCTGATACCAAAACTTTTTTGTTTTAAAGAATGTCAAGCAAAAAATAATTCTGTTGTAGGTGTTGAAAATATTTTAGTGACCTGAGAGATTCTTTAAAATGAACAAAAATGCCGTGTTATTTTACCTACACTCATATTTTAATTTCTTGCCAGCATTCAGCCTATACTGCTCCAAATCAAATAAACTACCAAGGCCCACACAGTGAGAGAGGTTTCGTTATAGACCATGAACAGCTCAGGATGGAAGTGCCAAAGTAAAAGAACAGATAATATTGAAAGACAACAAAGAATGTCTGCCCCATAACCCTCCATGTTTAGTGCGCTTTTCTCAGAGAGGCACTCTGAGGAGTAAGGATATGAAAAATAAGTGGCTTTACTTGCTTGTCTGGATGTAGAGAGTGATTTTGATAGAAAGGTGGGCAAAGGGAAATGTGAAGGGGTTCAGTCATTTGTCAGAGTCTGGTGCACAGCTTCAGCAAGATGAGCCATGAAATTGGGTAAGTATCAAAAGAGTATGTTATGGGCAGACCTAGCTAAGCGATAGCATCCATCCTACTGAGTCAGAGCCAAGGATAAAAGATTCTGGAGGACCTGTTGTGGATAAAATACAGTCTTCCTAGTCTTGCAGATAGGTTGTTGTCATATGATAATTTCCTTTTCTACAGGCCTGAGCAACAGGAAGGTGGACTCTGTTTTGCGAATGTGGGAAATGCCTGGAGCTCTTGGATCCTGAAAATCCCAGTATCTTTGGCTAAATAAAAGCAGCAGTCCTTGTTAAAAATAGATCTTGTGAGGAAACACATAACACAGATACACAATTACAGAACAAGATACAGATTCTCCCTTTAAAATGAGAATAATATGAATGAAGACATTGGTGATGTTTCCTAAAAGAAACTGGTCTTCAGTACACCCACAGCAACCTTATTTCCACTTAGTTCCAGGTTCCTTCCAGCAGACATTCCTGGATGAATAGGGAAACTGGATAAATTGTTTAAGAAACAAAGAGAAAAAATGGCAAGGGTGAATAAGAAAAACAATGTGTGTCCTGCAGCGTGCAGGATGTCAGTGACACTGAGGGAGATGCAGTGTGACACTATTTTTTTCAGACCGCAGTAACTAGCAGTAGACATCTCTCTCCCACACAGACCCAGCTTAGGATGCAAAGAATCATCTCTGTAGGGAATGTTTCATGAAAGAAAAACTTAGTAATGATCACATCCTTCATAGGCCAAGTTCAAGCAGTTTCCTCCCTCCCCACAGTTTGGATTTAAGCTGACTTTAAAATGCAAACATCCTATGCATAATTTCTTTGTAAAAACAAAAGAAGGGATCGCAGATTTGATTTTAAAGAATCAGGCATCTAAATAGCTCATGCTACAGAGCCCCAGATGTGGCCAAGGGAAAAGATTTCTTTTTCTTTCTGTGTACAGGTTTCATAGAAAACACTAGTAAGCTTCACTCTTGAATGTTCCAACTTCTGTTTTCAAGACTGGGGAACTCTCACAGATCATTAGAGTTCAAAGACAAAGTTAAAACATAATGAATGCTGATAAAATCTCATAGATTATCCTCGCAGCAAAGCATCAATTAATTCAAGGTGTTAATCCTTTTTATAAAAATAAGAGAGTTTTCTAAGGTGTTTGAAGTACTTGACTTCACCTCTTGACTTCTTGTAATTCCACCTTCTGAACTTCTTAATCAAGATTGCAGTAGTTCAAATTGCAGAGTAACTCAGGACCCATGAGATGCAGTATATATCAAATCCCTCTCTAATAATTTCCTAACCTCATGCAATCTTTTTTTAGTAAAAATAAAAAGCTCAAAAGACACAAGATTCCTAAAGTACTACTTAGTTTAAATTTACTTGCCTTTGTTCACAATAGCAAGCCACAAACCATCACAACTCTCCTTCATGTAATCACTTAGGCATCTGAGAGGAGTAAAAAAATATGTATTGCAAGGGAATTTACCTAAGTATCTTAAATTCTGTTCTGCCATGAAAACAGAATGTTTATCACGTAGGTGAGTTGAGAAGTTTGGTATCTTCCTCCTCTGTGGATCATCTGGAAAGGCCAAAGAAGGCACCTGTTGCTAACACCCACGAGGACAGGAGCCAGTAAGTGACATCGGAACCTGTTTAATTTGTGAAGGACACTCTGAATGCAGTACAGCATGGCATTCAGATCCATTCAAACACTTGCCAAACAGGATATCACCACATCCTGCTGAAATCATAGAATTCTGCTTACAGAACTTGCCCTGGAAATTGAAAAACTACAGCATCATCAGCCTGAGTAGATACAAATCCACAGCTCCCACCTCTTCAGAGAGTGCCCTTGCTGCATGGTTTTTTTTGAAGCTGTGCCATTTCTGTGCAGCCAGGAATGTGGAATTTGTTTGGCCTGCAAAGAAAATTGCAAAAGGAAGACTATTTCTGCAATCTAGGGGGCAAAACACTGCTGGAGAGGAGGGGAAGCGAAAATGGTTTTTTCCCGAGGGGCTGCTTAGAATATGTATTTTCTATGTAACAGTTTCAGGATAAAATCCATTAGCAACATTGGAAGGAAAACTGAAACATAGGAACTTTCCTGTTTCCACAATAGACACATCCCACTGTCTCACAGTTGGCCTCTCCTGCTTAATTTTTTGTTCTGGCCCCAGTTCTTTCACCATTTCTTGTACAATGACTTTGTTTTAATGGATAGATGTAAGAGTGGCATGGCATAAGATTAGTCAGCTGATGGTGAATGAGACTGCCTTATGATAAAAAAGCATCAAAGATGTTAAATATTTAGAACATCTTAAATCCTGAACTCAGCTAGTGGGTACACAAAGGCACCTCACTCACAGCTGCAATGTATCAAAGCCTAGGGGAACACAGGGTACCAAACATACTCAGGATTTCTTAACAGCTGACTTGGATAACTTCTGGAAGACAATAAAAGTAGTCACTTCTACATACTCTCAATATTATTTGAGTTGATAAATTTCACCTCTGGAATGTCTTTTTAAACTTTACCTACAAAGAAGCAGCAAATTCATATGCTAGCTTTGGTCCTCGTTGCAACTTTGGGAAAATAAAATATCCCAACTTAAATGCTCAAATCTATTTCTGAGAGAACTAAAAATAATGTCTAAAATTGTAGACTCCATAAAAAGACAGGATTGCGTGCTTAAGAGCAAATTTCAAACTGCCATGAAATTTTCAAGGTCCATTCCTAAAGAGTAGAGGGCTTTTTTAAGCCACCAAACAGGGAGATCTTTAGCTACAGGTAAATTCATCTTGTTTGCCTTTACCTTCTTATAGTGGTATAAGCAAGAAAGTGCTATTACAAATGACAGCTACTGTTCAAATTCAAACACAGATCTTCAGCCATGTTCTGGAATGTGTGTGAATCTTCAGAGTTTTGTATATTAAGTCTCATGAGGATTGCAAAGCCTCAGAATATTTTACATGAAGGAAATATTCCTCTCCTACAATATTCGCTAAATTACTGTAAATAAAGTTTGTACCATCTTGCAACTTGAAATGAAACTGTCATGTTTTTCTCCATTACCTCTTCCTATATTACCTAGGCCACAAAAAACATCAGTCATATTCACACAGGAGAGCTTGCCAAATAGAAGTGGCAACATTCTGAAATGAATGTCCTGAAATCCTAAACTTCCCTGTTCTCAATTTTTCTATTCTCCTCAAAGAGACCCCAGCTGGAAACAGGTGGCAGCATGGTTTCTGATGCCACAAATCCTAAAGCTGAAATACAAAGATCTTGTCTCTCCATACTAAATGAAAACAAACTGAAAGCTGATCTCATTGATATTGGCTATAAATAAGGCAAGATTTAATAAAAGAGGAAAAGAAACAGTTCAGCTCTAGCCTTGGAAAGTCAAGTCATCAGAAATATCTTGCAGGGGTCTGTCCCTCTGAGCTTGAAAATCTTTTGGCATTTGGAGCCTCTAATTTTAGCTCTGGTTTTAGCCATGTCACTGGCATGGAACCATCCTCATGCTGGACATTTGAGGCCAGATTTGAGATATTCTGTCTCCCATTTAGAAAAAAATCTGCATTCTAATTGAATGAGACTGTAAACTTGCATGTAATTATATTCTTTTTTAACACATTATAATTTTGCAATACTTTTATACATAAGACATTTCCATCCTTATTTCACATGTTTAAAATATCAGGGTTTGTTATTATTTTTGTTTGGCATATAGAAAGATAAAAGAACAAGGAGTGGAGAAAAGGACAAGGAGGGAGAGAGAGAAAGAGCAAGCAAGCACAGGAGAAATTTATAAAAAACTATGGCTTTATAAATAGAGGTCACAATCTCATACTCAGTCTTTTCTTCAGTGTATTTACAGAATTGTAACATGGTACTTTTTATGGTGTAAAAAGATATTAATTCCAGCATTGTTTAAGTGGGAGGCAAAGAAAGATATTCTGGTTTCAATTAGGGAAGACAGATATATAAACAGGTTCTCTTGGAAGGCCCTGATAGGAACAAAAGAATGTGATATTGATGGACACAGGGGACTCAGACCTGCTCTTGTTCAAACCACTGGAAAAATCTGCCATTGGCTTCAGGGCTGCAGGATCCAGAACATGCCTAGGTCACGAACAGGTTTAGCAGACATGTTGAAATGGCTTTCGTTTCTGAGTACTGATGGCTCCATCCCCAGGAATCTGGATCTCACTGCCATTACCCACAGTCAATGGCAGCCAAAGGCCTGAATTTCTGCCTTAAGAAAGGTTGAAGCCTTGCCATAAATACTTTCCAGAGAATGGCAGTTATTATGGCAACAGTGTTCCCATTGCTCTAGTTAAGATCGTGTCAGCATTTAAATTATAAACCCCTGTTTTCAGGGGTTTACATCTTGGCTATAAACATTTGCCAAGAGATGAAAATTGGCATTCACTGCCCTATTTTTTAATAACAAAACTTGGAAAAAATCAGACTGGATTTTTTTATACTGCAAGAGGGAAAAGAGTTGGAGGCTTGTTGTGGGAGGTGAGGTGCATTTTGGTGTTATGTAACATATAACGTGTTTATACCCAGAGATGGAGTGCATGTATATTCCTAAAATGTAAAATTTGCTCTGCGTTTTTTAATTTAATTTTGCTGGGCACTGAGAGGTTTGTTTGTTTTAAATGCACTTGTGTAAGAGTACTAAAAAAAAATGAGAACACTGCAGCTAATATATTTCTTATTAACTGTATGAATTTTATTAGGCATATAGCAATGTATATGAAAAATATGTTGCCTCTTAAATGCTAATTTTTTTGCCCTTTGTAAAGAGGTTGTCATGCTTTCGGTTTTTTTTTTTTTTAGTACAAATAGTTCTTTTTTAAACTCTAAAAAACAAAGTTCATTTATTTGTAACTACGCTTACTTAAGGTGTCTTAGATGTTGTTTCCACTTTGAGTGTTCACATATTAAAACACCGCTAGCCAAAGAATTCATCCTTTAACAGGAGCCAGAGGTGCATGCTCCAGCCCTGATCCTCTGCGTGCTAACATTTGGCTTGCAAAGGGGTGGTGCATATTGTTCTCCCTGAGTTTCTCTCATTCCAAAAATCCTTTGAAATCCCCTCTGTTTCTCACTTACATGGTGTTTTTGAATGTGTGTGACTGTGGTTTTGATTGTGTTTTGATATGCATATTAATTCTTGGTGACTGCAAAAAATACTCTCCAGTGAAGTGCAATTTTCTTGAAGGAGAGTTTTACATTTCTAATGAAGTTAAGACAGAGAGACCAGATTCACAGATCAACATCACTGGATATGCTGTCAGATGAAGGTACCTGAGGCCCATGCCACAAATTGAAAATGCAATATGAAAACTTTGGCAGGAGTGACAGTATCCTGTGCTCAGTGAAAGTTGTGAAACAAAACCATTTCAGCATTCCCAAGGCCAAAAGGATCATTATTTCCTTATATTACAGATACAGAAGGAAAGAACTGGTGAGAATTACACATCCACCACCCTAGCAAGAACTAGACATATGTCTAGCAGTATATCTCAAGCAGGCAGCTTCTGGAAGAAGTCTGAAACCTCCTGTTTCAGTTTAAAACAGAATATGTGAATTTGAAGTCCTTCCAGGCTTGAGTGACCAAGATATCTTCTCATTCTTTCCATTTGTAATCCACAACTTCAGTGTGGCCAAGTTGATCTAACAGGAGAGCCAATCCACCAGGTCCAAATCTGTGGTCTGACCTACCTTATGTTTATCTATAGAGCCTTCTGCAGAAATGGATGTTGTGTCAAAGTTACTGATACCACATTGTGGTGGTGGACAAGTATGTGCTTATATTGGTGTGTTGGCACTGACTATAGGAATAAAAAGGTCTGGAATTAATTTTTCCCATTTCTGAGCCCAACTAATTGATGTGTAGCTACATAGGAAGTCACAGGCTTCAAGCTGTGAGAGCAGTGAAGGAAGTTACCCATCTGAGCAATCAAGACTTTATTACACAACAGTAGAGAAAGAGGGAAGAGAAATCTCCCCTAGACAGTGCCCGGTCCCTACAATCAACAGGAACCTTGGATTAGTCTCACAGACTAATCTAACTTATGGATTAACACTGCAGATCTGCAAAGCTCTCAGGTGCCCTGGAAATGTCAGGTCTGCATAGACTGGAAACAAATAAGGGGAAGATAATTACCACAATTAATTTAATACTAAATGTAAATTAAAATAAATTGTTCCTTTGTTTCATTTCTGATTACAAGAAAATTATTTTTACAAATGGCATTAGACTCATAAATCTATTTGGCTATTTATTGCCTCTGATACCTAATACACTGTTTTCAGTAGTGGTCTTATGGGTCTGAGAAGACTGTGACTACAAACAATAACCATCACTATTTTCCTTGAATGGATGAGGATACACCCCTTAATCACATCTTTTGAAATTATATTCCTAGGGAAAAAAGGCTTTGCAGCATCTTACACCTCTCTCATCCTTAACAATTTTCAGAGAGTACAGAAAGGTCAATATGATATTGAGTACCAGCTCATTATGAGATATTATTGAGCATGATAATTGTTTGAGCTCTTCCATAACATGACTACGTACTTCACTGCTTATATTAATGAATAAGCCATTATTTAAATGCCAATTTGTCTCTGACTGTTATAAGTAATAAGCCTCTGAGTACATAAATTCAGATAAGGCCCTTTAATGTAATGTATAGCACATTATTTCATCTGGTGAATGAGAGAACAAGTACCAGCTAACAAAATAGAAAATCATCATTTTTTTTTTTCCCCAAGGCTGTGGAGATATATTTTTCTTGTTTATTTCTTCTGTCAGCAAAAGAAAGGCAAGCTGAAAAACAAAACTGGGCCTGTCTGGTACAATTCCGAGCAATTAGCACCACTGAGATAATGAAAACATTTATTTATTTGTACTGACGCTCTGCTACTTCAAGGCAAAGCTTCACTGAACACTAAGGCCTTTTTCTATTAGGTGGTCAAATAAGTCCATCAATCTCCTGCTCTAAAGAGTGTCCAGTATAGTTTCAGAGAAGATAAAAAATGGGAATGATGGCAAGGGAAATGAAAGTTAGTTGGTACCATTTACTTGAAATTGATGCCCAGTCCAGTCATTTCAAATCATGTACGAGGGCCATAGAAGAATCACAACTACTATAGAAACTGTCAAAATGTGCAGACCAATATGTTAGAAACTGTAAACCTGCACAGAACTATAGAAAGGGTATAATGTAAAAGGGCAAATATGGACATAGAGGTATGGCAAAGTTATGAAGCTTCAATAAAGCTTTAGAACCAAATATGATCAGGTGAAAAATGGAGAATTGCAGGGACATTCAAAACTAGAGAAGACAGTGGACATAGGCAGAATGTAAAAATACATTTTTCCAGTAGTGTCTTGTATAATACAGTAGCAGATGGTCAGCTGAAGAGGTAAGGAAAACCCTGTACCTAGATGGGTTTAGAGAAATCAGGAAAGACTGAAAAAAATAGATGTAACATAAATGAATGAAAGGAATCAAGAAAACACATTATAAAACAATATACAGAAGTATGTGTTACATGGACCAATGGTGATGGAAGAATGGGTTAAACCTTGCTAAATCTGTTTTTCCAGTCAAGAATGAAAAAAATGGAAATAAGGATCTGTTCAAATAAAGCCCAAAGGAACAGCCAGAGAAGACTGCTGAAGAGTCAGGATAACCACTACAAAAACTGAGGGAGAAGAATAAAATGAAGATAGCAAAGGCAAATAGAATGGGAAAAGAAAGAAAGACAGAAGAAAGGGAGAGAGAGAGAGAAAGAGAAAAAGAAAGAGAGAGAGAGAGAGAAAAAGAAATAAAGAAAGAAAGAAAGAAAGAAAGAAAGAAAGACAGAAAGAAAGAAAGAAAGAAAGAAAGACAACATCGAAGTTACAGCCTTCATTTGACCAAGAAACCTGCAGAATGCAGACCTGCAAAGAACGTAAAGCATATTCTCTGTCTTTCCTCTTCTCTCCCTCTACAGCTGCACTAGTACTGTTCATATCCACAGACCTCTATATCTATACATTTACTCTTCACACAAGATTTGAAAGGTCAGAAAAAGTTTTGTTCAAGCAATTCTGGCACCATAAAAGGTGAATGTGACTGGAACTAAGAGGGTGGCTCTCAGTGGATAAAACTCTACATAATAATCTGTTGAATGGCCCAATTTCATCTGATCTGTGATGATAAAAAGAAGAGAAAATGAAAAACAGTAAAAGTAACCAGAAATTACAGGTACTTGGCCAAGGAAACTTTGGTGATGCCAGCCAGTAAAGCAGGAAACACATCACTATTTGAGTGATAGACTACAGATAAGGAACACTTAGCAATTTCCCATGGTGGTTTTGCATGTCAAACAAGCGGAAGAGATGAAGGAAAGAACCAAAATCATTAAAAGAGTGAAGCAGATCAATCACTGCTTTTGAGGAAAACAATAAGGATGAAAAGGAAGCAGGGCAGTTAATGGACAATAAGGACACAAATGGGAACACATCAGTTCAAATTTGCAAAGATATTAGATGTAAAATGAATAATATGTAATAGAAGTAAAAATTTTGAGATTATGGCTGTAGGTGATATCCAGCCTCAGAAACTCCTAGGAGAAGAAAACATTCTTGAGATCAAATAAAAGTTACAGTGTAGCCATATAAACTTCTTCAGAAAAGAAGCTTAGTAAAGCAGTGCAGCTTTTTCAGGCTTATTTTAAAACCTAATTTTAAAGCACTGCAAAAATCTTGATTAGCTTTGGGCATCTAATTGCATCAGTGTACTAAACTAGTCCTTGGATTTTAGATATGTGGAACTTGGAAAACTACCAGTGCAGGCTTATACTTGGATCTAAATACCAACAGCATCTCCTAACTGCAAAGAATCAAGAGATAATTTGCCTACCTCTATTATTTGTGTCCCACCCCATAGGCAGGATCTGCTAATGACTTGTACAGCACAATGTTTTTCTATCAACACTGCAATTTTAGGAGAGAACATAATATTAACTGAGATTGCATTTACAGCTTCAGTACATTAAATTTATCTAAAGTAAATATTGCCCAGGATTGCAGCTAGGCACTGAGTAAACAACTATGACTTAGGCAAGACTTGTTGGGTGTAAGTGCCATGTTCTGAAGATTTGTTCTGTAAAAAAATATGCTGGCATTTAAGCCTGGCAAAAACATTGTGTTCCCTAATAAGTAAGCCCTCCTCAGGATGTGAGTGACACAAGAACTCTTGAGTTTAGGTTTCCCTGCATGAAAGATGAATATCCTTCACAAAGACACTTGTTTATTTTTTTGAATTTGGCCATCACTCTGAAAGCATCTGGTCCTCAGAGAAATCAAGCTTTTTTCAGAAATCATCTTCATATGAGAAAATATTGGAAGGTGAAACACGGTGATAATTTCGAACATACTTGCTCTGACTCTTTTACTGGAATGAGTCTGTAATTCTACTATCTCTGGGGGAAGGACCATCAATCAGGACCACTACTCCACCAGTAGTGTTTTTTAGGCTCATTCTTGTGGGGAACAGAGAAGTATAAAAGAATTTCAATGTGTTTACACTAACATTTAAATAATAGATGAACTAGGAAGATATGAATCATGGGAATCAGTTGTCCCAGTCAATGCAGCCTGAATTGAATCATAGGACAGTTGGTTTTTATTTATGTATTTTTGTAGTTGACGCCAAATACACAGTACAACAAGTTCTACAGAACATAACATACAGTAAGAATTATTCTCCATGTCATGTCATTATTCTTAAAAAAGCACTAGAAGGAATCAAGCTGAGCATCTTATTTCTGGAGGTTACTTTCAAACAGGGTAAGGGACAGTTTCATTGTCACTGAAGGCAAAGGAGAAAGAAATTACTACAGAAGGGCAAATAATTTCTAAAAGGAATCAGCAACCTACCCAGATAGAACTGATAATTGAGCAGAGCCTGTGTCTACATCTTGGTACCACCTTTTTTGAAATCATGGGGACATTTATCATTTCAGACACACCAAAGTATACCTCTATTATGACTTTTTGCTGAATGTTTATAAGATATATGCATTCCAGTATTGCATTAAAAATCAAATTAAAAGGCAAATATTTAAAAGTATCCCCTAACAGAGAAGATACGGATGCCTGTCACTGCTGGATACCTGCTTGAAATACAAAAAAATGGCAGAACACAATAGAAGGCAAAAAGTTTTATGAAAAAGGGCATCTGCAAAATTTTAAAGAAGGCATCGTTCAGATGAACTATCTGCATTGTGTTGATTTTTGTTACATCTTTAATTCTATTTTTTTTTAATTGAGGCAATAATAGTAATGGGGAAAATACAACATACGGCTATTTTACAAAAGCAGATGTTGGCTAGACATGGGCTGCTCTCCAATTCTTGTCCAATTTCTGATCAAGAGAAGGGATAAACTCTTGCGTTACACCAGTCTGTCATAATATTTCATCACAAAGATACCAATTCATGATGGTTTATCAGATACAAATAATTGTTTATTACCACCTATTTGTTGAAGGAACTAGCAATTTGTTATGAAAAGGAAATTTTAGAAAATAAATTACTCTCAAAGGAAGTAGGGATAACAGTGAGATCAGTGTGCCTATGTGGCAACATGAATATTTAGGCATTAGAGACAAAAAATGTCTTCTTTCCCCCTTCAAAGGGAAAAACTACATAAGGAAAATAAACTAATTTCTAACTAAAATAAACTAATAAACTAACTAAGTTTATTAAATTAATAAACTCACTAACTATACATGTGATATAGTAAAGCTTTTCTTCAAGAGAGCTAAATAAAGACTTTTGATGAACAGCAACGCTTAAGAACATCTTTGGAGCGATGCTGGACCTCAGGATGTATGAGCTGATCAGCTGAGTTCCATGGACCTTTGGATGCTGACCTTTGCATGCATTATCTTACAGCTTCTCTTGCCCTCTTTTTTATCTTGGTTTTGTAAATGCATACCTCTCCTTCTCCCAGCTAGGTGAATTTGAGATTTTCAGTGGAAACATCACTGGTATTTGCTGCAGTAGGTGCAGTGTCATTTATTTACACTGAAGCAGCACATTTACTATCAAAGGAGTTCCCAGAACCTAGGCTAAGGAAGATGGTAGAAGCTACACAGCAAGATGCAAGTCAAACACTGTGTATCCTTTATTCACTACACCATGAAACATATGGCACTATACACCTGGGGAGCCACCCTCCCTCATGGTGATTCATCCTGCTGAATAGCACAGCAAGTTCAGTCTGGCATTAAATGTTAGCATATGCAGTCTGGCATACCAAGGAGCTCACTGGAATCTGAATTATTGACAACATGAATGGTCTGTTTGGAAACATCAATTCAGATCAACATCACACAGCAAATGATCTAGCCAAAAATAATATGAACATATTACAGTCAGATTTTATTCCTTAGCTGACAAAAAAAATTTTAAAAATCGCACAGGAACTTTAACATCTGCTTCTCATCTGTCCAGATGATGTGGATTTATTACCTTTGCATCCAGGTGTGCATCATTTCTTGTTACATTTTAGCATCCAATACACATATGTCATTCATTTCTAGAAATATCAGAAAGAAACGGTCCTTCAGAAAAGAAACTGACTCAGGATGGTGAAAAAAAATAGTCTTAATACTGATAGCAAAACTAATATTGAAAATAAATACATTTCAACACTTGAATGTTGAAAAGATAAAATAGATGGATAACAAAGATTAATTGCAATAGCCATTTTGGACTGCAGTATAACAGGACTGTCTGACAGGCCCATGAATCCATTTACCTTCTTGTCCTTTTGCAGTTACAGTCCAGGGAGCTCAAAGGTGCCGGGGCGATCAAAGGTGATCTCATTTTTGTGGAGTGTCATTTTCTATACAGCACCTGGGACTATGAGAGTCCCTAAAAGGACATAAAACCTAGAAAGAACACCTGTAGTAGGAGTATGGCTTTGGCTTCAAAATGACTTGAGGTTCAGATTTCTAATATGAAACATTTGTCTTCAGTAGAATATCCTGGTTCATGTCATCATAAAGGCTGGTAAAAATCCCCTAAAACTAAAGGAAGGGAGGTGAAAAAGATGGAGAGTAAAGAAGCCATTATAAAATGCCAGTATGTGTAACTCTGCAGTTTGAGTCTGATCCATGCTGGAGTCTTCCATTTCATTCTCTGAAGAGAAAATGACAGCAGGAAACTTCTAGTGTCAACCTTCATCTACTTTTCTGCATGTAGTAATGCTTTTTGACTGAACTTCTTTCCTGCTGCATTTCTTCCCACAACTTTTCTCATTTAATCTCATCTTCCTTCAGCAGCTTGGACTAATCCTACTGATGCCTGTGAATTTTCTGAGTGCGTTGTTGCATTTGTCAAGAATCATCCAAGTCCTGAATTGGAAAGATACTGGTTATTTGCTGTACAAATATTACAAATCTGATGCAGGATAGAGTAAGAATTGTCCAGAGATTAAGATATGAGATTGGCATTTACAGTGACAAGAAAGCGGAAGGATTCTCTGGGGCTTTGTGACCCTAGAAATACTCTAATGGGGGACAGGTTGAATATTTTACAGTGTCTGTTTGTTTCCAAAGGCAACACTAACATGGATTCTTGTAAAAGGGTGAATATATGGCAAGAGTACCCCTATTCTTTATCCAGCCCCCATAAGAAGAGCTTACAACTATATTTTCTATGAATCAGTAAGCTATTTTTTCCATTTTTGCAGGCTAATTCAAAAGTATCTACCTATGCATTGAACTATGAACAAAATTTTATCCAACAGCCTATAGAGAGGGTCATTCTTTTATATGTGTATCATCTTTTCATAATTTCAGTTAATTGTATAACACTTGGTTGCAAGAAGGTAGAGTTAGAGAATGCAAATTTTTTGTTTCAAAAAGCATCTTATCCATTTGCTATTAAGCTTTCTAAAAAAAAAAAGCAGATAATTCGGCCCTCAAAGAAGGCTAAGGATGTAAGAATTAAAGGATTAGCTAAGAAGAAGTTTCTGAATATTTATTCAGATTTTAGAAAAATATAGTACATGTGCAGAAATATTGCCAGGAATCTGCATTTTCACAGGAATCCAGTAAAAGACCACAATAAAAAGTCTTCAAAGGAAATGCTTCAAATATACAAAAAGCAACCCTCTTATGTAAGTTCCATGATAGAATTCTTTATCCAGTTTGCAGGAACTAAGCAGAGCAACTACAATTATTCAAAGTACTGAGGAAATTAGAAGATTNCTGAGAGAGAGAAATATGTGTTTGTCACAATTAACATCATGAGGTAAGGGGGAAAAACAAACTTTGGGTGGGATGACCACGATGAAAAGTAGCAGGTTGTTAAGTAGAGAAATGTACATCTCTCTTGCAACAAACTTCACAAGTTGTCACTAGCAAAAAAGTTAATTGTTCAACTTCTCACAAAACTTTACTTTTTATTGGATTCAGTGGGCTGGAAATTTTGGCTAAATCTGTGATTTTTTTTCAGGATAAAGAGTTCAATGTCAAGGAACAGCTTATAAAAGCAGACCAGTTCATTTTTTTACCCCTTATGCTAATTTAAACCTTGTCTAGCTCCATATGACTATATGATGCAAGAGACCAAGCAACCTGCAGTAAAAGTTTTCATATGAAACTGTTTTAACTTTAGGAGATACTATGTGATTCTTTATGTACACTTATTTCAATGCAATAATAACACTAATAATACGCGTGTTAATATTTCATTCTTTAATGTAATGTGTAAACAGTAAAAAAATTAACCTTTAAAAAGTCAAGGAAAATTACACCCACCTTATGAACAAGGCAACTGACTGTCAAATAGTTCTCAAACTCAAAGCTATTGCATGTGTTAGCATGAATAAGGCCCATACTAATAACTGAAGGAGAGAAAATTTTCTTTCTTTTGACAATTTTGAGATATATATTTATATACAGTTCATGGTATTAATAGTGATGATTAATGAAGACAAAAAAGAAGCAGTAGGAACAAAGTAGAAAAGTATATTAAATAGACAGTCTCTTAATTTGCATGTTTAGATGGTTTACATTACTTTTCTAACCACTCCTTTCTACTGACCTGTTAACATAAGACCTACAATCAGGTGGGCTGCATGGGAGATGATTTTGTTAAAGGATAAAAGGGAAACAGGTGAGACAGAGTTAGCTGGTGGAAGCTCTAAATGCCATTTTACAAAGATAGGAGAAATTGCCTAAGTGTTCAGAGACCTCTCATCACAAGCTACACAGCCATAACTTCCACTAGAGCTTCATTGACTATGATCCAGCTCATTTGTTATCTGTACCACTAGCAGACTACAAAATGTTTAGCTATTAGAATTTTAATATCATCAAAGAAAAAATCAAGGCTGAGATGTGTGAAGACTGAAGTTTTTTAAGAGCAATGCAGATAATGGAATGCATCTCTCAACATTCAATAGGAAAAAAAACTGTATAGAGGTTTTTGGGGATTTTTGTGGCTACTCAGAACTATCTCTTCATATCATCCTTTTCTTAAGGGAAAATGGCTAAATTAAGTTGTGGCTGTTGTTATTGCTGTTGTTGTTGTTATCATCATTATTATTACATTTCTTGTCCAAAGTGCAATCCAAACAAACTGGAAGGAGCCACAGAGCCAGAATTCTCGAACAGTTTTCATCATGACCAGCTTGGACAAGAGCCACGTCTCTCCCTCCTCTGCTCAAATTGACACCATAATTTCATGGTTCTTCTGTCTGGGGATAGTGTCACTAAAATCAAGCAGTGAGACTGTCCTCACAGGTAGAGTGAGGCAGTGAGTTTCTGCTGGCAAGCCCAAGGAAACCCCTGAAAGCTCACGTAAGCGGGCAGAAAGCTGGGTGTCAGGCAGGTGTGAATAATCTTCTAACACAAAAAATAAACATATGTCTAGTAGAAGCTTTACAAATATTCAGCATTCCACAATCTCTTCACACTCTGGTTATAAGAAATTTTCAACAGATTTTTTTAAGCCTAGAGTCTGTTTTTACAAGGGATTCTGTACTCAACTCCTTGTCTACTCACATTTGTATGTAAAGGTATACAAACTCACAGAATGAAGTATTACAAAAAAATTTGACTCAAGCAGAAAACAAGTCTGCAGATGAGATATTTTAATTTTATACATGTTACCAATTTAGATATACTTATCAGAGACCAGAACAGACAGAAATTAGATATTAATTCTCTTATGGTAATAAAAATGCAAAACTGCCCATCTGCAACAGACACTGCATCAGTGATCTGTGATTCATGATGGACCAACCAAAAAGGTGTAGCTGGCATGCAGATGTAGGTATTTAGGCAACTGAATGTACCGATACAGTTTTTTCAGGTTTCTAATCAATAAAAAGAGAAAAATAAAAGAAAGAGCAAACTAAAAAACAAAAAAAAAGCAAACAAACAAAAACAAACAAAACCAAAAATAACCACCAAAAAAACCCCACCATACAAAAAACCCCCAAACTTTTATGTTAGTAAAACTGGAATAATTTTTTTTCCAACCATATCTGTTTTCCAAGTCCTAGTTCAGTATCCATAGTCAATGTTGAAGCCCACCTATTTTGTCACACGTCCTTTTGTATTGCCCACAGATCACAAAATAATATAATCTTGTATTTCTCTTCCAGCATATGTAATTTCTTAGATGGCATGCAAGAACAATGGTGTTGCTCTGAATTCATATCACTGCAAGGGAATGTTTAAAATGCAAAATGAATGAACTGAGTTTTCCCCTAATGAAAGAAAACATTTGTATTCAAAGTTTCTGGTTACTATTCCCTTTATTTGATTAAATTTTGCTTGGTTTGGATTGTGGATTTGTTGGGATTTTTACAGAAGATTTGAATTCTATGCCAAGTTTAGATTGACAATGACCTTTCAAATTTTCTGCTACTAAAAAAAGGGTTTTGGTGTTCAATTATTATAAATTACAGTGATAGTCATTATTGATTGCAAAACATTAAGAAACATTCAATAATTAATCTTCACATTAGCCTTGTGACAGAGGAATGAAAATGCACTGCAGCTTTCCAGAAGCCAAGCAAAATTAAAGCTCAAGAAAGGTATAAATTACCTACAGTCTTTCTAGTAACTCTCTCTCATTCTCTATGGAAAATTTCACACTGATATTAATTTTGGCATGCTTACATAATGCTCTATTTCCTTTTTCAAAAACAAACCAATCAGCCACAGTGATAAGCAGTTCACTGTCATAGCAAGGTAAGACACAGTTTCAGAATTCAGCTCCTAAGGTTTTGCTGACTTTTTGAGTGTTGCAAGGATGTCCCCCTAATAACCAGCACAGGTTTCTTCTATAAGGAATAAGAAAGGAGAATACTAAGTCATAGTGATTCCCAGCCCAGATACTTTGAGTAGGTCTTAGAATGACAAAGATAATTTAATTGTATTTCTTTGAGGATCCATTTCTATTTCGGGCTATGAAGTCAGCATCAGAGACAAGATGAGAACTTCCTGATTTCAGTCTTTTCTCCCCTCTCTGATTTGCTAAATAATCAAGACAGTTTTTCCTATGATTTACCACTCCTTCATAAAGGCTTCTCTAACCTCTCTTTCATTATGACTGAAAGTTCCTTGCACCTTTGTAGTAAAAATATAAAATTTGACTTTTATTTAACAAAATTCAACACTAGATTATCTTCTACAAAATAAATCAGAGGAGAAAGTGAGACCAAGAAAGTGAAAATATCCTTCATCTCTATGAAATATATGCCAAATGAACCATAAGTGAAAGCTCTTGCACCATTTTGAGAACAGAAATTGTGCTTTTTTTCATTTTTATTCTTTTTTTTCTTTTTTTATTTTTTTTAATGTTCTGTGCTTTCCTGCCTTACCTGGCTTTGGGGAATAGGATGTACAGACTTCTCTCATCTAAAAGAGTTGTGTTAAGTCATTCCTTTACAGGCTTTAGAGTGCTAATAAACTTGCCACATTTTTTGTATTCATCTGAATAATAACTAGCTGTAGGGGCTGGTGAAACAAGAACCATATTTTTTCCAGAGTTGACTGGTTCTGAAGCTCATGGGAATGATAAATTCCAACAGAGCTGGGGTTCTCTCAAAGCCTTTCTCTGTCCCATACTACCTACAGCACTGCGGTCACTGCAGTGCTGATTTGGTGAAGTTACTAATTCATCTCAGGCTATACTCTTTTCCAGTGACTAGCACTTCATTAGGGTAAAAAGCTTCATTATGAAAGGAAATATTCACTGAGAATTCAGCTTATGAATGGAAAAGTACCAAGTTTTCTACCAGCTTTCATGTTATATTTCTCAGGAGTAATAAAGACAAAAGCATAACACTACATTTTTCTGATACACTAAATGATCCATCAAGGTGACAGTGAAATACTAAGAGGTGCAAGAGTCAAATCCTGACAGAATGGGGTCCAGTTTATGTTACTAACCTTCATGTAATTAAAAAAAAATATTCTGATTGTAAATATTTGACTTTAGAGCTCTGCAAATGCCTTCCTCTAAACACATCTGCCTACTTTGAACTCAAGCAACTACATAAATTTCACATCTTTAGACTGCAGTTTTCAGCCATTGATACTATTAAAAAATTAGAAAAAAACCCTTTTTTTTTTTTTCAGAGCCATAAGTCAGACTCCAGATATCCAATTATGTTTGTGATTTTCTCCAATGAGGAAACTAAACATCAGACTGCAAACAATCATGGAAATTGCAACCCCACAGGAATTTGTTTAACGAAGCTCTGAGTATCCTTAAAAAAAATGAAGTAGAAGACGGAATTAACTGTAGGGAAGTTGAAGTTAACTTTAACAGCTTGGCTACAGCAAGAACAGCACACATTTTTAACTGCAAGGAAAATTCATCGTGTGAACACACTACCACCAAGAAAAGTTGCAGATTGTCCAATTCTGTTTTATCAAATCAAGATGTGTCAAAATACAAAATATGTCTGCATGGAACCAGCAGCGGTCATAAAAAGTTTAGAGAGCTCACTGTAAGAGAAATTGATGTGGTTTCAACAGTTTGCATTATTCAAGTCAATCCAGTTGATGTAATGGTCCCTTCTGATCTTAACGGATTCTATGTATCTATGAAAATTTCTAGTTGAGCATAATAAAGCTGTTTAAGAAATATTAAAATTTTAATGATATCTTAACAATTCATTTACTTGAAGGCTGGAGGTAAAAAAAATAAGAGAAAAAAATTATTATGCAACAGTGTCATGAATATTTATACTATAAATCAAGAATATTTAAATCGCAGATCCATACATTAGCTCTGGACTGCACGTAAATTTTCTCTACCTTTACTACATTTTGCAATATGTGATGATCCTTGAATCCTTAAGAGAGACCTTTTATTTCTTGTGACACTCCATGGGTTAGACACCAGCTACCATACAGTGTAGTTTCTGAGCCATGAAGGAAACATAAGGCCCTTGCTGATTTGACAAAGCTGAGGATGTATCTGCTTTACACTGGACATTGCTATGGACTTGCCACATAGTGAAGTTGATCACCACCTCAGGATCGGCCACATTTCAGCAAGAGTGTGAAGGACACAAGTTACCAACTATCAGTGCTGATGTGTTGCTTAAATGGTTTAAAATGTTTATTATAGGTAGTAATCTGTAAAAACTGCAAGTATCTGGGTTCACTGCAAGTATCAAGTTACATCTTATCTACACCTGGTAATATCCTACATTATGAGAAGAAATTCTTCATTATGGAGAGAAACGTAGACAGTTAATGCATGTTGATTTTAGATGAGATAAATCACACCTTCGGAGTGGGATGTCTGTGTAAACAAGGAGGCTAGATAACAACCCTAAGTACAGATAAACCTGTATGTGTAAGTCTCACAAAGGTAAAACACAATTTGTTTGGAGATTCAATGAATAGAATCAATTTTTACAATATGATTTTCTGTTTATTTTTCTGTTTCATATTTGGATAAAAGGAAATTACTATCTGTTAATGACTATTTTTTTCTTCAGAACTTTCATAATTTCACTGAGTGTTCTTTGTATATAGTTCGGCGTCTAGAGGTTCGTGAAGAAAACAAAACACCAATATTTAGGTAACATACGACTACACAGTTGATGGAGGAACACAACTAGCACACCTGTTTGATGTCAGTCGCACGGAACATCTGCAGGGCCCTGCAGCCTGTATGGGAAAAGGTTTGGCAGCACCAACGTGGCTACCACAGCACCAAGGCCACAAGAGGCCTCTACCTGCACATATACAAGAGGTAGAGCCAGTTCAGCTTGTCTACCTACCTTCTAGAAATCTATCCAAGACCGACACCACAGGCTCGCACTAATAAAATGCTGACTTTGGAAGCGGATGCTGCCTTGGGGCTTGATCAAAAGGCAAACTCAGCCTTTCAACCTGCATGTATTGTAAGCTTACAAATTCAAGTATGGAGGGTTTAATGCAGTCTTCAGGGTGACATTGCATATACTGTAGCTTACAAGTAAAATCTCAAGAACAGTTCAGAAGAAAGAATACTGCTCCTTCCTGTAAATTGATGAAAAACCAAGGTCTGGAGAGAAAACATAACTTACCTAAGGTCACACAGGAAGCCTGTGACAGAGTCGAAAATTGAAATCAAATTTCCTGTCTTTCAATCCATTGCCTCAGCCATAAGAGGAACTTTCCTCTCTTATTGATTTAATTTATTGATTTATCTTTTTTTTATTCTGAGCATCTGGTTGACTACAAAACAAAACGGTTCACATGGTTATTGCAAATAACTTTACATTTTGATGCTATTTTCATTACTTATGTGTATTCTGAAGATACTTCAAATTGGGCATCTATTATATATAATCACTGAATATGTACATTGATTAATTTATAGAGATGTCATAATTAATTTTCTCCCTTAAATTCCATACAACAGATCAATTTTCAAGAGAACGTATCATTATTTTACACAGAAATTAACCTTGGGCACTTTAAATAGTGTCTATGCATATGTACTTCATTATCTATAATTTACATTCTATATCAATGGCTGCTAATTCCTCAGAGAACATAATCATACAGTGAACAAGAAGCATTTTGATGTCTCTTATAAAATAATTTTAAGAATAAAGAAGGAAATGGCGCACAATCCCAAATACTGCTTTTCCTTCTACTGCTCAAGATGAAGCTACCATCCCCACTTCCACTAGACCTAGAGTGGCACCTCAAGGCAGAATTAAAAAAAATATCAGGATTATTCACAGACTCATCACATGCCTCACACAGGGAAGTTAGTATTATCCCAGAATGATGCAAAATAAGGTCAACAAAGGCCTGAGTCTGCAATTTCTGATTTTAGTTGTCTAAAAATAACTGGCATTGACTCAAAATATGTGAAAATTACTTTTATGAACCAGATACTTCAGTCCTAAGAAATGTCAATATCTATTGTTATATCTCAGTGAAGAGACGAAGCTATGAAATGAATCAACAAATTCTATAAACCACACTAAAATACCAAAGACTCCTATGATGAAATATGAAGATTCCTAAACACGAACAAAATGAGAAACTGGCTTATATTCGGAGCCAATTCCATTTCTTCTGTCTGAAGAACAGCAGATACATGTTGTGCTCAAGCCATTCCAGACAAGAATAGAAAATATGTCTGAATCATTTAGAGATTCTTTATAATCCAAGGACATTAAAACAATCAAATTTATCCATGTATATTTAAAGAAAAGCACCCAAGAATTTCTAATGTAATAAATTCCACGATTGTATTCAATCTTAAACTGTTGTCAATTGATCTGAAAGTGGTTTTTGCTTGCTGTCTTTCTTAGTTTAATATATTTGTTTTATTATGTATCATATGAGCAAGATAACCTGTTAGTTGACTAATCTGGAAGACACATCAATGCGTGTTTGGTCAAAGTCTGTTCTTCTGTCTAGCGGAGGTCTATTCACTGATAGCTACCACATCAATTTAACTTATCATTAACTTATATATTTTAAATATTCTCTTTTGGCTCTTTTAGAAAGCAACTTGTCTCCCTAAATATTTGTACAGCATGTATGTTGTTAGCTTCATCCTCAATAATTTTTTTAAGCATACGCAAGTAACATACACACAGGTAATTCATATTCTACAGGTTTTAGAAGAAGAAAAGCTCCTTTTGGCCCACAGAGATTTTCTGCACAGAGTTTCATAGCAGTTTAGGTAATTATTAAGAAGAAGTTCAGGCATAATGAACCTAGCTGCCTTTGCTATTTTTGCATTCAACAAAAGAATCACAATACCTAAGATTACTGGAAGTGTGAAATGGAGCTTTTGATCCTGTGAGGTTTTAACACCAAGACGGTTCAGGAATAGATATCCAGGAGAAGAGAAGGCTGACTCTAGGGAAACTTTCAATACTTAAAGACAGCTAATGAGAAAGATGGAAAAGAACATTTTAGTAGGGCCTGTAATGATAGGACAAATGGTAATTGTTTTAAACTAACACAGGGTAGACTGAGGTTAGATATAAGGAAGAATTTTTTTCAGTGAGGGAGATGAAACACTCTCACAGGCCAGAGAGGTGGTAGATGCCTCATCCCTGGAAACATTCAAGGTAAGGCTGGACAGGGCTCTGAGCAACCTGATCTAGTTGAAGACATCTCTGCTTACTGCAGGGGGTTGGAACTAGATAATTTTAAAGGTCCCTTCCAAACTGAACCATTTAATGATTCTATAATTGATTCTATGATACATGTCTAATTGCTATGTATTTAATAATCTAAATGAATAGGTAGAATATGTCCTTGTTGCTCTGAGCATTAATAGTACTTCTTTTAACCTTTATGACCTACAGGGATTCTGTTGTAAAGCCCAGAGGAAAAAGGAAGGTGGTACTCATCTTGAATAGCTTGTCTGGAACATAACATATTTTACCACTCTCAGAACTCACACTAAGAACAAAATGATTAGAGAAGAGCTAAAATATCCTCAGCCTTATACAGGAAAAGAATATTAATATGAATATACTCAATCTACTCCACAGAACAGACAACTGCATGCATCGCTACAGAAGACGAGTCATCAAGGAAAAAGACCAGCCTGGTTAAACAGAGAAATTAGGCTGGATCTTAGGGGAAAAAGAGAATTTATCATCTCTGGAAAGAGGGTCAGGTAAATTGGGAAGACTATAAAGATGTGGTGAGGTCATATATGGAGAAGATTAGCACAGCCAAAGCCCAGTTAGAACTTGATTTGGCCACTACATTTAAAACTAAAAAAATTTCCATAAATACACTGGCAGCAAAAGTCAAAGTGTGCTTTCACACATATTTGCTGAATGAAGGGTAGGGGGTAAGGAAAAAGCAAAGGTACTTAATACTTTCTTTGCCTCAGTCTTCAAGTGGTTGCCTCAGGATACCCAGCTCCCTGACATGGAAGTTGGTGATGGGGAGATGAGTGAAGCCCCCACAGTCCAGGAAGAGATGGTTAATGACATGCCTTGCCAATAAGACACTCACTATGGGCCCTGATGGGATCCACCCCAGAATTATGAAGGAACTGGAGAAAGAATTTGCCAAACCACTCTCTAATATCTACCAGCAGTCCTGGTTAACTGGAGAATTTCCAGATGACTGGAACTTAGCAAACATAACACCCATCTGCAAGAGTGTTTGCAAGGAAGATCCAGGGAAATACAGGCCTTTCCATGGTTCCACGCAAGGTTATGGAAGAGATCATCCTGAATGCCACTACACACCATATGCGGAACAACCAGGGCATCAAGCCCAGCCAAAATGAAAGGCAGGTCCTGCTTGATCAATTGTATCTCCTTCTGTGACAGGTTAACCCATTTCTGTAGGTGGATGTGGTCTCTCTAGACTTGACCACTAAAGTGTTTGACACCATCTTCCACAGCATCCTCCTAGAAAAACTCTCTGCTCATGTTTTGCATAGGTGTACTCTTCAGTGGGTAAAAAACTGGCTGGCTGGCCAGGCCCAGAGAGTTGTGGTTAATGGAGCCAAATCCAATTGGTGGTAGGTCACTGAGGTGATTCCCAGGGCTAGTTTTGGAGCCAGTTTGACATCTTTATTGATGATCTGGGCATGGGGATTGGGTGCACTCTCAGTAAATTCCCAGGTCACACCAAGTTGGGTGGGAGTGTTGGTCTGCTCAAGGGGAGGAAGGATCTACAGAGAGACCTGGAAAGACTCGATCAGTGCGCTGAGGGCAGCTACAGAAGGTTCAGTAAGGGTGTCTGGATCTGGCACTGGGTAGTCTGGGTTTAGTGTTTTAGGGATTGCAGTGGCAGCGCTGGGTGGATGGCTGGACTGGATGATCAAGGTCCCTTCCAACCCTGATGATACCATGATTCTAGGATGAAAGTTTCATCTCAAAAGTCTGACAAAATGAGGAAAAGATTAAAGAATCCAATCTACATAATTTATTTCAATCACAAAAAACCTATATATTTTAAACCTGAAGAGAATAGCTGTAGATAAATGGATACTGTTTTTTCTGTGGAAGTACAAGGATAGTAAAACATGTACGACCCTGAAATTTTCTTTATCTGCTAATCTTACTACTTTTTGTGCAAGACTACTATTTTACTATTATCAGTGAGAGGTCAAGTATCCTAATGATTGCTTCTAACATAGTTCCTGTTTATAAATGTCAGGTAATTCAGTAAATAAATTTAAATCACATGACTTTTTCAGAAGAACATTCACAAAGACCAAATTAGTAACAGAGGGTCATTTCAAAGAAATTTGTGAAAATCCTCAGGTCCTGTTGGTCGTAATTGCTGTTTGTCAAAGAATGAAAAATAATGAAGAAAAGCAGAGAAATCATCACTTCATAAAAATACTTAATAATCAGTTGAGAGTCAAAGTTGGTGGTATTAATTATAAAGTGAAAAAATTGTCTTTTCAGTGAAAAAATACAGTGTGTCTCAGCACTTACATTAGGGAAGAAAATGGCATGGAACAACTGATTCCTGTAAAGAAAACTGAAAATAGTTCAGCAAAACTAATCTTGATTTGCCAACAGCTTTTCTGTTCTTTGCAGTCATTATCTACAGTAATGGGCTGAGACAACTATACAGGAAATTAAGATGTACATTTGGATCATTGGTAAATGAGCTGTTAGATAATAGACAACTGATTTGTTCGGCTTACATATTATACAGAATACTTCACTTTTAGAAAGGAGATCAAGAATTAGCTATAAACTGCCTGGTATTTTTATGCATTGGTGAACTTTCCTGGAGTGTAGTTTTAGTAGAGTTTTTTTGTTCATTGATCCAGGAGAGTGAAGTAAAAGCATATATCAATACATATCACATGTAATAATGACTGTAGATATTTTGATTTTCTCTGTTGAAGGCCTAGCAGATGTATGTAAGAGATAGAGGCTATCACATATTATCTATGAACATCAAAAGGGGTGGGTGACAATCATGGAGAGAGTTCAAAAAGTTACTTTAAGTTTAGAATACATTTCAAAATGATTGAGGATTTCAGTGACTGGAATATCCTTTACTTTTGCACAATCATGTACCACTTCAGAGAGAAATTAAGCTGGGAATCATATTCCCAAATTTCACTTCTGTATACACTAAACTAAGTTTATGTTAAGTAAGATGCTTGCACTAGTAAGGGAATAACAGAAGACCACTTTCTGAGAGAAGAGCATCCCTTTCCCATTATGATCTCTTTTGAAGTAGCTGCTTGACTAATGAATTTGTACACATCCCACCTCCAATATTCCCCATCCCACTTTCCACATGTGTTTGCGTTACTGAGAAGTAATTATAATGAAAAATACAAACCTTAGTGAAATTGAGATGGGATGTGACAGCTGAAAAAAGACCAAATACACCAGACAACTCATCATCTTATAATTTCTTGTGACCTTTCAGACCAAATGAATAGAAGGATAAGGTCAAAAGGTAAAAAAACAGACACAGCAGGAATTATGTCATTCCTTGATCTTGAAGGTTGGACAATTTGAACAGAGTATTGTATAGATAGTTTTTTCTTAATGATTCATCAATATACATAGAAAAAAAATGCATTCCTTTACAGAAAAGATTAATTTATGTGTCAGTGTCCCATTGTCAGGGCCAAAGAATGGATTGAATCTGTTAGTTGTTCTTTAACCAAGAGCATAAAGAATGTACAGAGATTTGGTTCTTTCTAGGAAAAGAAATTACAGAGGTATTTGCAGCACTTATCCTACACATTATTCTACCTAAAATCTCCCTACAATCAGCTGGATGAAACACTCCGGAAGGCTGGAAGTTAAAAGTGTCTTAGTTAGATATATGCTCTGAACATCTCCTAGATAATTTTCATGCTATTCAGTAGAAATCTTAGACCCAAGAGCCTAATACCAGATAGTTAAGTTGTTGGACTAAATCAAGTAAGTGAACCAGTCTTCCTAATTATTTTCATGAGTTTAGGATTGCTTCAGGACAATAAACTAATAAACTTACCAAAATATGGTTAGTAAGATGCTATTTATATGATTTTTTTATGACTATCTGGAAGACTGGGCTCTGTAGAGACACTTTAAAAAGAAAGGTTGGAATAAAGACTCCTTCACAAGATTAATTTAAACACATTGCAACATCATTCAACAGTAAGACATACAGGTCTTAGATAACTGAAAGAAAGAACACTCATTGCAGAATTGAAGGGTGCAATCTGATCTTAAAATAGCATTTTTACCATAGGAAAAAGTAGCCCAGAAACTGGGCATATTCATCATTCAAGAGACTACAAAAGCAGTGTATTGAAGACTGTTGGGAAGCAGGCTGTCTGATCATTGCTACTGGGAGTCAAGACTTTTTAATTGGGAACCTGGCAAAAAAAGGGGAAGGAGAAGGGGAAGGGGAAACTGAAAGGAAAAGGAAAAAAGAAAATATAGCACAGCATTATTCCACAACACAACAATTAAAAATTAGAAACTGAAACACAGAAAGGTCAACTGGCTTGCCCCAAACAACTGACAAAACCTGTGCCACAGTCACTGCCAGAAAAATTAACTTTAATGTTATTCATCTACAAGGTCAGCATTCTTGTTAGACATCCAGGTTTAGACTATGTTCTTTTGCATTTCAGTAAAGAATTCAAATCTTGTAATACTATGCAACTAAATAACACAAACTCAGCTAAGTTTAACCATTTCTTCTAATTTTTACATAACAATTCTTTCAGTCATAATAAGTAAAATCAGACTGTGTGCTCACACTGGAACCCTAAATAATCACTTGGAGAAGTTGTTTATATCTCAGCATAGACAAATGAAAATAGCAAGCTTTAATGGAAATGCTGACCAGCCTTTCATGCATAGCTCTCAATAATGAAAGATTCCTGTTTGGCTTACTCTCTCATTGCCATCTAACCATTTTTCTTCCATTCATTAGTGGAACATCATATAATTTAACAGAAATTAACATATGTAAAGAATGTCACCCCAGAGGGATTTCTGGAACAAAGGAATATTTTTCTACAGTTGGCAGTTTTGGTAAGAGCTCATTTTCTAATCTACGGTAGTTGTTAACTTCACAAAGAAATGAATTCTCTTTCTTCAGGTTTTTAACCAAATGCCCCATTTTTGGCTTTGTGTCTTGGGCTTGTGGATGTCTTAAACAAAAATAAAAGCACAAAACAAAGCACAAAATCCCACCCTCCAAGTTTCTGATTGCTTTTTATAATAGCTCCGTCCCTGAGGGGCTCAGCTTGTTATTGAAATTGTTTTCTTTAATGGGCATTTTGTGCTTTTCCCCTGGATTATTTTACTTACTTGGAGTGGTGAATGCATGCCAGTTCGAAAATCAAACACTGGGGCAAATGCTACAGACACATTGCCCAACATGTGGTCAGCATTTAGACAAGTATATAAAGCAGAGAATTATTCTGAGCTCTGGGGAGAACACTCTTAATTCAGTGTTTAAGCAGATAAATTATCTATCTCATGATTTAGATTATGCTGACAGTTTCATTATGTATTTCCAGTGCCCAAACATACTAATAAGTGTTGTAGGTTTGTCCCAGTTCAGTATAGAAACCCAATTCTGCCTTCAGATGAATGCTGAACCGGCACAATGAAGGGCAGATGTGCTCTATAGGATCTTGGCACTGTCAAGACACAACATCTGAACTTTGAATTTATTTCAAAAGCCTGAAAGCTTATTTAGCTGACACTTGGGAGGAAGGGAGAGGGAGAGGATCTGATACTCCTCTCACACATGTTTTAAACCATTGTTGGATTTCTGATTTCATTAGAGTTACGTCTGATTTACATGGCTGTCAGTGATGGGATACAGTCTGTATAAAACTGAATTAGAAACCTAAGGAATATTCTGCCAGATTTCTGATGCTACACCCAGCAGACTATTGAAGTTATAAACTGGGAAAATAATTTGCTAAAGGAAGACAGATCAAGAAACAATTTAAAGGGATGGTGGTTACTGAGCTCCTAAAGGATAAGCTTTGGGCCTGTGTTTGCTGAATTTTTTACAAGGCTAGTGCCTAAGTTGTCACAAAATACTTTATTGAGTGTTATACTGAATTCAAAATATTTTGGAACCTCACAATTCCTCAATGGTCTCTTATCCTACCAAGTGCTGATACTAGCTTTGTCTGTGTCAATCAGTCTTTTGTAAACACATTCTGCAATTTCAATTTTCCATCTATCATCATACACTGAACAAATCATCATAATATTTTAAACAGTAATGTATTCTTTTGAAATTAATCCATCAGAGTTAAAGTTTCCAGGTTATTTCTTCCTTTAGGATATTTACTTCATTTAGTTTTAGGTACTTGGCCATCTAGCAGCCCTAATTTCCTGGTACAGGCAATGGAGAGCAGACTCCACTTGAGAAAGATTCAAAACCATAAGATTTCTGGTTTAAATAGTTTTCTGAAAGAGCTGTCTCTGTGTTAACTGGATAGGTTCATTTACCCACATAATTAGACAGCTGAACTAGGATTGTCTGACCATGTGTTGCCACATTTAATCTGATGTTACAAATCCTTACTATGGAACTTCTAATTTCCTGCATAAATTCTTTCATCAAGTTGCTTGTAGCTGTTGGAGTTACAAGAGTATGTACTTATTTATATGATACTACCCTTTGGTCAACTACCCTTTGGAAGAAAGCACCTTATTCATTGCATTCCCTTCGTCATAATCTGGTTTGCCATATTTACAGTAAAGTCAGTGGACTTGCTGGATGAGTAAAATCAACTTTATGTTTTCAGTTTCTAGGACATCTCACTTCAGCCAGAATGAAAACATTAGGAATCACTGTGATAGTATTCTTCAAGCCCATGTGACATTGCCAGGAGAGGACTTACAGGTTCTGTGGGAAGGGAGCAATCAGAGTTAGGCATTCTTAGATTGCGTAGTAATTTTAAGAAAAGCTCAGTCTCTAGATCTTACTGGGGCCTCTAATATCTGTACAGCTTTGTCTAGGCTTGAATCCTGAAGTTAATAGCTAAGGTTCTAGTTAGACTATTCAATTTTCCTGTTACCCACAAGAAAACTCAAAGCACAACTGCTCAAAATTGTTGATGCCAGAAAGCAACCCAAGTAGCAAGAACAGTGACTCAAGTCTTGCTTCTGTTTCATGTCAGAAAGATAATCTTTCATTGTAATCTTGACAAAAAATGCCAGTACAAGTTTGAATTCGATTCTAGCAATTTTTTAAAAAAAAACTTGCCCTGAAAGTAATTAATTAGGAAAAAGTTCTTACTGTTACACTTCTACTGACAGTCTAAATGAAACAAAACCAGTCTCCAACGGGAAAAAAATTCAAATTTCTGTTGGTTCTTGTGTTGCACCTTATTGCAAAAAGAACAAAATAGAAGAATAAAACAACACCCTTTAGCCTAAAACACCCAAAATCCATAAAAGAGGGGATTTTCCTGGTATTGCTGTAGCTTTGCTCACCTGTTGTGAGGAGAAGATGAAAAAACAAAATTTAGCAAGAAGTAGTGAATGCATTTGCTATACTTAACCAGGAACAAACTGTCTGCCTACCTTAGGAGCAGGAACACTGAGGGAGACTGGGGACAAGGGGGACATGAAACAGGATGGAGTGGCATGAAGGTGCTGTGGTCATGCTGTTGAAAACAATGCAGCTAATGGGAACTAAGCCAAAGGAATAGCCCAGACAGTAATTGAAAGGTGAACTTTGCTTCATTAACTCAAAAACAAATATTATTTTTCACTTCTCTAAACATCTTAGTGACTGAAGTCACTCAAACTCCACCTAAACATGAAATGACATGAACTGCCCCCTTTCTCAAAGAAAATTAAGGAAATATAGCTTAGGTGAGAAGGGAGATCAGAGGAGACATCATCATAATTTCTGGGATCAGTCAACATGCTCAGCCTGTCTTCTCCCCCAGTAGGGATGGCTCTTGGGTAAGAACCTTACTCTATGCACACTAAAGATTTCTTTAGAGCCAGCTCTTATTGGTAATTACAGCTTGTCTAAATATCACTTCAAATTCATTTTTGCATTCAGTGTATTATCAACAGCAACCTTGGAACCTTAACCTGTCACAGTTCTCTACTACCAGTATGTTTGTTAATAACTGGAACTCAGTGCAAGTCTTTCCATGGTGTTAGCAGAGCCTGGCAGCACACCTGGAAAAGCAGGTAATACACCAGCTGAGAGTGGGGACGCTGTGGGCACGTGCCCCTGGACAGCTGGCCAAACCAAGCTCTGATGCAGTGAGCCAGTCATGGGGTCCCCGTAGCAGGGCACTGACAGCTGCTGGGGCATCAGGGACTCATCTTTCCCAGGCACTGATAGATGGATCAAACACAAAGGGTTCAAGGACATCCCCTTTTATGTGACATCTGTCATGGGGGTTGCTGTCAGCTGTAAGTTAAACTTCCCCGAAGAAGAAAAGAGGATTGTTCTCATCAGTCCCATACTGGGAAGGAAATTACTGGGAAGTACCTCTGACACATTTTCCCCCTCCCACCTTGCCAATACATTTTTAGAAAAGCAAAAAGTCTCTTACTCCATTGTGCAAAAATCAAAGGCCACCTTAAGAAAATTTAGCCCCATTGCTGTACAAGTAATCTGGAGAATTAAATTTCCAAAGAGACACATCTTCTGCAAACCATGGTAACTTTGTATTGCCTATCTGTGAAGGAAATGAGCACTCCTATTAGTCCAGAAGTGATTCAAAATCACAATGAATATTTTAACTTTCCACTTTTTCATGCAAATTATCTTGAAACTTTAAAATTACAATTATATCATTTTCATGTTTCCATGATTTTTAATTCCATGTACATTTTCAAAAGTAAATTTAAAAACATTAAATCCAATATTGCTTATAGTAAAAGTTTCTAATTCATCTTCTCCCTTGGTTCTGCAAAACTCTCATTATATTCATCTGAATATATATATATACATATATATATAAAATATATTAATACTGAAGTACATATGGATTAAGTTATCCATAATTTGCATCAATAAAAGTCAGTACTACAAATATCTTACAGCATAAAATACCAATTTGACTCCCTTTAAAATCAATGCATGATACTATAAATCTGACATGTAATACAGAAAATATTATATATATAATAAATAATAAATGTAGGTCATCTACTGTTTATCATTTAAAATTGACCTCAAGAGAACAGAAAATAGATATGGACTTTGATTACAACCAATTTAAATTCTAATTTACATTCCAGATTAATATCAAAGCTGAAAAATTATCTTGTCCACATGGATTTTTACTATTTTATAATTCATAAATGCAATAATATAATTTTTGTTGCACAAGACATCCAAGTAAGGAAAAAAATATTCCCTATTTTCATATTCTTGCACATATTTCTACAATATTTATGTTTCAAAATTTGATTTTCAAAGACAATAAGAGAAATGGTGGAATATATACTTTTATATGTAGGACAAACTATTCTGTTAAAATAATTGATTTTGAACTTGATAAACCTATATTAAGCTTCAGCGTGGAGCAGACTTATAAAGATGCTGCAAACTTGAATCAATAACAATCATTTTAGTTCTTTTTGGTAAATAAGAAAATATGAAAAGTTCTTTCTCGCTTGAAAGGCATGAAAGTAAGATAACTAACATAAGCTGGACAAATGCTAGTAAATTGGAAGAGAGAAAAGCACTCCAGATTGAAAAAACTTTTTCCTGATTTTTTTATAATTAATTATCTTAGGAGGATAGAATATCTGTCAATTAGTGTGTTAAATTTAAAACAATTTAACTGAGAAAATACTGCAAGATGCATTTTACTTTAGCAATGGTGAGATGAAAGAAAAGTGTCTTTTAGGTCACTATAAAAATGAGAAAAGTAATTTTTGCAGTCTTTGATTGGAATCTTTTGTTTTATTCTTTTTTTCCCCCCCTCAGAAGTTTAGTTACTGACTGAATCTGTCATGGGTTCTGGTGGGTTTAAACTTCTTCATTTATTCTACATGTTCAATTTTCCATATGAAAGGCCCACATCCAAACTTTGCAGTCAGCAGAGCATGCAGCCAGCTCAGACTTTGGCCTGCCACTTACACACACTAAAATGCAAAAAGGATCTGTAAAACTGGACTGAAAAGTAGCTTACAATGCTCTCTGCACCACTGATCAATGTTACAGCAAGGAGGAGATGCAAGATACAGCTTCACTGCCCGTACAGACCTGTGTTGAACAGCCTTTGCTTGTCGAGTAGCTGGGCAGTCTACTCTGCATTCCCACTATGACGGAAACATAGAATGATATGTGATTATAATTTAAAATTTACAGGAAATCTGAAAAATGGAGAATGAGTTTGGAAAAGGCCCTGAGAAGCAGACTGGTGGGAAAGCTACTTGCATTTATGTAATCTATAATATTAATAATTTAAATTAAAAAATGAATAGTCTCAGTAATACGTGTAAGATATGGGGTTATAATTATTAAAGTTGTTAAGGCTTATGCTCACCACAAGGCCCCATGGGAAAGGCACAGCTGCAGGCTGGAAGGGTGGAAATGGGTTGAGAGATGAGAGGCAGGTATGAGTGAGGGGAGAGTCAGGGGGAAGTGAGACTGTGATTGGCTGGAGGAACGCGTGGATGGTGTATGAGCAGGAAGCTGATTGGCTGGAGGAACACTTGGCTAGTATATGAGCAGGAAGCTGATTGGGTGATAGGACACATGGACAGCAGCATGGCAGCTGAGCCAGCCAATGGGTGCCTTCTTTCTGTTAAGTTCTGTCAAGTCTTGGTTTGGTTTCAGTTATGTCAGGTTAAAATTAAAGGTATAAAAAGGGGCTGATTTTTACAATAAAGCGATCTCCTTCAGATGCATAAGGGGGTCCATGTTGCTTTGTTCCCCACTGCTACAAATATGTTGTCTTCAAAGTTAATAAACAAAACATAATGTATCAAACATATACAAAAAAATCTGACATTTATGCATCTTATTTAGAGAAAATCATACTTTTAGACTGAAAATTAATATTACTTTCCTTGTTAAATATAGACATATACATATCCTCAGAAACACAGAACAATGGCTTGACTTACAGACCTGTATTTTGTGGTGTTGTGAATTCCAAGGACGCTCAATCAAGAACCAGTCTCCTGTGTGGCAAGCACTCTGAGGATAAGTAATTAAGGCAGTTTGTCCCTGCGAACAGCCCACAATTTAGATGCCATATGAAACTGATGGAAGACAGAGGCAGGTAGGTTTTCTACAATGTCATTAACCAGGTGTGGAGTATCGTTTTTTCAAGCAATTGTTTAGCCACTGCTAGATGAAGAAAATTTGCAGACAGTGCAGAAAAGTGTAAGAAGGGATTTTGTGGCTGAGGAAGGAAGAGATAAGCAGACAATTGTGGCTGTCACTTCTGATAAAGATTGAACCTTGATAAATCAGCAAATGTGATAGTGTGAGACTAAATGCTTAGGGCTTGAAAGAGAGAAAAGGGCTGAAGATGATATTGTGGGGAAGGGACAGCCAGGGAGAAGCAGCAAACCCAGACAAGGCATGGTTTGACCAATGAACCGAGAAACTGAATCTATCAGCAGCATAACGAATGAAAATTTGTCTCAATGTCCTATTTTACTCAAAATATATTTGCTGTGATAGATCCTACCTTGTGTATATGTCACTCTTGTTAGGGCAGGCTGCTTCTATGGCAAGGCTGTCTGATACTGCTGGGTATTATAAGGATTACTTGCAAACTTTTGAAGTTTAAGCTGCTGCATATTTTTCCTCTGGGTTTAGTTTGGGGTTTTTTTCATCCTTTCTTCTAAATTCCAGACTGTTCCACAGTTTGAAAATGTCCAAACCCTATATCTGTTCTGTAACCACGTCATTTCCACCAAGTGGGACACAATATCCAGGTATTTTCTACATGTTCTAGTGTTAATACTGGGATGAGGAAGCTGTTCTGCCATTTTAGAAGCTGCCTCTGTGAGTGGAAATGTGCCATGCAGAAAGAAATTGCAATTTCTGTCTACTATTTCCTCTGTTATTTAGGATACTAAGTATGATAGATTATTAGTGCTGAATTTCTCCCCTAAATGTGCAGTAATATCAGTTTGTAGACTTTTATATTGTTTGACACAAAATTACTTAATCCTGGTGGGAGAAAAATTCAGTATTACACAGTTTATGCATTTTTAGTTATTTCTCTTTTTAGGATACACTTATTTTAAACTGCTAAATAACATATAAAAACCTGATGGATGTACAATTAAAATACAACTTTACTAAGTTCATTTTCGTAAGTCTTATAAAGTTTAGATTAATGGTGACTAAGGTTATTAAATTGATATTATGAAAAACAAGCAGTCAACTCCGGGTTACAACATACTGATTCTCCAATATCTTTAAATTTCTTTAAGAAAACCCAAAACCAACCTAACCAAACAACAAAAAATCACAAACAAACAAACAACAACAAAATGCCCCAAACTCCATCTTTTTTTTCTCCAACTGTAATGAAGGGGGAATAAAAGAAAAGGAAAACAGCTTGGAAAGTAATGATGTGAGCAAACCCAAAATGGGCTTTACTTACTTCTCTTTGTGATGTTTGCTAGCATGCTGCTGGCAGAGCATGCCAAGCCATTCCCCCATTTCCAGGGTATCTGGGGTATTGGACTCCTATACAAGGATAACAAACCCTTGGAGATGGGAGCTGGAAACCTGACCTGCCCAAACACTGTGGCCTTTTGCACTCAGAGTGTAAGAAATATCAAGTGCTCAGGGGTTTGACCAGCAGGTCCCATCAGCTTCTAAGTCTGGGCCCTCCTTGGGACCCAGCACTGTGTGGGCTTTCTTACCAGGCAAGGCAGAGTGAGCAGAAGCTCCCTATGAAGCCTCTGCTTTGGAGCTGCTTTTATTGCCAAGTATTCCAAGCCGTCCTGTGTCCCCAGCTTTGGTCACATCAAGCTGTACCCAGGATTTATCCCTTGGCATGTCACCTGATCTTCTGCAGAGTCTGGCCCCAGGGGCTGCTAGGAATTTTAGCATCTGACTTGGGACTGATGGGAGGAAAGCAGTAAACAACTTAAGTGTTATACTCACCAGAAGTTTGCCAGCTACTCTGTTTGGCTTCTTTCATATTTTTTTTAAAAAAAGTCTATATTAATTCCAGTTAAATATTTTTGCCTTTAAAAAAATTTCTCATTTCCATTTTCAGTTCCTGGACACAGACTTCAAAAACATAGTTTATTTTTCCCTCAGAGTTTTCGTATTTTGAACAATCTATGTGAATTCCACTAAAAATTCATCAAAGACCTTGTGGACTTTTTGTTCACTGTGTAGGAGTGGAGACAGGGAAAGAAATATATTCTCAACATTCATTTTAAAAGAAATTATTTACATGTGGGTATGGAACACTCTTTTAATGCTACAAAATCTACTCCACCCCAAGTTCTATATTGCACTTAGAAAATCCAATATCAGTTTAAACACAAAAAAAAGAGTAAAAAGATAACTAAATAAATGCCCCAACCTTTAATACAGCTGAATGAAAATGGTTTCGAAAGTCATCACTATCCTCAATTTAGAATATAATTGAATATGATTCAAATGATACTTTTTCCTTTGTTTGTACAGGGCAGAAGGTGCAAGATGCCTGGAAGCAGCATGTGAAGGGAAGAAAGAGTCTTGGAGTACAGCTGCAAACTGAAAGTACATGAGGGTGTGGGGAGAACAGCTGGAAGCTCAAGAAGAAACAGGGCCATCATGAATCACACTTCCTTCCTAAACTGCTTCTGGAGCAGCAGGGATCTTTATTATGAGTTTAGAGTAAGCTCCTACTCACCCACTGCTTTTTTTTTTCTAATAAAATATCTCACAATTTCAAGAACTCTCCATGGGAAAGCAGCCAAATCTGAAGGAAGAGAATATAAAGGAGGCATGAGAATTACCTTCAAATATGCAAAGAAGGGATCAGTCTCCACAGAGGTGGAGTCTAGGATAGGAAAAAAAGAAAGGAAAAAAGATTAATCTGCAGCAAAGACAACTTCTGTGAGATTCTCAGCAGCACTTTTTAACAGTAAGAACAGTGATTCTCAATGATGGATTATTTGAAAAGGAATATTCTGGCAAGCTCTAAGAGCCATTTAGACAAGCATCTGACAGTAATGACATGAGTAGTGCTTATGCAGCTTTGGCACAAGATGGACTACATGAGCCTTGCTGATTCTTTCCAGCTCTTTGAATCTGTGTGCAAAACAGAAGTCTCAGCTAATCTGCATTTTCAAGTTTGTTTCTGCCAAAAATAAAGGATAGAAAAAGGTGACTATGAGACTATGACTCTTAATATACCGATCTGTATGGTTCCTAATGGTGTGTTTTCTTTCTATGTAAAGAAGAGAGAACCTTAATTTACATTGTTTCATCCAGGTCACATAGACAAAAAGTTATTATAATTCAGTTTCTCTGCATTGCAGGATCAAGAGCTGAGTCAACCCTGTTGGGATTTAACCCACGTTCCAGGGAGTCTAAGTATTTAATATCTGATGTTTAAACTTCTAACCAAATAAAATTTTTGCTTGGAGATGTACCAGTGTGCGGTCAGATTTTATTGTGTTTCTGTTAGAAATTCACCCAGAAGATTGAAAAATTCCTACATTTTAACCAGCACAGAGCATCTCTTGTGTTGATCTATTTACCTCTTCAAGAGCATGCAAATGACCAGGATTTCAGTGTTTTTCAAAATTATTTTATACTCAACACAATTCCATTGAGATCCACAAATGCCTTAGATTTATGCCTTGTCAGTAGCTGATGCTCAATTATTAATTCACTAATGTCAGTAAAGTGCTTTGAAGATGAAAAACATTACATTGTAGAACTGCTAACTAATACTTGGATGCTACTATTATTGCTGCTGAAGCTGTTAGAAAATATGCTCGGAACACATCCCTAAAGGCACATGAGGAGGAAAGGTCATCTGTGGCAGTAATTTATGCAGCGAGGAGTAAATCAGACTGAAATTCTAGAACTACAGTGCTTTTTTAATGCAGACTCAAAAAATCAGTAGAGTTATAAGATCAGATTTTTTCTTAACAAAGTATGTGTAACTATTAATAGATCAAGGGGGGAAAAAAGGGAAAAAAATCAATATAAAGAATAATTTTAAACAATAAGGTGAAAAGGACTTCCCAGTAGCTTCTGGGAAGGCAGGGCTCTGAGGTTTCTGTCCCTTACTCCAATTACTTTGTACAGGGATGGGGAGCTGAATTTGAATGTGAAAGAACAGCCCTTCAGGCAGTTGCAGAGAACACAGAGACATCTGCAATGGCCTTCAGTCTCTGTGACTGCTACTGTTTGGATTTTGCAGTAGCACTGCTGTGCTTCTACTCCAGGAATATGCCCTTTTAACCCATCATGGCCTTTTGGTGGGATGAAGCCAGAACCCTAAATAAACACCCAAGATCTCAGCACACAGGGTTTTGCCTCCAGGCTCTGCCATCTAGCTGTAAGCACAGTAACGCCTTTATAGCATCCTCTGGTTTCCCTCAGGCCCACCCTTCAGCTGAGAGCTGTTCTTCCCTCTGCCTGAGATGTGTATGGAAAGGAGAATAGGCTTGTATTGATTTCTCACACATCACCTTCATACCCCACAGACACACAGTCCTGACCATCAGATACTTTGGGCGTTTTGCTACACTTCACACTTTGTTGCTGCATTACAAAACACTGCTCTCTACTCCCAGACTGCAAATGCTGCTGACCCAAACTCCCACCACTGCTGTAGAGCACTACCTTTGAGAAAAGCTTGAAAGGGCTGTTTGGCTCTGAGCAGAGACCAGTTGAAGTTATTAGATAAAGCTTTGACCCCAAGTGTCAGACTCCTTTATTTGAACAGCAATTTGAAAAATCTAAACCTCTACCCTGAGCAGCAGAATCGAGCAGACGAAAACCCCACCAGACCTGAAACACTTAAGAAATGTGGAAGACAACCAGAGATGTTTAAACACACTGTTTCAGTTTGTATCTGAGAGCAATGGAAACCAAAACAGACACCTCCCTGGCCACCTCCCCACAAAAAAAAAAGAAAAAAGGTCAAGAGGAAGCTTTATCTTTGATAGCTTGTTCTGAAGCACTTGAGCCTTTTAATATTTCAGTCAACTCAGCCAGACTAGGCCAACACTGAAGCTGTAATGCAGGCATTTAAGAACCTTCTTTAAAAACAGAACATATGAGTTGAGTAACACAATTTTAAGAAGAGGATACTAGAAGGAGTTAAAAAAAAAGACAATCGACTTCAGCCAAACCCCAGTTTTAGGGAATGAAGCCCTTGATAAGAAACACAACACTGAAAGGAATCTGGAACAAAGCGCTCAGACAGACGCTATTGAAAGATGCAGACTTAACTACATAAAACACATTTCAAATTTGGATAGCAAGGGAAGAAAATCAGTTTAAGTTAAAGTCAACAGACAGTTATAGAGACATGGTGGATATAGGAAATTTAAAACACAAGATATAAGGGATTGCGGAAGACAGGAGATGTTCAGTGCTGACAGCCTCTGAAATGCAGTTCAGGAAGCAATATGTGTAAATTCAGATGCAAACAGAATAAGTAAAGATAATGTTTAACATCTGAAGAAAGATGAAGAAAAAACCCATATTTGCCAAAATGTTCAACGCCCACCAAATAAGCTCTACATGGGCAAAGTAATTTCTCCTTAAAAGCAAAATATAATGTTGCCAAAAGAGAATAGTAGACTATCAATGTGTGGGCCAAAAAAACTTATCAGGTCTGGTGGACATCATTTCACAGGCTACAAGAATCAGCACTGTTAACTCTATCTTCAGTAAACATGAACTGATGAAATCATGCATTAGCATGTGGGTGCACAGCTAGCCCAGAGAGGAAGGTCTGCTGCCAGGAGCAGCAAGAGCAGGCTGGTGGCAAGGGCAGCCTGTGGCCACAGAAGGCAGCCAGGGTGGCCAGGCAGTGCCCTCTCCGACAGAGCAGGTCCAGTAACAGCAGCAAAGGTCAGCCTCAGTCCACATGTGTGTCCACAGGGGCCAGGCAAATCCCGTCCAGCAGGATATCAGTTAAGGGTCAGGACCAGTGAGGGAAAATGTCTAATCTCAAATGCAGCTCTTGAGTAGAGTGGACCCAAAAATGTATCTCATAGTTGTCATACATCCATGTATGCCTTGTGTGACATCTGGCCTTGAGTGCAGGCAACCAAACCCCAAAGAGTGGATATGGAGGCTGCAGAGCCTGTTTCTACACCTGGAGCAGTAATTTCACATCTGTATCTGTGTGTAGTATATGGACTCATTTTTTTTTAATTTCTTTTTTTTGTAATGAAAGCAGCAGAGGAAAAATACCTCTTTCAAGGGCATGCTGAAGTATTAATAGCCTAAAATCTAACATGCTACAGTGTACATTCATCAATGAAATTTTCTTGTTCTGGAGACATGACAGTGCTAGTGGTGGGGGAAAACTGCTAGGAGATTTATTAGAACATCTCAGAGATGTCACACATCCTGATTTTCATGTATGCTCCACTGCCATATAAAAATGGAGCTGTGGCCTGCTGTGTGGACTCCAGCCCCTCTACTACTATAGCCTAGGCTATAGGCAGAGAGAAATTATGCCCCAACAGTCACTCGGTGAATGACACAGTCTACATGACTTGCACACAAGTCTACATGACTTGTATAATGAGGGAAAATCCTATTAACCAAAGTTGAATCCTACAATTGCTCCTGGAACATGTACAAGGGAGTATAGGATGTAGGTCCAGCTTCACAAAACATTTGCTTTACCAGAGGAAAGAAGTTGAGTTGCTTATTGTGCAGTTATTTTATCTGATAGAAAGGTCCAGAATAATATTTTCCTTTTGCCTTGGCCTTTTTTTTCCAATGCCAAGACTTGCATGATGCCTAGCCAGCTTCTGACACACTGATGGTTCTTGTCTGAAATGAAGAGTGCTCAAATATCACTGGTGTCTTTGGGACCATCTCTTGGCTCACGGGAAAAAAGCCTGGAGGAAAGTAAGTCCTTGATTCTTTATTGTCAAAGCGAAAAGTCAGGAGTTGATGCAGGAATGAGCTGATTTAGACTGAAGGTCAATCCGATCCAGAGCCTTGTCTCTGACAGTATCAATTATTCTCCAGAGATAAAAGAGCAAGGGCAGAAAAAACATGCTTATCTGGTTAATGTGCTGCTGAGATATAAAAATCATGCAGCCACACTTCACAGATTATTTCTGAGAAATCTGGTAGGCTACCTAAGTGAGCCAGCTTGTTGAACTTTGGAAAACAGAGGCTGCTTCAGAGGTCTATTATACTTAAAGATAGATTATTAGTGGAAAGGCATCTGTTTGTCATATTACTGACAGCTGGATTGTCTGATGAGATGTCAACAATGCCTTTGAATATTTCATGATACTAGAAATTTATTTACTATTTAGAGCAAGGATTTAAAATCAAGTGTTCTAGCACTTTGAAAGGTGCTTAAACTCTGGCCCCATAGCAGTGAAACATGCAGTTTGCCCAGCAGCTGTTGCTGAAGCAGTTCCATTTTTGCATAACATCTTTAAATAGCAATTAGAGCTGAGACTGAATCTGGGCTTCCCAAGTCATACTACAGAGTCCAAAGAATGAGTGGAGCCTAGCATTATTTGCAGGAAAATTTTTCTCTAAATTTTATACTTCAGGTCAGTTTTCTGCCTAGAAACCCCTAGAAATCTACTGCTTTGCTATATAATTTGTCTGCAGTTACCATACCCATTAGCCAAATGCACTCGCAGGGCTTTATAATGGTACATTAGGACACTGAACACTCCAGGGAGAAAATGAAGCTAATGTAATGGCAAATGACTTTCAAAATATTCTATCCTGTGCCTTTAAATTTCAGACCCTGAAAAGAAAGCAAAAGAAAGAAGAAAAAGAAAAACATGAAAGGAAGAGATTAGTCTGTGACTGAAAATCCAGCTGTGTAAACAAGTTTAGTGACTTCTTTTATCTCTAATTGGTCTTATACATTGATCTTTCTGGTGCCAAAATCACACACTTCACATTAATTCTTCAGTAATATAGCATTATTTCCGGATGGAATTGGTCTGAAATGTCAAGCTGATATGTGTCACTTGCAATCTACTAACATTTCCAGTTTTTTCCAGTGAACATCAACAACTGTCTTTAGTTATACTACTTTGAAAGTCTGAACAGGAAACAGGTTTATACCACTGAAAATGTGAATATAGACACGAAAATTGTGTTAATAGTGCTATTCATTGCATAAGACTTAGAAGATACTCAGCTGGCATAAATTTTTTGGCCAAATTACATTAACTTCAGAGATGTCATGCCAGTTAATATGGTCAAATAATTGGCCTTTAGACTTCAGAAGATATCTGTCTCACAAATGCAGAACAGGCTGTTGTCTTTCCTGATAGTTTAGGACCTTTGAGAAATAAGATATTCCCATAATTATGTAGACCAGTCTGGAGTACACACTGGGGTAGACACTGAGAAACTCCAGTTAGACAAAGAAACCACGTGTACAGGCAAATGAAAATCAATACTGATAAATGCAAATACAGGTGATGCACACTGGCCAAAAAAATAAATTTATGAGGCAACAAGCAAATGAACTGTCTATCCATCTGACACGGGTCACAGGCACCCATATGTGAGAAGGGGGCATCAAGGCAAAATCACAATCTGTGTGCAGCTCTGATCAGAAAAACAAATATTTTAGGTTATATGACATATGTGGCACAGTGAAATATATAAAAAAGTTTGTGTCAGTATAATGATGTAGTATTGCCTGCACAGTTAAAGGCGATTTGATAACATTACACATAGGAATGAAAATCTGTATGAGAAACAACAGACTTCTGTTCTTCAGTCCTTCTATTTCTTCCACAGGATTATTACATAAAACTAGAAAAGTCTAAGTTTAGAAAGAATCACTGAAATACGTTTTCCAGCTATAGATGACTAAACAGTGATTACCTTGCTGTATATATGTGTGTGTTTGTGTATAAAGCTTATATATAACTGAGGTTAATAACAGGACTGATGACTAGTAAAACAGTCATAACTAATATAAATCTGACATTAACTGATAATAAACATTATTTCATAACCAATCAACCAACCAACCATAATTCATGGTTTAAGATAGCCTCTAATGTTTACAAATTCGTCATATGATAAATAGACTTTTTGCATTTAGTAAGTCCTTCGAGGCAGGCAGTAACTGTGAGAAATAGAGTACTAGACTAGATTGATGTCAAATTAATTCAGTTTGAAAATTTCAATTTTGCTACCAATAATTGTTTTCTACCAGTACATGACTAGACAAGACCCTGAGTGACCTGCTGTAGTCATTCCTGTTTTGAGCAAGAAGGTTGGATTAGATTCCTCCAGAGATGCTTCCCAACATTAATGATTCTTTGATTCTATGATTAAATGGAAGAATACAAACAATTTTGCACCCGGGCACAGGGCCACCAGCCCTGCTG
>VXBC01001852.1:1250840-1282124 GCA_013399945.1 Ploceus nigricollis | reverse complement strand
CAACCAACCAACCATAATTCATGGTTTAAGATAGCCTCTAATGTTTACAAATTCGTCATATGATAAATAGACTTTTTGCATTTAGTAAGTCCTTCGAGGCAGGCAGTAACTGTGAGAAATAGAGTACTAGACTAGATTGATGTCAAATTAATTCAGTTTGAAAATTTCAATTTTGCTACCAATAATTGTTTTCTACCAGTACATGACTAGACAAGACCCTGAGTGACCTGCTGTAGTCATTCCTGTTTTGAGCAAGAAGGTTGGATTAGATTCCTCCAGAGATGCTTCCCAACATTAATGATTCTTTGATTCTATGATTAAATGGAAGAATACAAACAATTTTGCAGGACTAAAGTTGGAAGGTATATTTCTGTGCTGAAGGGTGTATGTGGCTGAATGTGTTAGAAAAAAACACACCCAAAGAAGGATTTACAGGCTGGGGCTTTTTTTCATTAATTCACTCATAATGGGATGTAAACCAATTTCTGTGATGTATAATAATCTGTGAGAGACAATTTCTTTCAAAATAGATTTAAATCAATTGTAGCGGACATGCATTATACGGCCTTGAACTGAAAGAGGTTAGATTTCAATTAGATATAATAAAGAAATTCTATTGCAAGGGTGGTGAGACATTGGGGCAGGTTTTCCAGTGACTGATCTGAAAAATAGAGATGACTGAGGTCCAGCGTCAAGAAGCCTTCTCTGGCACAGTTTAAGTATCCAGTGTAGATATAGTTTCTATTGACTTTTCACAGCAGTTTGTTCTTCTAAGAATGTGTTTTGGTGGGCCAAGTTAAACACCATCTTTCCTTGTGGAAGAGGTTTTTAGGCCTGTTCTCATCAGTTGTCTTCGATTTCTGTGTTGAGGTAGGTTTGTTTGGCTTGCAACCACTGAAAGTAGATGCCCAGTCTTAATTAAAAAATGAATAAAGTAGACTGAAAATATTCATAATTAAGAAGCCAGGAATATACGTGTGAACTTCACTGATTCATTGAGTTACAAGTGTTAACAGTGATGCAACTGAAGAACGTCATTCTCCAAAGGCAGATGTTCTCCATGGCCATGCCATGGGAACAGAAGGAAAATACCCGTGAGCGGATTTCACCTGGGGACCGACCTCTAGAGGGCAACACAGCCATATGAAATAGCACAGCAGGACCGACAGGGGCACTATGAAAACTGCACCCTGATCAGTACAGGTGATCCTCCCTTTATATCCTAAACTCTTATTTATATAAAACCTAACTCAAAGGACAGGTTTTACAGAATGATACATGTCAACAGATATCCCTTGTATAGTTACTGTGACCATATTGTACTTTCAGTGACATTCAATCATCATCACAAAATACATGACCTTCCACTCAAAAAATGCATCCCTTAAGCTTGAAACAAACACAAACCTCTACAGACACTCAGATTTTTTTATTCTCATGTAGAAGATTAGAATGCCATACTTGGACCTCTAACTCTGAGTCTACAACAGCCCCAGACTACTTTTTTCAGCCCTTTTTTCAAAGTCTTCCCAAAACCACTCTCCTGTGAGCCAGAATGATAATTTTTAAAGACATACATATGTGTAAATTAAATCAAAATATTCCCACAGTTTTTATCTAAGTACCCCAGTGTCTTTTACCTACTACATCTCTACTTTTCTTGGATGACAGTCACTTCACAGAAAGCATCTTCATTTTATATTGGAAAAAATAAAACATATACAACATATTCTCTGTGCTTCACTTGCAAACAAGCAAATCCTATTATCTGAAACAAAGATTAGACATCAAAGTTCTTTGTTAAATAGGTAATACTATAGATATTTTGTTAGCAGTAATATAAGAGCAGAAATGGCATATGATTACTTCTCTTAGAACACTCTGGAAAGCATTCAATCATTAGCTCCTGCAGCCATTCACCATGGACTCTAGACTAAAACTTTCATTTTCAAATGTCAATTTCTGATGTTAAATTAAATGAAAATGTGGATCAGTGTGATACATCATCATCTAAAGTAACTCCCAAGGAAATCACTGGAGTAATGCCATTAGTCTGCCTGCATTCTCTAAAACATTTGTGTGAACTGAAGTGGGCTCTGTGCTTTGTTCCAGAGGCTGCCAACTGAGATCTTCCTTCTGCCAAGGCTGTGAACACCCTGCCTGTCAGCCAGGGCAGCTCTACCTATGGATTTGGGACTGGCAAGAGGATGTGCTGTGGGTTGAGCCTGCTCCTAATGCATAGGTCAGGCTGCAGTCCCTCCTGTAATCCCTACTGCAGTCCCAGCTCAGACTGCTGCTGTCCGTAGGGAGACTCGGCTAACTGGTGTCTGTACAGCCATACTGGGTGCCGTGGCAGGGTGGTGGTGGTGGATGGAAGGAGGGGACACTGTACTGGATAGAGCTGGACAAAGTCAGCTCCAGCCAGCACCAAGTGACCTGCAAGACACAGCTGAGCACAGCAGCCAGGGTGGTGTCACCTCTGGGATAACAACTTCCAGACAGGGCAAAATGTGTCATTGCCACAGGAGGGGCAATGAAAAATGAGTGAGAATTTTTTTTTAAGAGACCAGAGCATTGAGGAAGGAAGGAGGAAGGAGGGGAAGGAGGTGTTCCAGGTTTTGGAGCAGAGATTCCCCTGCCTGTGGTGCAGAACATGGTGGTGCAGCTGTGCCCCTGCAGCTCATGGAAGAACCCATGCTGGAGCAGGGTGATATTTTCTGAAGGAACTGCATTCCAAGGAGACCCCATATTGGAGCATGGAAAAATTGTAAGAAGGAAGAAGCAGCAGAGAAAGGACTGTTATGAATTGACTGAAAATCCCTCACATCCCAGCTGCTCAGGATGGGAGAGAGTTGGAAGAGTGGTTGTGAGTGAAGGAGTGAAGTTGAGCTCAGGAAGAAATGGGATGGGGATGGGGGAAAGTTGTTGTTTTAATTTATCTTCTTTCCCTCCATCCTTATCTGGTTTAATTGACAAGATATGAAATTAATTTTCCCCAAATCAAGCCTGTTTTGCCCATCATGATAAATGGCAAGTGATCTCTATGTGCTTATCAGAACCCAAGAGCTTTTTTATCTTATTTTCTCCTTCATATTTCCAAGAGAGGGGAGTGAGAGTATAGCTGGGTGAATATCTGGCAAACAGCCAAGGTCAACCCAAAAATATTGAGAATAACCATGATTTTTCTAAGGAAAATCAGTATAATTTTACTGTATAATATCTTTGCTGTGCAAGAAGAGCCATGAACTAGAGGCTCCAGAGGAAAAAATACTGAAAGAATGTACTTCAAGGACAAACCTATGATGTCTCCAGTGAAGTTTGGCTAGGTCTCGCAAAAAGGTTTGATTTGAACCCAAAATTCTTGTAGATTTTACAAATAGAATAGAAGAATATACAAATGAGTATTTTCAATCTCTCCTCCTCTTTCTTCCTATTTCATTAAGCTCATAATGCAATCAGTTGGAGCTGATATACACTGTCCTCTTCAGCTTATCCTGGAATTATCTTCAGGAGAGGCAACTGGATATGAAACAGTTTTGTAACTGGTGCAATATTAAATCTTCTGAATATCACCCATTGTATCAATAGAGAAGAAACACAAATCTTTCACAATCCTTTCTGCTGAATTGAGAAATTCACACACTTGGTATCTAACATGGACTTCGCAAGAATCCTCATCTCCCCATATAACAGGAATGTGACTGCAACCTAAAAAGAACATCTCGTGCCCATTTTGCAACTGAAGATCAATTACAGGTTTGCTTTAAAACCACTTCAAAGACTTCTTATCTATATTGGTATCACTACCTGGAAATTAAGAAAGCAATAAGAGAGCTCCTATCTGCATATATGACAAAACATACACAACAGGAATGCATCTGGAAAATTCTCCACTGAACTTCACAGCCTCAAAGTCTCTTTGGTTTCCAACATCTCCAAGATAATCTGAAACCTTAGGTTTGAGAAATTCGTTTATGTTCTACTAAACACCAAGCACTGGCAGTTACCAGAGGTCTCCTCTAATCATAACAAGGAGGGGTGCGACTTCCAGGACATGTGCAGCAATTTACAGATCGAGCTCTACAGAAACATTTCCAGGGACCTGCCAAGTAAATGGGAAGTAAAACAGGTGTGAAATTCAACCCAGTAGAGGGCAATAGACCCCGGTGTACATGAACAATACTGCAGCCCTCAGTAAAACAGCTGTTTCCAACCTGAACCTTAGGATCTGCAGAGGCTAAGTAGATGGGGATGGAAGAAGAAAAGTCAGAATTCTGAGAAAATCATTGATTTTCTCCTGACTCTAAGTAAAATCTGTTCTCACTTGCACTGTCTGATAATCTTTCTTCTTCTTCATAACAACAAAATTGGTTTCAAACAAAATCATCCCATGGCATACAATATCACTGAATTTGTTTATAAATGCTCCCATTGAGCTGTCTCACCTATAAATTGATCAGTGACAAGAATTAAAAGAAACATCTTTTGGTTGAGAGAAAGCCTTACCAGGGTAAAAGTATGAGGCTGTGCTGGGATGCCTTGGCTTAGAAAACAGTATTTTTTTTCACTTTTAGATGCCATTGTTGTAGAGGTAGGAATGTGTGTTGTATTTCTAAAAGATTAGCCCCAAATAATATTAAGGTAAATTCTAAAGACAAAAAATGGCATTCAGGAAATATATGTAAAAGACGCTTGCAAACTAATTTTCACTCAATAGGATAAACACAGAGAAGAATAAAATAATTTAAATTACAATGAATATTTCAAAGCACACAGAAAGTTAGCAGACAATGCTAGAACTTGTTTTAAAGACAGGGTCTTTCAAAGGAACTTTGAAAAAGTCCTGGTACTGGTTACATCTTCTCCAATGCTGAAGATGGGACTGTAGCTATCAGCAAAAAGACAGTTGGGCTAAAATGTGACAGATCCCTCCCCAGTCCATCTCCCAGCAGCAGAGCCACTGTGTTTACGCTTGATGCTAAGAAAGTTATACAGCCAGGAAGATCCAGGGAAAAAAACTACGAACGAAAAGTCAGTTGTCAGCAGAAAGGAAAATGAAGGCTAACTAAGAGAAGTGAAAGCTTTTAGGCAGAAAAAAATCACAGGAGAAGGTGTCAGGGACAATGCCATTAGCAGTGACGAATGGAAATCATTGATTAAGAAAGTATTGAAAGCAGGCAAGGGAAAAATGTCTCTGAGCTTTTATTCAGCAGTTTCAAATCTTTCAAAGATTCCTACCACCACTTCTTTCAAATGCATAAAATGCATTAGGCATAATAAAAGCACTGATCAAATCCTTGTCAGCCTATATAATGAGTTAGATCTTTCAGGAGAATTGCCTGTCTATTGTGATACAAGCCTAATATCTGAATATCAGTGATTTACTGTTATTGTTTTGGCTAGATTACAAGACTTGGAAAATGCGATTAGAAGTTGCTGTACAGGCTGATAGCATTTTATATACATGTGCAGATCAAAGGGCCTACCTAGTCTAGTATTCTGAATCTATACTTTGTAAACAGTATCTTATATTTCTGAACGTGATGAATTTATACTTGACCCATTTTCTGGGAAGTCCAACACATTCCAGTTACTCCAATACTATTCTTTCTCCCTCTGAGTCCACTAAATTCTTCAGCAGAAAGAGCTGAACTGAAATCAATTGAAGTTTTGCCTTTGACTTCAACAGGGCCAAGATTTTCCCCTGTTCCTTTGACAACATTCACAAAAAGACTGGTTGCAATTTAAAAAGCTGAATCCTAGACCCCATTTCTGCCAATCACACTTACCTCCTCAAGTAAACCTCATGTCCAGAAGCTATTCTTACTTCTGGAGTTCCCAGCGCATTCCTCTTCTGTGTGCCTGGCTTCAGGGTCGAAGTACTTCAGAAAATGGACTGTCTTTATATTTTTTAATTTGTCAGAACTGAACCTGCTGGAGGTACTAAACAAATATTAGTCAAAGAATAACTTCAATAATAGGATAGCCAATTTTGTAGTGAAGCACGCTGAGATGCTATTTGGAATTAGCTGCCAAAGAAATTCTAAGAAATTTTGAAATTGCTGATAAATAGATTAAATAGATTTCTGAGAAACAAATCAGTGCTAGTTATTTTGAAAAGAGAGAGAAAATTACTGATAATTGTAGTGATGCAGTAAGCTACTTATAAACCATTTATAGTTGGTGTTATAGGGAAATACAATGAACTGTGATACCAAATACATTATTTTTTCATTTTTTCTCCTTTTTTTTAAAGACACAGGAGTGTCATATGTTCTGCCAACACTTAATATCCACAGAAAAACATAAAATCGAGTTTTTCAACTTAAACCAGAATTATGCAATTTCCAGCTAAACCAGGGTGATGTCATGTGTCTCTTTTTTTCCAAAACAACTAAGAAAACAATCAAATGTCTTAAATGAGAAGGTGACTGCAGACAGTCTTTGCTAGTTTCACCCACTAATGAAGTGAATAGCAAGTGAATAGCAACAATGTTTGACATTTCTATCGAGTCTTTCATCCCAAATCACCTTAATCAATTTCATATCCATTTAGACACATCTTTTAGCACTTACATATGACTGAAATCAAACCACGGAAATGATAGGGCAGTACACATCAAAAAAAAATCTGTTTTATTTTGAAGTTCAAAAGGGGAAGGATTTTTTTTAACAACTGGAATTATATGGGAAGATGTTCAAGAGGCTGAACAGACACTGTCTATGATTACACTTGTAAAAGTCATGGCAGAACATTATTTCTCAAATGGATGAAGTATTTGAGACTTTAGGATTCTTTCCTATTCAGGTGAAGATGATGTAGGCCCTGCAAAAGCAGATCCATGTTATGAGGCTTGTTTGATCCAATCAAAGAGGTGAAGTTTTTCCCATTTAGGTTTTTTTTTTAGCAGATAATAAGCCCCTCCTTCTTCCCTCCTTCCCCCATAATCAAAATAAACATTGTCTGAGTGGTGACAATCCATTGATGTAGCAGCTTCTTTTAAGCCCTGATTCTTTAAAAAATGTTCATGTGCTTAATATGACTAATTCCACTAATAATATACAATAATTATAGGAAATTTAATTAAATGCTAACAATTATCAGCAAAAATTATCTGAATAGCACAAATTTATCTATAGTATATTGTGATATTATGGACAAGGTTATAAAATTTCTGTTTCTTTGTCTCAGGTTTGTATTTACATTGGTTGAAACAGAATAGAAATGTTTTCTGATTAAATTAAATAAATAGAAAGGGCGTTTTCTCAGCCTAGCTTTGTACCTTTTATGGAAGTTTAACTCCTTGACGTGTGAATCGTTGGAAAAACTAATTTCTACTAATCTAGAAAAACAATTTCTTTAATCATCTAGATGTCTTCTTAGTCTAGAATTATTCCATTTTTAGTCTCATTAAGTACTATAACACTAAATTCTTAGGACATATCTCTCTTTTCCTGGAAACATTAGATTAAAATCTTTACCTGATCCAGAATACAAGGACTTGAGAATGTGTACAGTGAGAAGTCTGGCAAAGCCTACGTTTATAGAAACATTTTTCTTTACACCGTACTTTTGGCAAAAGTAAGATGCTTCAAAGAAGGTGAGCCTAGATCATGTTGCAGCAAATGAAGATTTGCATTCACTCAAATTTGCAGAGCCTCCAGGTTCACTCTTTAGTATATGGGACAGACATGCAGGACTCATTGGGGCATATATCATGCCTATTTTTTTTCTTGAATATTCATCTGACTCAGAAAATTGTATTTGCCATCTGGAAAATACTTTGTCAAATCAAAGTTAGCTGATGGAAGTGAAAGATGAAACCAGAGCACACTGCTCAGGCTGATCTGCCCAAGATGGCAGTACTGAAATGCAGGCAGCAAAAAAGGCCAGGCAGCATAATTTAAAACACTGACCAAAACCCCCAGGCTGTTGCATATAAGTGTAATCACATTATTGTTTACATTATTTCAGGTTAAACTGAAATGTGCTAAAAGTTTTGGAGAACTGAAAAACTTAGTGACAATGGATATATTAGTAATGATTGCATAGATAATTTTGTGTGCTTTTATTAGTATCTAATTCTGTTAATTAGAGAAGCTATAATGGGAAAAAACCCCAATAAAACATGATTATTTATATGGGAAGATCATTCTACTCAATCTTACGTACTCTTTGAATATTAGAGACATAAAACTTGGAGAATATTATTAATATACTGCAGGGACTGTGGAGAAATAATAAAAAGGAAAAATTCTTTTTCAGTGGAAATTTTTCAGTGGAGGAGTACAACAACAAGACACAGCATAAAGAAGTTGAGAACATTTATTCAGATTTAGGGAATAATAATGGTCCTCTAGCATATGTTAAAGTGAATATGCCCTAATGAATTCATGAACATGAACAAATGCATATACACACAGACACTCATATAGCTCTTACCTCTGAATTCAGTGTTTAAAAAGCTTGCCTGGATTAAATATAGAACAGTAGAACACCATGTAAAAAATAAATTCTTTCTGCTGATCTAAGTAATTTCATATATCTTTGTATCTTCATGTCATAGTATGCATTTCACTTACATTCCACTGCTGGCAGCTATGACATTTTGAGACAATAAGATGTTTTTATAACTATATACTAATATAATAAGTTTAAGCAGTATTCTCACAATAAATGTCCAGGTTCTGCCTTTTTGAAGGTAGGAGTACATTAGAAGGGCTGGGAAATTACTAGTTCCATCTCTAAACTAGCAAGAGGGAAGGCATACATACAAAAGAGAAACCAGCCAGAAAATTGCAAATTCCAGAGGGAACTGCAAGGCAAACAAAAGTAAAGGGATTGTCAATTGTCAATAAACAAAAGATTGTCAATTTCTGGTAAAGGCTTATGGTCCAGCAAACTTCCCTTTGGCCATTATTGGCAAACCTGTTTCCCTTGTTCTCTGCTCTGCCCAGGCTTTATGAATTAAAGAAGGTTGGGAATAATCAATACTTAAAACAAGAAATCTCTAAGGAAACCCAAAATTTACATGAAATTATCTTGATTTGCTAAATTACATAGTTTCTTTGGGTTGATAAAGTAAGGGTCGACTGTGACTCTAGCAGTATTCAATTAGCGGAAATGGGAAGGGGTGAAAAGATTTCAAAAATCAAGGTGTTATATTCCATTCTTGATATCTCAGTATTGCAATGGGAAAGAGGGATATTCTTTAGCTCAGTATATATCTAAGTTGGTTTTCAATTCTGTTTAAACTAGTTTTAGAAACCTCACCCAGAATGTTTTATGGAAAGCTACATTTCAAGGGGCTCTGAAGACTTCCAGTGACTAATCTCTTCAAAAATTTTTGTTTTACAAATAAACACTAAATTACTGTAATCCAAATTGAGAAGCAGGAATCAGTAGGTCAGGCTTGTGGTTTCTCTCACTATAAAAAGGTAGACAGAGGATAAATCCTTCTTGCACACACCTGAAGATTCATTGGTATGAACTCCCAGACACAGTAATCTGAGATGCAGGTTATGTGTTTGCTGTATCTCTGATGTATCTTCTTTATTGAGTTTCCAAATCATAATAATTATGGAAGTTATTTAAAATATTCTAGGCCAAGATATTCTATGTGTTTCAGTCACTCAACTTCAGATACATTAAAAAGAGGTCTGATTTTCAGGAAAAGCTGTTGTTCAGTTGCTGAAAAAGCAGCTGTAAATTATTTTAAAGCAGAGTCACAAAATACATTCATTTTTAAAAACTATGTCCTTAAAGTACATGTGCTACATGTACTTTACATAAAGAACAGTGCTACAGATCTGCAGTACCTGGTCGTTCCTCCTTCTCTCCTTTGTGCTTTGCTTTCAGTGGGACCTCAGGGAGTCATATAATTTTAAAATTTACTACAGAGTGGTAGGGATTTTGGTATTCAGCATTCTACAGCTCTTAATGGTTCCTACTTCGTCCCTGTTTCCCAGATTCCTTCAGTCCTTCACAAACCAGAGCCTGGTGTGGGTGGAGTTGGGCAGTGCAGGTCAGTCCATGGGGTGAGGGTGGGTAATACGAGCAGTTGAAGGTGCCCAGCAGGAGGATGAAGGAAATTCAGCATCCTCAGACATGTCTGAGTGGGTGCTGCCCTGCTGTGCCCCAAGCACACCCAGACCTCCTCCCATCCTCAGACCTCCCTGCTCTGCTCTCAGAGGTCACCTCAGCAGGGAGAGTTGGTAAGTTGGCTGCAGTGCCAAACCTTCCCTTTTCACAGTCCCATAAAGCTCTGCAGAAATGTGATGTCATAAACTGAGGCAGATGTCAAAATATGTCCAACCCTGCTGTTCCAGCTGTAGCAAAGGTTAGTTCTGCATGGGGAGGCGGGGGAGAAAGTGGCTGCTTTACTTGGCTTAGATTAATCCCCTACCCTGTGGCAATAAACAGTTTAGGGAATTTGGAGCTGGAACTTGCAGAGGCAAATCACATTGGGAAGGTGGATAAAGCTGCCTGCTTTGCTATTATCAAACTCTTTGCATCCTTATTTAAAATGTCTAAATGCAAAATGATGATGAGCTTTGAGTATGTTGCACAAAACAAAAGCACCTGCCTCTCCTCTGCAGCTTGTTCCTCTGTGCAACTTTCTGGTGTTATCCCATGCCATCAGTGGTCCAGAAGTTCCAGTCTCAGGTGACTAATGAGCAACCACAGAACTTCGTCTTAGTAAATTAGTATTAATTGTTATAAAAGTATCAACGAGAAGAGGAACACCAGGAATTGAAGAGAGCCTTTGATTCAAATCAGATGTTTTGGTGGTTCCAAAGGCAAAGCCAGGGATGGTATTTGGGACAATCTTTCATTGTCAAATAAAATTTAGGATTTTTTTTCTATGCAGAGGTAAATTATGCAGCAATCAGTGATGATCTGTATGAGGCAGAATGGAATCAAAGGCAAGACTGAGATGGAGAAAGAAGCAGCGAAGGAAAAAACTACAAAGTAAAAAATGGCTACCTAATGAGCACAGGAAAGAGAGGAACCCTTAAATTTTCACCATCCAGTTCCCTTTATGTCCTTGTCTTCTCTCCTGTAATGATTTATTTTGGTGAGAAGTCTGCAGTGCTTTGCTCTGGAGTACAAGGGCAGTACAAGGGTTTTCTACTGGCATGGGCAAAGTAAGTACTTGGGCTAAGCAGTTGGTGGATGTAAGAAAACATCACTACTTGCCCACTCTTTCAGTGTAAGGAAAAGCAGACTCTTTGCAGTTGTGCTACTGAAGGACAGTTCAGCCATGGCCACCAGGGGACATGGGGGGATTCCTAGCAGCTGCTGGCACAGGGAAAAGAAGGTCTTCAGGGTGTTGCAGCTGCAGTTTTACTCCTCATCCTGTATATAGACCTTGAGCAAAAAATTTCAGTGTTGTGCATAGATGAGAATCTACTCTAAACCAGGACCAGTCCAGCCCCCCAGACTGTAAGTTTATGAACACTTTAGACTGATAATAGCTGCCAAGAAAAACCTCACACTGCCTTTTTCCACATCGCTGTCTGCTCCACTTTACCTCCACTTACCGCTGACACAGGTGTTTTTGTCACTGTGCTGGGAACTGCATCAGGGAATTCATGGGAGTTAAAGTCAGCTTTCTGGGGCAAGTGGGAGACACAAATATTTGTGCCAGTAGAGGGAAGAGAGCAGGAGTAGAAGAGAGAGCAGGGCAGATAGGAGTGGGTCTGCAGCTTTTGGCAGGATCTCCAGCTTGCAGCGTTCCTGAAACTGTGGCATCAGGCAGCCGATGAAGAATGAGAAAAGGCCTTGTCTTACCCAAGGCATGCTCCCAGTAATCAACATCTTGTGCAACAGCAGGCAGATCCAATACTTCCCATAGTCCCTGGAACTTTGCTATCCTTTGTGCCTTGTAAATAGCCTTATGAACTTAGGAATAACCTTAAATTCGTACATGTTTGACAACTATTATATTTTGTTGAGGTTTTTTTTTTAATGTAATCACACATTTCACTCTTGCTCCACTAATACTTTTTCCAGTCCTCCTGTTCTAATTTGAAATTCCAAATTTTTTTTTTTTTTTTTTTTGATATTTAGGCTTTCTGGTGTTCTGCTGCCAAATATCTTTGTCATCTTAGACTGCATGCAGGGTAAAGCCTCCCCTTTTATGTGTGCCAGTAATTCAGACAGCTCTAGTGTGCTATTCCATGTCTCTTCACCAGCAGCACAATCTCTCTCCACGAAACAGAGAAAGCTGGCTTAAGTGCAAACTTATGCTGTATAGGTAAATCCATCTTTATAACTTTTTCTTCTGTTTAATCTGAAACAATTTATGTAGAAAAGTGTATTTTCCATGAAAAGTTTTTTAATATACTAGTTTGCCTAGTACACAGAGAAGAGGGTTTGCATAATGTCATGACAAATCATCACAGAAATCTCTGGCTTTAATTTGAAGGTGACATCAGAGAATGACTGAGTGAATCTTCAAAAATAAGAATCATATGATTGGTTAAAAAGCTGCACCTAGATTTTTATTTACTAAATAATTAATGTAGTTCAGGATCTGTTTGTAGAGTGGCTTGGATGAGAGAGCTAGCAAGAATATTCATTTACATGTGGAACAGACAAAAATCAGGCTTTTCTACTGTTAACCCAAAAACTTCCTAGAATGAGAGCTGAAATAAAACTTATTAAGTTCTAAGTAAAGCTCATTAAATTGTGTTGAAACAAGTCCTTTTTAAGAAGTGAAGCTTTCAAAACAGCACTGAAGTTTTTTGTGTTAAAAGAAATAATCTTTGTCCTTTTCTGGGCAAGAAGAACTGAGTTGTCTCAGAAGTGGTGGTAATTATAACAGCTTGGAATGGATGGCCATGTTCTGTGCTATGAAACTGGAAGCATGGGAATTTTCATTGTTGTCGTTTCTTTATTTGTATTACCAGAAACCAAAGATTTGCCCACAAAATTCATAATATAGGACAACAGAAAGTAGGACTGTGATCTATTTGATCAAGTGCAGACATCTGCTTTGTACATATTGTATAACTCTGTCTACAAACAAGCTAAACAATAGGATCACCACCCACCCAGTAGCAGGAAACATTTCCTTCTTCCTAAAATCTATGTCTATATGCAAGATGGATACAAAACTGCTTCTGTCTTTACAGCTTATCTAGACAAATACAGCAGATTGCAGATATTGAAATACCAGGTAAAGCTGTTCCAGCCACCCTTATCAGACAAGGGGAACGAGTCAATGGAGGCAATGACAATACCAGCAAATCAAAAGTGATCAAGGCCATTTTCTGGTCTGAGACTGGGAATAGTTCTGCTTGGAAACCTGCTGCTCCCCCAGAATGAGCCCACACACTGAAGCAGTGTGGCAGGTGCCTCAGGATCTATCCCATGGCTCTCGGTGTTTGCTGCTTTGTCTGTAAGGGAATGGCACAACCCATTCCTGCCTCTTCCCCTGAGACCTGGGAATTGCCTCCTCTGTGATAATTCCCCAGCTGTGCACAGGACCTGGATGGGGGCATGTGCTGGCCCTAGACAAAGCATGCTAGGGACTGCTGTAGCCACTCAAATTTCTGGAGTCATTATCCAACCCCTGTGCATGTGCCTGTCTTGATTTATAGAGAAGTTTGCCAGAGTTGTGTTAACAAGTGTAATAGCAACGTCAGTGCATCAGCAGTCTAGCATGTTATGCTTAATGATAGAGGTTAATGTATAATTACTAGGGATATATTGCAGTGAGTTATTATGGAAATATAAATAGATGGAAGAACCTTTGTGCTTCAGTTAAGAGCCACGTGTTTAATGGGGTATTGTGTACTTGCATACAGCTCTGGTCTCAGAGGCCTGTGTGTTAGAGAGCTCTTGATATGCTGCATCATTTCCATCTACAGATGTATTTCAGGTTGTTTTGGCCTTTGTCTCCAAATGCTCTCCACTGTACATACTACACTCATAAGAGAGAAACATAAATTAACTGGATTTGTGTGCATTTATAATCACAAAATTATCTAGGTTAAAAGGGATTTCTGGATATCATCCAGTATGGACCCTTCCAGTGGATGGCTATGAACATCTAATAAGCTCCTGCTCTAAACATTCAACTGACTCTCAAGAAAATGAGGATCATATTTTGCATTTACAGTTGAGTGTCTAAAGTATTGCAATGTGAATGCCACCCTTAGGGAACATTAACTTTGAAAAATCACCTTACCTTTCTGAAAGGCTTTCACATCTCTTACTTTCATAGCCTGAAATCTTTTTCTTTTTTTATCAGATTCCAGAAGGGAGGAAAATACTTAAATTTGATTAAAAGGGAAAGAAAATATTCTCATTGTATTTTCCAAGATATTTTCTTTAAAAAAGTAAATGCAAAGCATGTATCCAGTTCCACTCCTTAAAATGTTCATTTAGAAAGCCTTCCTGATCCAGTTCTACACACTTTTGTTGTCTTATTTTGATAAAAGAATGCTACAGTGAAAAGAGAGGTAGCTTAGCTTTATGTTGTGGCTTTGCTTTTTATGTTACAAGTCATAAAAGAAATTATTTCATTCAGAAATAAGGCCACAGCAGCTGCATTGCCTTTGCCAAAAAAAAAGGGGAAAAAAAAAAAAAGAAAAAAGTGCATCTGTGGCAGATTTAAGCCATCATCTTTACACAGTGTTGTAACCAAAGGTTTTTTGGTTTTCTTAAATGTATTCCTTTCCTATTCTTTTAAATGGTCGTATTTCTTCTCTGGCCAACTCCTCTGACACTGTATCAGCACTGATGGAGCTGTTTGGAGGTGGGTGACACAACTGTCACTTTATCAATCTCACCATGAAGCTGTCAATTCCACAGCAGCATTTGGAGCTGAACCAGACAGCTCCACTGACATGGCAACCACAATGTGTGAAAGACACTTCTATTCCTTTGGATGCGGAGGAGACACTTTCATTTACAGAAAGAACCCACTGACACTCTTGCTCTGCACACAAGGATTAGTCAGACTCTTCATGGAAATCAAAGGAAGCTGGTGTCAATACAAACTCTACCTCCATCAGGTTTCGGGTGTCCCAACTGTCCAGCCTAATTGCCCATCACAGTTAAACTTCCAGTGAACAGTCTCACTGAGATTCTGTTCCTTGATTTTATATCTCCACTGTCAACAAACTTATAAAGACAGTTTTGTTTGTGATTTATAATAAATAAGATTGTAAGAAAACTAGGCCATTTCTAATAATAGAATACTCTTAAAAGAACCCCACTTCCCCTCCATATGGAATGAAGCACCCTGCTTATTCATTCTGTCCATTTTGTACTGCATTAACACCTATTCTGATATTTACTTTTTTTTTTTTTCAATTTAAACTTCATACATTCATAAATCTCATTGGATAAGGGTCAGAACCTGCTGCTAGCAGATGCATTATCTTCTCTATTCTCAGGCTGGCTGAACTTGGGACAACAGAGTTTTAACCTATGTCAAGAGATGACAGTAGTTAAAAGGAAGTAATCAAGGACACCGCTGCTAGAACAAGAAGTCCCTAGATTCTTGGCACAAATTTAAACCTTATTATAGCATATTAAGACCTGATAACTATGTTGGTGTGCACTTATATGAGCTGCTTACTTGTGTAGCTGCTGTTGTATGAAAAAGGCATTAACAATTAAGTAGACTATACAAATAGTGGAACCACAATGGAACATTTGAGGTCATCAGCTCCTACAATTTGGAGCTCATTTAAGTATCTGGAGATAGAAGGGCACTATCAAACACTTTTGAACTCTGATTAAAGACATACTGCGCTGGTCAGGGATAGTTTTATAGTTATAACAGACATTTGGATTAAATCTTGTTATTTTCAAAATATGTTTTTAGAATATGTAATTTTTAAATTTTAACTCTCTGACATATACGAGCTTTCTCTCTGTGTACATGTATATAGAGTTTTATATAATTCTTACATTGGCACAGACTCTCTATACCAGTGTAAGAATATATATATACACATATATATATATAGATATATATATGTATGTATGTATGTATGTATACAGTCTTACACAATGCATATTGACCAGCTTTTGTATGTAGCATCCTTTTCAAAATGCATAGTTGATGTCTCCAAAACTGGTTCTGCTCACATATGAAAGCTTTTTTTTTTTTCCTTTGCTACAGTTATTATTTTTATTAATGTCAGGAAATTAAAAAGAGACTGAAAATGCATAGGGTTTTACATCCGAATTCACTGGAAGAATGAGTCACAGAAGTTATTTTTGGCATGGTGCTTTTACAATTAAGCCCTAACCATCATAAACAGATTTTACCATTTTCTATTACTTTAAAACAATATTCTGTATGAGAGTGAACGAGGTCTCAACCATGGAGATGATACAAAACCTATGGAGAAAGGAAATTACAGCATAATGGAAATGATGGCTGGAGCCATACCACCCAGATCTGTTAGCTCATCCAAACAGAAATGCCAGGCTGAGTTGATTTGGTCAGTGCTTTGGTTGTGACCTCTGAGGAAACCTCCAAGGTTGCTGAAGGAAGTGGTGGCAGCAACACTGTAGGTGGTATTCTCTGTTCTTGAGTCACCACTGCTTCAATAACCTGTGTGATGGGAGCCAGCAGGATTTCCTGGAAGAGCTGTGGGCATGATGTGAAACCATGGTCCTGAGTATCGGGAATTATTTCATGACCATCATGAACTTCATATGAGGAGTAGACGTGGTGACCCTGGGTACCTGATCACATTTCAGTATCAGCCTTTCTTTCATAATTTCTCCAAATTGTTGAAGTATTTCCTCTTCCTTGGGGCAGGAGAATAAAACCAGTAATGTCATGCCAGGATGATGGAGTACTTAAAAACATTCAAACTCCATTATAAGAGACTTTTACTCAAATCCTGTCATTAATTTGAATGAGATTTGGATCACATCTAGAGCCCTAAGTACAGAAGGACTGTGACAGGGCTAATGTGTTTTTGAAGGAGCTCTTCCCTTTCCATGCCTTTCCCATCTGAGCAATGCTGCCATTGCCTTTCAGCCATAACCACCAGCCATTACTCAGAGGTGCTGTCAGGCCCCATCGTGCTCCCAGAGCAGCTCCACTCCAGACTGTTCTCCTCCCCAGCCCCACTACGATGTAGTGACACCATGACATTACATTCTCTCCAGAAACAACGACACAAATCTGATTTATAACTGGTGGTAAAACTTTATTATTCAAGTTTAGATGTAACAGACATCTTTGCTGCCTGAAGATTGTTTGCATAAGAAATACACCAAGAACATGTTTGTGAGTAGAAATGAACATGCACTATGAAAACCAAAAAACAAAACAAAACAAAAAAAACCCGAAACAAAACAGAACAAAAAACACATCCATGTGTTGTAAGGACAAAACATTAAGAGCCAGCATTCTAGAGTCAAATCAGGGCTACAAGTTTAATGATGGTTTTTAGCAACATGAAGTCATTCTTTATGAAGCAATTTTTTTTCTTTTTTTTTTTTTTTTTCTTTTCCTGCTGGTGAATTTTCTATAAGCTAAATTTACAATGGCATTTTGAGATGTTTCCTTTTCTCCTGTTCTCCTACACAGAGCTCAGAGGCCAAAATGATAGGAATGGAAAACTGTGGTAGCTGTCACGATGTTTTTACTTTACTAAGTGTAATTTTGCTGTCCTAGTAAAGGAATTTTACTAAGTGTAACAAAGAATCAAATGAAACAGGTATTTATCTGGCTGTCAGCCATTTAATTACTGTCTTTTATCCTCTTAAAGTAAATTGGGGTGTGTGTGATTACTACACAAGTAGCATCTCCCCCAACTGCCAGCTTTCCAAAGTTGGCTGAATGAAATAAAAACTGTGAGGAAGAGGGTAGTGAGGAATCCTATTCTGAGGTGAGAAAATTAAGTAAATAATTTTACTTGGCCCATCTTAACTTTAGAGAAAAGTTTAGAAGGGATTTCTCACTTATCTATCACATTTGGGATATGCTGACAAATTGCTCACTGCTCCTTGCCAAGCATAACTGTCTCCACAGAAGCAGAAGGAAATATATCTATCCTTCTGGCTGCACAGAAGTGACCTTCTAATCTCCTTGGCTTTTCCTGACCAGTATTAGGAATTAGCATGTTAAGTCAGCCAAGAAAAATCAATACAGGAGCAAAAATGAGAATATATTTAGACATACTGGGCAAAAAGCAGATGGTAGACAACATCCTTAGCACATAAAGCAAGTAGTTATGACTACAGAACAACAGTGTCCAGTCCAAGGGTGGACTTTAAAGTCCGTCCCTGTACTGAGTGCTAATCCACAGTTGCCAAATCAGTTTTTCCCATTGCACAATCACTATGTTTCAGCACTGTATACAATTAGCATTGGTCACTTGTCCTGCTGCCCCTCTAATTGCAAAAATAATCTATTGCTCACAGTGTGTCTCCACCTTTTGAGATGTCTTAATTTTCTCTCTCTTTAAAACTGTCACAATAGACATCAGTGCCTTTTTTAGGCCAAACCAAGATATGTGCATCCAGTGTCTTTCCCCCTTTTTGGATAGTCCATGAGAAATTAAGGGAGGAGTTTCATCAGCACAGTGGCAATTAGGTGCAACACTTCTTTTGGAAAGCAGTCTAAATTCGGCACCCAAACACAAACTGTGCTCTGGAACATCTTCATCTCCTGCAGCACTGAGGGGGCAGCAGCCATGAAGTGACAGCCTAGAGACAATCTGGTTTGCAGATGATGTCACAGGATGGCTCCATCTATACGGAGAGTTACTGGAAACACTGTGCCTGTTCCACAATCTGATTAGTGACAGGCACCACAAATCCTCTAGTTTTGAAACATCTACTTATTTGGTTGTCCAATTTGAGATATGTTTTACGATCTTACACTACCATTCCTTTAGAAAGAGAAGTTCACCACCTTGAAGCCACTGACAAATTGAGAACAAAGACTGTTTCAAAGTTCAATTTTTAGTGCTGTAAGTTGATTGAAACACAGTGGGTGCAGTAATTACTTGTGTGTGCTAACATTGGTTTCCATCTGAAAGTTATTAAATAAGATTATTCTTTTCCAGTGTCAGGATTTTTTTCTTTTTATTAGTATCCATTGTGAGGGGGTCTGGAAGATGGATGGAGTCACCTCTCTTTTGTTAAGAAAAAAACTGTGCTCCCTCTATCCCAATCAAAGAGAACAGGCTACAGCAAAATCCCCTTTCTTAAAAAGCAGAAATCTTAGAACATCTCAATATGTCATGGCAAGAACAATGAACTTTTTTTCAAATTTTATTTGCATCATCTAGGTGTGCAATAGTAACATTCAAAGCTCTGTCTTGTTCTTTGCACTCATAAGATTTCATTTCTCCTCATCCCCAAACCCTGATATGTGTATTTCCTGTTAATTTGCTTCTGCTTCTGAGTTTAGCAAGAAGTGTTATGAAGTTCAGGGTAGTGCTCAAGTCTTACAATGCACATGTCCCTCTAAAATATTTTGCCATGAAGATGCAGCTTCTATCAATGAAGAAACCAGAGGAACTGGTATGTCTTAAGTGAAGTAAGTCAAACCAGTAACTACTGAAAATCGGCAGGCAGCTACCTTTGAAGCCGATAAAAATCACTGCTTACTGAGTATAACATCTTCCTTGGAAAAGCTGAAAAGGACACACACTGGACCCTGACGTAACAAAACGAGGGCAATCTATTTCAGTCCCCACAGAAAAAAAAAAAAGAAACAGAAAATACCCAACAAAAATAAATCCACAAAAACCAAGTCAGAACTTATTATTGGAGAACAATAGTAAAAACATAACCAGACTTTGTCACTGGTATCAAGCTGGAGATTCATCTAAAAAATAGAAGAAGAATGTGGCCCAACATCCGTTGCTAACCTAGAACACTACTGAAGGGTTACAGAACTCAACCACAGCAGATTGAGTGGGATGTTCCATATGCTGCTCACCAGTAAAGAAGCAATGGGTGGAACAGGAAGGAATGCAGCCTAATGCTGAACAATAGCCTGTCTGTGCCTAACAAATCAGAGAAACTGTGCAATAATGTTTCACCTCTGTGAAAATATAACACATAAATACTGCCAAGGTCAGTGAGACCTTTGGTGATCAACTGTGTAAGTGCCTCTCATGCTCGGTGATGTTTGTTGCCAGCTGCTTTAGGCACATTATTTCTCAAAAGACTCTCAAAGTGCTGAATGTTTAGGCCAGTTCCCTCCTGGTTTTCCTTTTGCCAACCCCTATAAGACATTTCCTATCACCTCTCCTTTTATTTTCCACTTCCCTGTTTATCTGGTTAAGTATCTTAATAAGTGCACCAAATACTAGAAGGGAGAGTGGTGAGACTCAGGTAAGTTAAATATAAGAACTTTTTTTTTTTTTATGATGCTTTAGTTCAATTACATGAAAATCTGAGAAAGGCGGCATGTAAGTGAGATCAGAATAGGACCCTTTACATATAATCTCAAGAGAGGACTTAGTCCAGAGATATTTTTATAGAACATTTTAAAAAATAAAAGGCATGAATGGAGAAATAAAAGACAACATAATATCAGAAAGACATTTTAAACTTCATTCGCTGCAACATTCATGAACCAGTTGAGCTACACCTGCCATCCAACCATAAGGAACTAAGACCCTGCACTGCGAAAAAGAAACAAACCCAAACAAAACAAAAAAGCAACTGCATAATATTGTAAAAATGGAGTGCAATGCTACTACAGAATGCAATAAAATATCAGTGCTGCATCGTCAAACAGCACTTATCAAAATAATTTCTGAAATGTTTCTTCTGAAACACAGACAAAGCAATAAAAAGAGGATATATGTTTATCATTTTAAGCATAACAATGTGAGTTAAGAGCTTAAGAATACAAAAGTACTTGGAATGAATAGTGCTACCCTTTTTTCCTAAGTAGGCATAAAAATATTTTCATTTCCTTCTTGTTTTTCATACCATTAATATCAACAAATTTCATTCATTTCATGTTATCGTTTACAACTTTAATGCACACACACAGAAAAAAAGATACCTACTGCAATAGAAATAGTTGCTTCATTACCTTGTTTGCTACATTTGCAAATGTAAACAGCGAGGCAGAGCCAGAACTGACTCTAATGCATGATGGAATATCTTTGTTGCATACGTACACTGTAGAAAATAATTATTCAATATGTCAGGCACCATTATTTGAAATGTAATACATTAATATTTACTAGAAAAATAAGGTTTTTTTCTATTTGTTCTCCCAACTTCTTTAATGAAATAAGTTAATCTGACAGTGCATCCAGTAGCTTGTAATATCTTCTACATCCCTGTGGCAAAACAATAAACTACTGGTTGGGACACTATAATGAAAATGATTAAAGTCAGTTCTTGTACACCCTTGTAGCAAGCATGGAGGCTCGTCTAACAGCACCTTTAACCAATTATTTAATATTTAGTTATTTAGCCCTATTTCCCTGAGCAGTTATGCTGAGGAGCTTTCCCTTCATGGATAGTTTTTAAAAAGCTTTAAGTATTAAAAAGTACTATGAAGACATTTAATGCTACTTAGCAAAAGCTGGTATAATTCTACTGAAGGGATTGACTGGTATGTATAGCAATGTTAAGCCTGTGGAGAAGTAACCTTAGACTTTAAGGTTTAGAAATGTAATATATTAAAAATATATTAAAATAAAATACAGCAGGTTACCTTATTCTATGCAAATTAAACCTGGAATGTGGCTTCTGTATTAGAGAATTCACTTGCACAAAATGGTTTTCCTAGACTAAAGTGTGCCAGAAAGAATGTAGTGACAAAATGGTAGCTAAAAATCAGCTGAGTCTGAGAAACACATATATGACATTGCTGCCAAAGCTCTGAGGACAATGTGATCCTAAGGCATGTTGTAGGGCAGAAATTTGCCCAAATTAAAGAAAAGAAAATGACTTTTTAACTCTGTATATTTAACATGTCTAGTTCTTATATACAATGTGCATATGTTCACTACACCCCTGCAGCAGTATATACATATACACATCTTTGCACTCTTGCCAGTTATGTCTCTTACACAACAGCAAAGGTATTAATTGTCCAGTAAATTTTCTCAAGGTTATTCGGCATGATTCACTGCATTCTGGCTAGCTTTGGTGGGTCATGTCCCACTGAACTATCTTCCTCCCCTTCTGGCCACCATCCAACTGTTCTTTTTTCTTGGTAACCCACTCATTTAAAAAAGAAAAAAAAAAGAAAAAAAAAGAAAAAAAAAGGAGAAAAAGGGAAAAAAAAAGAAAATAACAAGGGATTTAATATTGGATAAGGCATGCTCTCTATATGAAGTGCTTTATAGGTCTTCACAAGACATTACAAGCTATTGAATTCCCATCAAGGAAACCTATTTCTGTTTAATTGTGCTAAGTGCTAAGGTTTACTCTTTAGGTTTTCCATTCTTTTCAGCTTGTGCATTGTTCCTGTGTAGGCCCCTCTGGATGTGAGTTGTGAAGTCATACTTGTCCGTGCAAAGATGCTGGCATATGCTGCACTGGAAAGGTCCACTGTCACCATGGCAACTCATATGCAATGCATACATCACTTCATCCAGAAAGACAATGCCACAGTGCACACACTTGGTAGAAAGTTCATCTTGAGTACTTCTATCAACTTTCTCTGTTTTTACTACATTCAAGGGACCTTCATTTTTTACATTTGGTGGTGCCTTACTCTTTTCCTTGGAGGCACCATTTGCAGTTGGCCCAGGTCTGGAATGCTTTATCGCCAAATCTAGAGGAATGTCATTGTCTGATCCGACAGCTGAAAAATGAGGAGGCAGATTAAAGGTGGGATAAGGCACATAGTTTTGGCAAGGATTTGGTAGGCCAGGCACATGACTCAAGTAGTGTGGATTCCCAGGAACAGACAGCTTATATTTACTCCAGAATCTCAGCCAGTCAGCTTCACTCTGAAAGTCATTGTGTACAAACGGAAGTCCAAAAAGTGGGTACTGGTATTTTTCAATAGGGCTTCCAGGTGGAGAATAGTTTGGATGTTTCACAGGTCTCATGTATTTTTCTATCGGGCTGCCTCTCTCTGAGCTTCCTTTCCCTTCTGATATCGATGAACTGTTTCCTGGGTCTCCAGTACTTTCCTGAGGACTTTTTATCTGAATGTGCAAAGGTTGCATCCTTTTGTGAATATCCAGAGTTTGGCTGACCAATATTGGCTGCTGAGCAGAATGGCTTTTAGTCAATGAACCTGGGGCCTCATATTTACTGAGGCTAGGAAGCTGAATTTCTCTCTGATGACCTTCAGGTAAATGATCCTCTGACCTCCTCTCTAAGGGGCTTCCATTGACTTGCTCCTCACTGCTACCCCTCTGCTGTTTGTTTAGCTGCTCAGCCTGAAGTGCCTCCGGGTTAAGGCGCTTTCTTGTTCGTCTCCTAATGATCTGTTCACCATTGTTCTGTTTAATGATGTTTAAAGGCCTGGGAGTCTGCATGGAACACACAGAGAATGAACAAAAGGAAAAAAGAAAGACACATTAAACAAATCTGTGAGACCACGCTCATGCAAATTTATCTTTTCTTTTGTGAAGAGCTGTATTACAACAGTGTTACGGGAATGACCAAATTTCAATCCAAATGCTGGTTCATGGCCCCTCATGCTGAAAGTAAACTATAAAATGGCTTATTTTATCAGCCTGAGTCAACTGTCTTACACATCCAGTACCTATTTACTTAAAAAGGCATGAAGTATCCAAGCTGTCAAACCATTTATTACCTCTTACTCCTAAAAAATTCTGAGGGAGACATGTTGAAAATGGGTGCTGAGATCTGGGGGTGAGGTGGGAGATGCAAGGCCCTATGCACTAGTGCTGTTCTGTGCAGCATGCCACCAGAGCTGCTCTCGGGCAGGGGCTTGCACAGCTCCCACTGGGACAAGAACTTACCTTCATACTCACCCTGCTCTGACATAGACAGAAAACACAAGCACACACAGGGCTTGCTGACCACCATTGCTGTTACACAGCAAAAGGGCTGCAGGTCCACGGTGTGCTGAGTGGGAAGGTGGTGCCCAGAAAGGGACTAAGAAAGATGGAGAAGAAAGCCCAGGAAAACTATGCACCAAAAGGTCTACGCCTTCTTTGGTATCAACTCCCCCTCCTTCACCCCAGCTGCCTTGCTTTCTAAGTGTTACTGATGTGCTACTAAGTCATGAGGGAGAAAAGGCATCGGGCAAAAGAGATCTGTAAAGAAATAAGCATCACAAATAAGGCAGAAGGAAAAACCAAGTGAGGACTTCTGTTTTCATTTGCTACTACCCCACACCAGCTCATGTTAAGTGGCCGTTTTAGAGAAGAAGTGAAAACACCATTGTGTGGAAAACAAAAACATGGTACAAGGAAGGACAGCAGTTAGGTTTCCTTTAAAGGCTCCCCAGGAGAAAAACAATAGTATTTGAATGAAAAATGGTGCTGCACCATCAGTATGTTTCTCTACTAGGCAGATGGTAGAGCAACAAAAACTACCCAAATGTCATTCAGTTTGGTGTGTTGGCAGCTGACATTTTTCTTCCCAAAGGCACATAATCCTGTTTTGGTTGGAGGCCAGAAAAGTGCCCCCCGCCCCAGTATTCTACTCATATATTTATTTAGAAATTTTAACATTGTTTTTAAAAGCAGATTTAATTTTGGCTTACAGTCAATATCCAAAGTAATCTGCACCCTGAATGTAACTACATTTTTAATATATTCATAACTTCAAGCTAATATGAAAACATCCAGAGCTGGAAGAACACCCATTCTATTATTTGCAGAGATTTAGTCTCTCTCTTGAGTTGCAATATTCCTTTCACTCATTTATTTTCCTCCAGTTGTGCTACTCTTAATGGTTAACTACATTTTAGATAGTGCACCTATTTTTTAAGATTTCACTTTCTGTTAAAATGCTGAATCAGAAGTATATACACTCTTTGATTTAGATTTTTAATAAGAAAAATTTAAATTTGCAGAAAAACAGCACCCGAACCAGCCTACTCACACAGATCAAAGTTGAGAAAGAATTGTGTTAAAAAAAATTACAATATTTTCTATGTAAATTCTATTCAGATAAAGATTATAGATTGACCAATCAATAGCAAATTAATAAGCACAGCCATATACTTTTTATTATAAGATCTGTATAATTTCCTTGCCTTTTTATGACAATTGTAACTCAGACACTGTGTGAGATCTTACAACGTTGTTGTTGCTCTTATTAAATGTTAAACACTACAGACCATTTTTATATGGCTTCCAGACAACCCTCCAATATTTTGGAAATGCTTTTAGTCTTAGTCTTCATGCTACAGGTAGGAAGTCTGATTATGGAAGTAGTTGAAAGAACCATCTTCCTACCTGAGATTAGGGACCCTCACACACTTACTTGAGGCTCCAGCTATTCAAAGTTATTGTAGGTTCAACTTTAAAATTCTTCAGCTTGTCAATGACTGTGCTCATCTGATTAAACCAGCCCTTAGATGACTGAAATGTACTCTTTAGTCGTGTAAATCTACTAATTTTCCTTATTCATAGTAGTAAGGTGCAGATAAAAATATCCTGGTTTTGGTTATAACCAAGGCAAATCGAAAATTTTAAGGTCACTTCTTGATTTTCAGTGGGACATTAAATTTAGAATACAGTGGAAACATTACCAGAACTTTACTTTTAAAATGGCCTATGTCAGATCCTTAATTATATGTTAGACATAATATATTAAAGATGATCACAACTATTTCTGCCATCTCTCTATCAACTGGCAATCTCCCCACTCCAATAACATGAGTAACTGAAAAAAATAAAAGAAAAAATTCAACAAATGCTTCAATAAATTATTGTGATTAGATTTCTCAAATTCCATGGGAAAGTGGAGCCTCCTCTAGACTAATCCTAGAAATATGCTGCAATTCTTCACTGAATTAGTCCAAGGATGTTGTCAAGGAATCACCATGGAACAAAACGTAGTGTTCCATGACCAAGTTCAAGCTATTTAAAAATGAAGGACAGCACCACAATAATAATAATGGTCAAATTCATGACTCTTGGGAGACAGGAAATGTGAATATTGTGTATATGTTTGCAGTAAGATGCATTTTTTCACTAAAATGATTTTAATCATAGACTCTTAATTATAATTACATTTTTTAATATATTTGATTGCATTAAAGGAGAGTAATGTGAAAAATGTGGCAAGTTTAACGTCAATTAGATAGATGGAACATTTTTGAAAACACAATGAAAAATTATTCAAGGGTATCATAGAAATAGAAATGTAACTTATAGCAGAAATCACTACCATGTTAACATTTGTCAGTCACTATCACCCAGTAGTATCTGATAAATCAGAGATTTTTCTTCTTATTAAATGAAAGTGAAAAATGAACCTTAGGCTTGCATCAATGAGGATGGTAGTGCTAGATAGTAATAATCCAATCAAAAGGGAGCTAAGAAATGTGCAAACTACTACAGGTGAGTTTTACTCAGCAGTGTAGCATAATTTAGATGAACAGGGGTCTTACAGAAGGGAATTCTATTCACTTCATTTTTTTATCGTTTTAGACATTTCCCTAATAACTGCATCATCCTGAACCCCTTAATTCAAAACCACGTGTCCAATATATGACACATACTGCAATTTTTCCTGGACAGACAGGCAGACAGATAAAAGAAACTTTCATCTTTCTGGTGTCCATCTAAAGAGCATCCCTTTGCATGAGACTGTCTCAAAAGGTGTCCCAAAGGAGAGATTTGTTGGATTATTTCAGACTCCTACTTTTAAAGGAGTTGCTATCATACCACAGCAGAGTAAGGCTTAATGAAATTCTTTTCATTTGTTTGGTCAAAGTTCAGTTGAAGATATTAATGTCAAATATACACTGAATGGCAGCTTATTGCCGGGCTTAAACAGTGGAGCTTAGAGATAGTGCCAGCTTCTTGCTTTTGAGATGCATAAAATAGACTTTGACACTGAATTTCTAATAAATGTTGCTGGAAGTGCACTAGTTAATTCCTACTGGTTCATAAGGATGATCCAAATTGTGCTTGAATTCAAAACTGATTCCTGCAGCTTTTATCTGTTCAAAAAGTTATGCTGAAAATCATGGCAAGATCCAACACTACAGCTGAGAAAAGTATACTTAAAAAAGGGAAAAGAGAGTCTGCAAATGGAATTTCTACAAATAACCAGACTCAAATGTCAAATAAAAAAGCCAAACTGTCCTTCTTAAAATCTTTGTGGATGCTCACCACTGATCAATTTCCTTAAATTAGATATTCTATCTACAACTTTGAGACGTGTCCAGGAAGATGATACCTGGAGCAAGACCCAGCCAAGATGCTGGCCAAGACCAAGCATTAGTCCATCTTCTTAGATATTACTGGCCTGACTGGGCTATTCTGGGCTTTAAAAACAGTGAGTGACCCCAGAATGACACATATGACAAACAGAGCCAGCCCCTCAGACTGGTGATGGTCATGCTACTTTTGAAAATTGTAATTTTTTTTTTTTTTTGTTCTAGTAAGTGGGCTGGTTTGGCAGGATATTACATAAACAGGATTATTGTATGGGCAGTAGACAAGACCACTGAGAAGCTTACATCTCAAATTTAATTTCTGGAAAACATTTTAAAAAATGAACACTCTCACCACATTTATTTCTAAGTTAGGCTCTAAGCCTGATCTGATACATTGCCCTGGCAAACTCCCAAAGACTACCTTGGTTTCCATTTCTGAATAACAGTAACACTTTTTAATTTCATAGGAATGTTGTAAAAATTAATTAATTAGTCACCTGACTCTCCTATGTGTGCCTATTAAAGACAGCAAGGATAATATTTAACCAGTGGGTCTTAACCTAGAAGATTCCAGGCATTTTGGTACTGATCCAAGGAAACACTTCAGCATGGTTTTCCTGGACCTGGACCAGAGCATTCAACATCTTTCAGGATCAAGTCAAGTATCAATAAGATGAAAAGCAATATAGACAGACCATGATTATTATTTATTCCCTGACTGATCCTGAGGGATGGTGAATCTTCCCCTCACCAAGTGATGAGTGCCTTCAAGTGAATAGCTTCCTTGCCGAGATATTTATCTTCCAGCAGACTTTAAGAACTGTAGAAAAAATAAAACAAAACCCCACCCCCTCATATCTCCAGGAAATTTACTATCAAGAATAAAGGAGGTAAGAGATGTCAAAGTATACAAAAACTGTTTCAAGAGATATTTTAATATAGATGTGATGTCTAATTTCAAGAATTTTGGTTTTTAGTATGAGGACTCTAAAATTTAGAGAGCTTTCAGCACAATATCTCAGATGCCTTGAAAAGCAATTCCCAGTAAAGAAATAATTTTCTCCTTATTTTGTATCAAAATAATTAAATGCATCACTGGTGATCTCAAACACATCTACTCACAGCATCCCAGGCTGTTTCATAATGAATCACAACTGATCCCAAAGTGACCATTCTGCAAAACCCTGTTAGGAAATTAAGTGCAGGCCAGGGAGTGGTACTAATCACACAACCAGGCAAGACCACAGCTGCCCAGCTTAGCTGTGCAGCTCTTTTTCCTACTGAACAAACCAGTAAGTTCTTCCTACCGAGTGGAGCTTCTGGTAGAGGCCACACGCGTTGCATACATATCCACCATTTGCATTCTTTCGCCAGAGAGAGGTCTTTGTGGTCAGGCAATTGGCACAGAAAACACCCGAGCCTCTACGTCTCTGAAATAGGGAAGAAAAAGGGAAAAAAAACAGGTCAGAGGTGAGTCACATGAGCTGTGGAGTTAGGACAAATCAACACAGGAGTTTTGTCTCTAGACTGGCAACAATGACAGTATAAAACCACACTGCCCATAATGAGGTCAGGTTCAATTGTGCTTAATAGGCACCACTGATTTTCATTATAATTAACCCCAGAGTGATGGATGAGGTGTGTGAAACACCAAAGCCTTTTCAGAATAACAACTTTAACTTTTTGAACTTCAGGTTTTCTGCATTTAATGATGGTTTCTAAACAGCAAATTCTGAAAAAAAAACCCTTGGAAGCTGACAGAACATTCTGTAAACTCTCCTGGTTTCACAACAGATTATTTCTTTTTAGCTAGCTTTATTTAAAAGTGTGATTGGTAACAAGAATTCTGAAACACCACCAGTCAATTAATTACAGTTTGTACCTGTGTCATACTAATTCCATTAACAGAGATTACATTTGAATACACAATACAGTCTTTTCCACTTATTTCTGGAATCAGTATAAGCTACCATACCTTCCTGCAGCCCACTATGAACAAATAAAAACGTAGTATTCTTGAATACTACAAGAGACCTGTTCTGAACTTCTTTTGAAGCCCCAGAAAACACTGTCTCATCAACAGATAGATTTATTTATTTTATTTTAGTCAGGCAAAGAAGGGCACAGTAAAGCTTCCTAAATACAAACTGTTTTAACCAGACTGAGCTGTGCATTCATCAGCTTCCATAATGATCCAGGAATATTTAAAAGTAGGCATGTTTATGAGTATTGCTCATTAAATTTTTTTCTGTGGTGTAATGATTTCATTAAACTTCTCATTTAAACAAAAGTCAGGGTGTGTTTGTGGGCCCAAATACTAATAAGCAGGAAATGGAATTCTTTTGCTGAGAAGAAAAATCCGAATTTTAACACTGTTCCCTTTTAGCAAAGGGAAAAAACGATCAGTAAGAAACCTTCACCAACTAAGATAAGAATCAGTGAGTACAGGGAAAACAGTCTGAGTGAAAACTAATTTTATTATAAATTAAAAATTACTAACACTATAAGTAAAAATTTCAGGGTTTCATAAAATGTAAGTAATTTATTTAACTTTAGTTCATACTGAAGAAGACTGGTGTTCATGCCAAAAAAATACAATGGTTATAATTGTACTCTGATACATTTCAAATGGAAAGCTTTCTGCAGACATAATTTTGGCTTCAAGACTGGAACACTTTCTTGGCATTGAAAGGGCATTTGATTCATCGGGTGTTTCACAATGTATCACTAAAAAGACCTGGTGAGCAGCCAGTTCCCTATAGGGTAATTTTTCCATCCAGATGCAAGTGCTATCAGAGGCCCTCGTCAGCTAAACTAATTATGATCTTGCATTTGCTGATGCCTGCTCACTCTAACATTCGACATCCTCCATTAATCATCAATACAAGGAAAATGAATGAAACGTAAAGAAACGAGGGCTGGTAAGCTGCACAGCCATAAAAATCTGAAATGAGCGCAATAATTTAACAAGATTGGGGAAATGTTTTTAGTGAGCACAAAGTCAGGCTAACAATTGCCCTTTTAAACCAAGAGCACAATTTCATTTGTAGAGCAGGTTGTGGTACTTTAAAGTGATACAATAAAATCCAGATTGTCATCAAGATAATCTCTCTCTCACCCCCGTATATCATCCCCTATTTTGTCTCTTAAATCAGATGCAGTAGTATATGACATTTTTCTCAATGTAGCTAAGGGGAGAACTAAGTGGTAGTTGATGTCCTTCAGCAAACATCTAACTAGTTGTGCATATAAGATGCAGCTTGCCCTGGAAAGGCGTGCTCGTCTGCAAGTACATTGAAGGTCCCAATTCTTTTTGTGGCTGGATATCCTTGACCAGCTTCACCTGGCGGCTGAAATATTTTCCATACAATACAATAAAAGTCTCACTAGACTAATAAAAGTCTCACTAGACTAATCCCAATTTGGTCCACTTGGAGGGTGAGAAGTTTCCAAGCGGAAATGACTGTATATGGCCAGGATTCAGCCACAACTGCAGAACTGTTCCTTTTCATTCCTACTTCTTGTCTGTTGGCCTATAGCTTCTTGGTGTCCTGTATTAACCAAGTGAAGTCTTAATCTGAGTCAGCCTTTCCACCGTTTTATTTCTGTTTGTGTTCCCTGAGTTTGGGAAATACCCTCTACAAAGTCATGAAAGACTATTAAAATATAGAGAGAGCAGTCCAATTTGTATGCTGCATTTCTACACGCCTGAAGGGGGAGAGAAGGTAAAGTTACACAGAAATTTTCATTAAATGCAATGGAGCTAGTATATCTATAAAACATTGACAAAAACAACTCATTTTTTCTGTTTTCTAAAGAAAGATCTGATTCAAACTAGGTATTAGTTGCAATGAAATTGAACAATGACTACAGCTGACAGCAGCCTACAAAACAGATAGTAGTAGCTGTATGTATTGAAATCCTATACCTCTGCTTATTCACTTTATTAATAAAGTGCTTATTTATTTAATAAATAAATTATTATTTATTT